>OZ026615.1:47686015-48218515 GCA_964020975.1 Hermodice carunculata | reverse complement strand
TCATTCCTGGTCCAGTTTACTTTGAAATTGGTCCCTTCTGTATCGCCCTGGACTATACACACTAACCGCACATCATCACCAACACCATACGTTCCATTATGTTCGGCAATAGTGACACGAAGCGGACCTGGAACAAACATATGTTCACTTTTAAATGCCTCGTAAATTTCAGGTCTGGGCTTTTTTGTATGGCCACATTCTACGTATCAGAACAAGACATCTCACCCAGATACATGTACACCAGTAAAGAGTCCCACACAAACATGTGATTTTTCCCAATCTACAAGCAAAGGATTATGGGACACAAAATGGGTTACAATCACTGAAATCAATAGAGGAGTATCTGCATTTTAGACCTCCCTTGATACAACCCAAAAGTGGCATTATACATCAGGTGGTCTTTAATTACAAGTGAAATAAAGAAATACACTGCAGTGTTGGAACAGGATGATTTCAGAAGTAATGAAGTCCTTGACAACATGTATCTTTACCCCAGGTACTAGTGTATACAGTTTTTGTGAGTGTATGTGGTTTCCATTGGTCCTTACCCCCTTTTGCATCATGGAATTTATGTACCAGAAACTGTTCATGTTAATACAAAAATATCGGATCATCCATGAAATAAGGGGTAACTGCATCTCACGAGACATTCCTATAAATACAGAAAATTACCACAAAGTTGTCTTCTTTTAAATGACAGTAGAATTTCCACTTACTATCTTCATTAAAGTTAATTTTGGGAGCATGTAACAATTAATCAAAATGTTCCAACAAATTCTGTCTTGAAATGGCATGGGTGAAATTTACTCAAACAATTTTCACTGAAACTGTCTAAATTGAGAACCTATCCTACATTTTACTGCAGAGCAAACATAGAAATGCTGTTTCAACCCAATTAATACTTTGGTACCAAGAGCATCAGTTATGCAGGCTTCACTGTACCTAGAACTTTGACAGTGACAGTTCTGCGTTGAGGCTGTGCCAGCCCATTGTTGGCCTCACATATATACTGTCCTGCATCCTGAAGCTGTGTCTTTCTGATCATCAGTGTTCCTTGTTGATCCTGAGTTATGCGAACACTTTTCACAGGAAGTGGTTTTCTGCCATAGAACCATCGCACAGTAGGCCTGGGCTCTCCTTTTGTCCGACATTCAAGCTGAAGTGTTCTGCCAGCAACCACTGCCACTTTAGTTGGACCAGGAGCAATGGAGGCTGGCACTGAAAGGAACAGACACATTTAATAACACAGTCCTCAGTTATGTTCCCTCCGAATTATATACAATGACATCATGTACAATTAACATTTATATTTAGCTCAAAAGAATTTGAATATTTGGATGTGTGGGAAAATCTGTACTACCAAACATCACTGATTAAGTAGACGCAGTTTTTTGGCCCCAAGTGAAAACCATTATGCTTCCCCTCCCACATGGTGAAGCAAATTTGCAGTGTTCTATGAGCTCCCTCAAATGGCCTGTCACTCCAGGTCAAAATTACCCACACCAACTGAAAACCCATTGATACTTTCCTGTAAATGTTTAATAGTAACCATGGGCTAAGGATCCACCATGAAGAAAATATAAGCCAAAACACAAAATTTGCTCACTGCAAATTAAAAAAAAAAAGAATAAATAAACAAATAAATCATAACAAATCAATAAAATTAAAGCAGCATGACAATACTTATCTCAAAAGAATATCCTACACCTGTAGATTATGTGTAATAAAAAAACAAAGAAAAATGTGGATAAGTAGAACACACAAAGTGCAACTTAATTTTACATGCTTGCATCAACTTGACCTGGGTATACTTGACCTAGTGACCTAATTTTGTTAAAGGACACATCTTTAGGCCAAGATATGTGTGTGCAAAGTTTCTTGAAAGCACAAGTTGTAGATTAAAGGATTTACAGCCCAAACACTATTTTTAAGGATATATCACTATGACCCAGATACTTGACCTAGTGCCCTACTTTTTATGCATGACACACACTTGTGACCAGATACATATGTGTGTAGAGTTTCATGATTCTAAGTCAAGAGACAATAGAGTTATAGCCAGGACAAAAAGTGTGTTACTAGTACTTGACATGCTGACCTACCTTAGTTACATGACAGACCTTCAGGTCAAGTTATATGTGTGTGAAGTTTTCAAGGTCACTCAAGGTCAACATTAACTGCACCAAATGAAAGCCAACAGGCACTTTGCTATTAACATTTGATAGCAATCGTGGACCAAGGGTCCGCCATTAAGAAGATATAAATAAGCCCATATATTAAATTTGTCAATAAAAGACAAAAGACTTAAAAATCATGAAAATATAAAAACCACTGGAGCATGCTGATACTTATATGACAGTAATTTCCCAGACTTTCAGATTATGTGTACCAAAAATCAAAGAAAAAGGTGAATAAGTACAAGTATCAGAAGCAGCAACATCGTCAATCTACTAAAACACTTTGTGTCCACTTACAGGGGGATGAATCATGAATATGTCTTATGTCTGAACACTTTTTAGGGCTCCAAACATTTTATGCTATATATATAATGAAATGCTGCTCAGGCTATTTAAGCTTGTTACATCTGAATGCCTCTCACTTGTGAACACCAAGCACTTCATTTTCATCCTGAAGCTGCCACAAATGAACTTTTCATTAATGAATATGCACATGTATGAGCACACTATTTGAGGAACTTTTCTGCAAAGGCAGTGTTGTGACAAGGTATAAATAAATCTGAAGCTGTGGACTCCCACAAGCCAGTTTATGGCATACATATACTGGCACATGAAGTTATTATTCTTGTTGCTTTGTGTTCATACATGCGTATACACTGCACAAAAATTAACAAAACTTTTTCATATGGACACCACCATGGGACCCATCAAAACTCTTTACCCTCTGACATAAGAATATTTTTACTGAGTTCCCAGACGTTTGCTCATGGTAAGTTTTACTGTGACCTTCCCAGCCATTTTGGCAGTAAAAAGCCAATGGGATTTTTCAGATATAGGACAAAGATGAATTCCACTGTTCATTCAATGCACATAACTATTTTTAACTTCGAAAACAGACAATACTTTTGTGATTGATAGGTATCCCAGACTCTAACTTTAGCCACTGTCTGAGAGGGAAAATCTTCCTTTCACATGAATGTGCAATCTGGAGATTTGAGGCAGCAAAGAGAATGAGTTGGGGGGGGGGGGGGGTTAAGGAGTTGGCTCAGGTGGGGCAGGGCTCCCTCCGGTAAGCATATTTTACAAAATTACTGTTGAAATGGTCCTTTCTAATACATTCTTCCCCTGATCATGACTTGTGGGTTATTTTTTATAACTCAAATAATTTAAGTGGGAGAACATATTCTGTAACTGGCAGAATAGGAGGGGGGGGGGGGGGGGGGGGAGAAGCCAAAGAAATAATAGATCTCCTCAAAATGGAAGAGTTGGAGTGTCTGAGGTCTGCAATGTTTCCACTGTACCTTTGACTGTGACATAGTAAGTCCTAATGGCAGGCTGCCCCACCCCATTGTATGCCCTACATGTGTAGGAGGCAGCGTCTGTCTTGGATACAGGGCGGATGTGAAGACTTCCGTCCAACTCCATAGTCACATGGGGATACTTCTCCTTCTCGCGCACCAGGGGAATTCTGCATGTATGGACACAGACTGTAAAACACATCTACTCAGGCCCACTACACAGGTCAAAGAAACATGCTTGTTGTTGTCAACAAGTATACAATCAATACGGCATATAAAATGCATGCATCACAACTTGCTTTTCTACATTTCTTTATGTGAGCATTTGCTAATCCCTTCAAAATTGTTATTGTAATATTCTTTTGTTTTGATTACTTGGAACAGAAGATAAATGTTCTTGGTTACTTTAAATAGTAGACACTGTTGCGCCTTTAGAGCGACTGACAACACCTCTAATACAATAATCTGTACTTTGCTTCTCCCACATTGTGAGGGAGCTCAAATCCAAAGGTCCGATTTGGCAATACAAAAACTGTGAATCTGATCTCTTGTGGGCACTGTTGAGGATACAAGTTGCAGCAAACTGATTTGAATCTTCCTGATCAGACTGGGCTGTGTGTATCAAAATAAAGTGGATGAGGGAGTTATAGCAGTCATAACAAACTGCATCAAAACACTCCCTTCACACATTGACATGTTTGAAAATTTGTTGACCAATCCTGTTGGGCTGCGTCACCAAAAAGCCCAAGTGGCACCTCACCTATTCCTGTACCAGGTGGTTTGTGGTTTAGGAGCGCCCTTAACACGACATGGGAGCTTGAGGGTGCTCCCAACTGCCGTTACCACCTGCGGGTCTATGTCTGGCAGAATCTTCGGAGCTTCCTCTATAAAAAAAACAAACAAAACAAAACAAAAACATGCATCATTTTCTTCATATTTTCAAAGAGTGAACACTCATTTGTTACAAGTTAACAGTAGAGGCTGTTTGTATACATTGTATCTCTTATGCTGGTCTCCTCCACTCTGCTTTCCCTGGTGGGAGAGTCCATGTTGAGGCCCTAAGGGGTGAAGTGGCATTAATTTTGTAAGCCAGAAAGCCAGTCTACCTACGTATTTACAATCTAGTTTTCCACCAGCTATTGTGATTATGATTTTATGTATAAGCACTAAGTGCTGAATTATTTTATCTATGTGCATCTGAAATACAGGAAACACAAATACATCAATATAAAGTAAATGTGATGTGTAGTCACTTTCCTACATGTAACCAACTTACTCACTTACGCTCAATCAACAATAAAAAATATTCACAATAGTCACAAGTGAAATTAGAAAGCATAAAGCCAGAGCAAGTCACGGTATACACTGAAACCTGGCTGTGGACAAAGTCATCTTTTATTTTCTTTCTTTTTCTGCAATCATAATTACCAGATTTAAAGTCTGTTATACTTTGGTATGCATTAGAATTTGTATCTGATTTCAAAACATTTCGATCCCAAACATATAATGTACATCTGGCTCTTTTTAACATGATCATATCTCCATGCCAATGCTATGAACGTCCAACAGGCAAGACTTCACTGTGTATGGTCCTTCCATTAGAAAGCTAGGGCTTGTAGTAAGCACTGGCAGTGACATTCTACACCCCAGATCCTTCTCACCTAATTTCCCATCAGGAGATCCAAGTATGAACTTCCAAAGCTCAATTAATGTAGGATTAACTGAAAGACGTCACATGCCTCTGTAAATGATGCAATCCCCCCAAGCTGGCTTATGAGTCAATATTTGAACTTGCATGCATATCAAACTTTAGGTGTCAAATGTTAGGAGTCATGCCATAGAATAAGTTGATAGCCAGATCACAAAACAACTAGGACTGTGATAAAATTTATTTTCTTTGCGCACAGGATAGTGAACTACCACCTTCTGGCCATTTTGTTGCTGGGGTAGACCATTAATATTAAATGACCTCAGCTGTCAGTGGATAGATGTCCAAGCACTGCTCATTCAACTGAACTTAACATCAAAGAACTCAGTGCACACTCAAATGGGGAAAATTTGAATGTAACACAAGTAACCTGTATGTCTGCAACCACTGTTGTCAGCAGCTGCATTGCTTTTTGTGGTCAATAGGCTCAGACATAGGAGACAATTTCTTTGTAACATTTACCTGTGGTAACAGGTCACCTGCTGTATGTGGCCACTTTTTCTTGGCAGAAGGGGTGGTCACATACAGCAGGTACATTGTACCACTGTATATAAATTCATACCAATTAACTTGCAAACATTCAAACTAGTGTGTCTATGCATGACATTCCACAAGGGTGAGAAAAACATCACTTTGATCCCTTAATGCTATTATTAAGATGCAACAGTTACAAATTCACCCCTTAATTCCTCCAGATGGAATCATCCTGCCAGAGAAAACAAGTGAATGAGGAAACCTGAAGTGCAGAAAGTAACGAAGGTTTGTTAGCCTAACAGCTACATATCCGCGTACACATTTCAGTCAATATTTGAAACCTTTTGATACTCAAAATATGTACATGTGTATCAACAAGACTTCAAATTTTTGAGAACGCGATGTCCATTTTTTACAACACGTAGGTGCAATTTCTGTTGTGCATGACCGCGGTGAAAAGATCTTCAGCCTCAACATCTGTGGTGCTCTGTGTGAAAAAACGAGTGCTGTCTGAGAGGTGTGAGGCAGTGACGGGTAAATCGTACCTGGACATCCACGGAAATTGTAGCCCTTGGCACAAGTGCGGCCATCGGAACAGCAACCATATTCTGTGAGGTGGCACAGTGAGCCGCTTTCTGCGGAATCACAAACACATGCGCATGCACACACAATGTCGTTCAGTACAGGCTCAACCAATCACACAAAAGACCTCTAATGGCTTAGTCATATTACAAAGGCTATGGGGTTATCATATTTATCAAACTGCTCCGAAATGGCAGGAGCCATCACAGCTAATGATTTATTATTACGCTTTGTCTTCCTGGCTTGGTTTTATATTTACACTGCATGATAAAAGGAGTCTTGTTCTCTAGAAATCATTCCTAAAGTTGCTTCCCCCCCCCCCCCCCCTTTTTAGGACTGTGTCTTGCATTCACACAGGCCACCATACTTCCTGAGTATTTTTAAGTATACTAGATCAGGTGAGATAATACTCCATTAGCCAACCAACAGAGAGTCTTGCCCTTTATACTGTAATCTGTTGCTTGTCTTTTGGTAAATCAAGATTCAGAATTTGTTAATTTGTTTGTTTATACATATAACATAAATAGCTTCTATGTGTAAATTTACCTTGTCAAAAAAGGTAAGTTAAATTGAAGCTGTAAATTGTTGATAAATATGATTACCCCCTTGATACCTCATATTGGAGCAACCATGGATCACCGGAGGTTACATGCCTGAGAAAAAGCTGCAAATTTGTAATCAGAAAATGAAAAATTTCCCTTATGTTCTTCACAAGATACCTGTAAACCAGCTTGACCTGGATGCTGGTGACTGACCTCAGCCACCAAAGTTTCAAGCACCAGACAGTCTCTTTAATCACCCCCACCCCCAAACCACCCAAAAGCAATTGGAGGTAAAGGCAATTTGAAATCACTTCGATTGTGTTTTTATTTATCTTAGTATTAATAAAAAACAATTTGAATGAGCATTGCATGTAGTCTCATCAGAATAGCACGCAATAGATCAGCGGCTTTTCTTGGGGCAAGCTGGACACTAAGTGCCCAACCTGCCTCACGGAAAGCTGTTGACTCCAGTTATAATTCAAGGGTGATAGGGTTAAGCTGGTCCATAAATGCCTTAGTAAAACCAGCTGACTACTCCCTTGTCTGGCTCCATAAAGTGAATAGTATTCACATACACAAATACAAGGTATACATGTTTGGGAAGATCAAGATCAATAGATTATACAAACACTTAATCCTTAATCTGATCATATTTGTTGCAACATGTTACCACTTAGTTTATCGGAAATTAAATGCGTCCTGTAAAACAATATGAAAATTACTTTTTAATGCTTTTTTTTTTCAAACTGCTCACACAGAAATAATGGCTGGATATGCAACAAAAAGCATCCGATAGATTTTCTCTAGTTATCAGTTATAGTGTCTCAGAATTACTGATACCACAGAGAGTGAATTCTTTGGAATTTAGCTCCACGTACACATCAATAAAAATTATAAACCATTTTTAGCCACATACATTGACCAATTTTTCTGGGTGTGGATGGATCTGTAAAAAGCTATTTCCATCTTTTAATACCTACGTTACACTGTACTGCTGAAAATATATACTTTGTATATGTATGTGAAGAGTTTTTACTTCAAGGAGCCAGAAAAGTATGACTAATTTTACAGTAAGGCAAATGTTAATATAATGAGAAACAAGTGTGCAACTCTGTTTGATACACATGTATAATTACAAACAATTTGAAGCTCATGTTTGAATGAATGCATCCACCAATGCTGTTCATGGAATCCAATATGAGGGGTAAGCAAGACAAAAGACATAGAGTCATGAATCTACCAAGACAATAGTACATATTAGCAAGAATCAATTCATCATCCACTCCGTGGTACAGGACTGTGAAAAACTACTGATAACTACAGATGGATGTACCTTCACCCTGCCCTTCCCAGTACATCTATTTATTTCCTAAAATTCTACTTGTAATTTGTTTTCTTACCATATAAAGTCTTCGAACGAAATTTATTTAGAGAGGGCAACAAGAGAGTGTCAATGTGCATGCTGACTGGCATACCTGGCTGGGTCTACTTGAGGCTATTTTTCCTTACAAATCCAATCAGTTCAATTTTGCCAAATGCTACAGTTAAACCTGTCTTTTAAAAGGCCACCCAAAGGAATGACTTAATTATGGCCTCTTAAGACAAGTGGTCTCTCAAAGGAGGTATAAATAACAGGAAAATGATGCAGCATAGTATCCTAAAAACTTGGTCTTTCAAGACAGATGGCCTCTCAAGACAGGGAATATTGTATACCTTTTTGCAACAAATTAATCAAAATCTGTTGTCATGCTTGCAAATATTGTAGTATGAAAAGTGACAGGACAGACAACATGAAAGCATAATGCTCTTCCCAGGCAAAAATATCCCTGATCTATGACTAGTTGTTCATGGGATCTGGGAGTCAAGATATGCCAAAATTGTGTAACTGGTACAAAACTACATGAATAATGTATCATTCATATCTGTTACTGTCAGGATGACTTTCTAATTGTTTCCACCATAACACACACTAGAAAGATGCCATCTATGGCTTGGTCAGTCGAAGGTTACTTCAAGCTTGTGTCACAACATAGTATGCCATTACATCAGGGGTCACATTAAGCTTGCGTCCTGTGTCATAGATGCAAAAAATAAAGAAATGACGCCTGGAAATTAATAAAACATTGTCATTTTGCGTCTCTGTGGACGCACACAAAAACGCGGAGCATTTTTGAAAGATACAACTGCAAAAATTACCCCAAGCAGTCACGGTGTTTTGTATCGACCATTATCAATCTCATGATTATTTATTATACTGATGGAATCCTCTGATATTCGTCTTTCTATGTAACAAGCTCTCTTATTTGCTAAGAAAAAATATTCCTGGGGTATCCCTCCAAAAATTTGCCACAATGGACGTCACTCCACCTCATCATAAATGCTGAGAGCACTTCCAGGCTCCTCATTGGGTGGATTTGATCACGTGCCGCTCACTGTCCAATCAAATTCGTTGTTCCCCATGTGCTTGTCTAATGTCCGCAATGTTGGGAAGGTACAAGTCGTATTATTCAAAGATTATTGGACTAAGATGTTAAACTTTCAAATCATATTTTCACCAAGAAGACTTCCATCGCAAAAAATCCAGACCCAGATAAAGGCACGAGTGAAAATTCATTACGGACGGCAAGGAAAATGCGCAGATTATTCATCGCAAGGTTACACGTGGACGAAGCGAAATTTTGCATTAGCCGGCCTGACAGTGTAACTGTAACGGGATGTTGTTCATCACTGTCTCTGATGGGTCACGTGGTTATTGGTGTTTTTTTTAAACAAAATTTGGTTGTTTTGATTTCATTGAAATGTTTGAATGGAACAAATCTGTATGACAGAACAAGATAGGAATTCAAAAAATTTATGATTGAAGGCCGGAAAAATGTATAGCGGAAAACCATGCCTGGGTGCATGCCCGTGACAGGCTGTGTCCACTCGCTTGTGTGTTGCACGGCTCGTAGGCCTACCATGTTGCTTGGTGAAAAAAGTGGCCGCAATTAAGATCAGACTCTTAACGCCGCCTACGGTATCAAATTTTTAAGGTGCATATTGGTAACTTTTTATTCAATCTTAAATTTTATAATAATGAATTACCTACGTGAGCATACAGACCCTATGTTATGTTCGTTTCTAGGCTTAAGTTACCTGCATGTTTTGTTTATTTATCATTGTGATATATGTTAATGATACCAAATAAAATCAATTAATCAAATTACATCAAATGAAATCCAGTTTGCACAATTTCAGACTGGACCCATCGATGTAGTTCATGGACGCACTATTTTTCCTGAAAATGGAGAAAGATGGGTCCAATGGACCCATACTGAAAAATCCTTAATGTGACCCCTGATTACATATAACACTCCACATGTCCATGCCCATGTAATCATAGATAATTCGTATTATACATGCATTAGATGCACCCTTTTCTTATCAGAGGACAGCTATCCATAAGATTGATAGCACTGCAACACAAAATTCACATCTCATCATACAAGTACTTACCACCAGAAATTTACATGGGAAGCAAGAAATGATATGAAGAGACAGTCCTTCCCTACATAAATTGCCTCACAATGCCTTAACCATGTATGTCACGTGTGTGACATATTCCAATCGCTGAGATAGCCATGAAAGACCCAGTTTCTTCCTTTCATTAGTACAAATACATACAGAAGGGAAGGCAAGTATGGCAGGCCACTTTACTACAAATTATGTATTTCAAGATATCTTCTAATAGGAATGACTGTAAATTTCTGTAAATACATTAAAAATATCTTCCTTTTAATTTAAGATATCTTGAAATCAATTGCTCAACATATCTTTATGGGAAATACAGATATCTTGACAGAATTAAAGATACTTTTAAAAAGAGATTTTTAAATAATATCCTTAACTTATGATACAAATCCACAGTTCCGAGTTAAGTTACCAGAAATTTATTTTCAGATATCTTTATTCATTTTAAGCTATCTCCAAATACTTATTTCATAGTCAATCAGCCTGCCACTGGGGAGAGCCAGTGAAAGTGTTTTTTCTTGATAAAAGTATTACCTGTAACGGCTGGCATGCATACATGGCCGCAGTTATTAGAGCAACATTTGCCATTGTCTGGGCAGTCAGCATCCGTCCGGCACATTTCCACACAGATGCCAACTATATCCTTACCCAGTGTGGGGCATACCCCTGGTTTGCGTGCTGTAAACCAGACAAGCAGCTGTGCAAGCAACACACATTGACACGGAGAGCACTGTGTCAATCAGTTTATATACATTAAAATGACAAATTTCTGAAAGACAGCAGTTTAGAAAAAGAAAAAGAAAAAGTTGGGAATTAATGAGGGTCCCTTTTGTGATACAAAATGCCAACTGACAAAAGGCGCTTAAAAAAACAGAAAAAAGAAAAGAATGTGTCCTCAGTTGAAAGTTGTCACTTTTGCAGTGCCCTCTGTCACATACATGTAGCTGATGAACCATACTTGATCATTAAAACAGGAAATTAAACTTTGAACAAAATATGTCCAAACAACAGTAAGGCAGAAATTTAAGGCTTCTGCTCTCAAAAGCACCATGACATCCACTGTAGTCAGCTTGGACATTTTTGCTTCTTTTCTCCACACAGAAAGCATTGAGCGAGAAATACAGATATGACTCAGCAGGAAAGAATACATTCAGTCAACAACTTTCCTTGGCTGAGGTTGGTTCCAAATGATGCCATGCAAAGCTGCTGACTCAGCATTATTCTAGTCAGATATGTAAATCAAATTGTAATGAATGTCAAAATGACAATTTCAATGATATTGTAGCAAATAATGATCAAATATGTTCCTGTCAATAAAGCACACATTTTTCAAAGGGACACAAAGGTGCGGGTGCCACAAAAGTAAAAATTATAATACAATTCATCACTAATTGTTTCATTATGAGATATTCTGATCATTATCCTGACACTAAGGTTTGTGTTCAAGCATCTCATTTTGTCGAGGACTTCAAAAACCTTTGACACAAATACTACCACAAAGGCAATTACAGGTCATCATGCCTGGGTTTTAACTCTTTCAGTGCCAACTATGACTGAAGTCAGACTACTTAAAAAGAACTACTCTATTTTATATATTTAGTATGCTAGATTCATGTTGCTTGTAACAAGATCATTCAAGTACCAGCATGCCTATAGTATCATAGAATACAATGGTCCAGGTCAACAGCTTTCCTCAACAAGCTTTGAGTACATTGTGCCCCAAGCATGCTGAGGAAAGCTGTTGACTCGGTCAAGAATGTGACACTGAATGAGTTAAAATCATACTTGGTATCCTTGATAATCTGCATCATGGTATTACTATTGATGCATCAATTTAGTCGAAACTGAGGCCATTAGCAGTGATACCAACTGTCTCTCATAATCAGGATAGTCCCTGAAATTGGCTGAAAATTGAAGTTTTTGGCATTGTTCAATGCCAGAATTTGAACTGTCTTCTAATTATATTCTTCGATTTGTTATTCATTTTCTGTCCTTGAAAGACTTGACCAGTTGTCCCTGAAAGGGAATTCTGAATGTAAGAATTTCTGATGGTATTCAAGACATTTTTGCGTGTTGCTCGTCAGGGAGCAGCCTTAAGATGTCCAAGCACAGTTAAAGCTTAGCAAAGGTCTGACTTGTCAATGAAAACAACACATATTTGTATTACATGTACAGACACACAGCTGCAAAGGTGAATTAGTGTTGCTAACAAAAATGGCAAGAAGCAGGGGTTTTGCACGAAAACTTCACATATCGTAAACATACACAAGGTAATAAAATTGTGCGCCAACACTGGAGCCCTTCTGGAGATTCACTGATGTAAACCAGGGCTGGGTGGGTGAGTGGTGGCAATCACATTAAAAATGTACACAGGGTGCTGTCAAAATTTTAAAGTGTGATATGGGGGCATTTAGTTAACAGTTTGGCACAAAATATTGTGGTCACACATGCTATAACAATTGTATTTTTCAAGTGAACGGCAACAAGTCTGAAGCAATTGCCCATGACACAGGTCTATGCAGTTCTGAAACTAGTGTCAGAGACAAGCAGTTTTTTTCACCACAGCCCAGGCAATTTTGAAGAGATAGCACAACACTTTGTAAATGGACTTTATTTTGCAAGGTTTCTTATCACTTACATTGCTGATAGCATTTTAAGCTGGGTGTTTTTGTTTTGGTTTGTTTCTTTTCCTTTTTTGTTATTTTTCTTGTTTGTTTGTTTGTTTTTTTTTAATTAGAATTATGTCCAATACATGTATAATGAAGATGATATTTCATTGAAATATCTGCATTTAAATGTGGAAATTGAAATTTGTATATTGAAAATCAATACATTCAAAGTATCTAGGTTTTAATATGGTCACTTAAATTTTAAAAAATGTTCTTTCACAAGTGGTCTCCTGTTGATTTCTGGAAAAGAAGCTGGGACAACTTATAGAGGGTTCCACAGATATAAACATACCTGGTACATAAGGCTCAACACATACTCTGTGACAGCCCTTTTGACAACATTTCTTGATGCCATCACAGTCTATGTCGGCACGACATTCCGCACGACAACTCTCCTTGTCCTTTTCGCCATCTTTATCCTCCGCCTTAAACACTGGGCATGTCCCTTCTTTTGGTTCTGCATAATAGGCATGCATATTGGCATACATCTACTTACTCACATTCATGTATTAAGACAGTGCACGTAAAGTCTCTTGTGCATGACAAGTGCAAATCAACATGACATATCCTGCAAAGACATAAAATGTGACTGTATCCAGTTCTGTTAATGCAGTCTCAACTCCCAAGTGCTCTATGACTTTTTCCCGTAAATTTACATATCAGAAAACTGTGTTCTCTCTAAGGCATGTATAGAATATACTTTTACTACAACTAGGAACGCCAATACATGTACTGTGATGAATGTGCCTGACCACCTCGATGGCACAACTGTGCACACTCGTCACTTGTGGAATGGGGGACTGGTATTTCACTTTATGTCAGCATGTTTTGATAATGTAAATAAACAAGAAAAAGTTCGAGCAAGTACTTCAGGCTACTTTGATGCAAAATTTCTTAGGTTGACCATAACAATAAAATTTTGGAATTCTGGGAAAAGATGATCTGTTGTCATGTAGACTTAATTACAACAGTGCAGTAGCTGAGACTTAATATAACATGATACAGTCAACATTTATGGCTTTAAGTAAGGCAGTTTGGTGATTTGTTACAAACTAGTGCAATTTTATAAATGAAACCAAAGAGATACAACTTATGTGCACTATTCAGCAAAACATTTAATTTAGTTTCAAGTTAGTATATACTGTGATACCTCTCAATTTTCAATGTTGTTTCACTGAAATCAACATTTATTTGTGGCATAATTTCAAAAAGTATCTTATATTTTCCACTCTAGTTAATAAGTGTATAAAATATAAGATATTCTTTTTGTACATTTTAGCACACTGTGACTGGTATAAACACCATGTCAGACAATCTACACCAGCAGCAGTAACACAAAATGCAAGCAAAAGGTAGATGTTGTGCATCATACTACTAGGTGCTTGAAAGTAAACTTACAAACAACAGAATGTACCTTATAACCATGTGATGCAACCATATGCAAAACTTTTACTCCATCCTGTGTGTCTGTGCGACCAATGACATAACAAAAAGTGCATACATAAGCAAACTGAAAGTCTCTGAATAAAACATACCAAAGTATAAATGTGTTTCTCTAATGCACTACTATATATACTCTTATTAATCAAGCCCAGACTGGATTTACACCTCTGGGTACATTCTCCCAGGTAAATCCAACATTCTGTTTTTGTTTAGCTCAAGCAGCTGATGTTATCTGTGTATCATGCTACACGTTGTAATGACCCCTCTCTGATAAGACTCTTCTTATTTTGGTCAAAGGCTGTCATTCTACCACAGACAATCTTCTCGTACATAAAGTGCATCACTACCTGTTCCAGTGAAGTCATTTTTCTTATATGACCACTCTGTTGCCACAGGGATGGTCTTATCTGTGGAGGATCACAGATTGACCCATGTGTCTACTATAGAGTTGCCATGAGTACCCTCAAAGCTAAAGTGATACTCCCACCCCCACCCAAGGAGTACATACTTGGCTTGCAGACAGGTCTTGGTCCTGGGCAAGGATCTGTGACACAGACTATCTGCTCCACTACACAAGCCTGGTTGTGTGGACATCGCTGATTCTGCAAGTGAAAATATGGCAAATGCACAAATTTCCAAAATTATAGAAGGACTTTTTATCATCTTGAACACCGATAAAGTTCTTGGTCAACAGATAATGTTCTCGTATGCTTGTAGAAATCACTAAATAATGTGTGCATACCAGTTATTTACAGATCTCTATTTTATTGGCAACAGATAACATTTTAACTCTGTTCTGAAATGAATTGCAATTTATAGTTCTCAGCATAACAGCCACACGTTTTGTTCATTCAAAACATACAATCTGTTTTTCTCACAAGAATGAAATGCTTAAATACAATGTTTGCAACAGAAAACACAGGATATCCTACAAAAATTTCATGATTTTATTCAGGTAGCACTTAGCTTAACAAGCTGAATACATCACATGATCTGAGCAGCTAGTCAAGACATACTTGTTGGCAGGTCACAAACTGGTGACAAAAGGACAAGATCAATCAGACAATACTTACTTCACAGGGATTGTAGCATTCACACAATGTGCAGCCATCTGGTCCCTTCTTCAGTCCAAATGGACACTTTTTGTCTTTGTCACATTCCAATACCCCACACTGGACAGTCACTGCAACATAAAGCATAATATGTATCTCATCGGACAGATCCACTGATAACATGTACAAAGACATTAGATTTGCATCAATCATGACCTAGTAGACACTCAAGGTCATGTCATCACATCTCAAGTCCAGGTCTGTTCCTCTCACCATGAAGACTAATAATACGTATATCTTGCAATCAAAATAACCCCGATGAACCAACATGGGAGATTTTTCAACTTTTTCCCATTAAAAATTACCCATAGGCAAATGATGTCAATTCATACACTTGTCTGTTGTCACATTGTCATTAACAATAACACAGCATCAGTCATCAGCTTTCCTGGGTAGATAGAACATGGATGAAAGCTGCCAACAAAAGTATCTAGATTGTTAAACAAGGGTTTTCACAGTACACTGCCTTCTATACATACAAGAAATTATTTCATTTTCAAGTGAAATCCTACCAACTCAGGACACTGCCAAGTTATTTGGCCTAACACTATGAAGATGCAGAACTCTTTTTTGAAGTATGAGCTTTACGACTAGGAAACTGTCGTGAAGGAGAGGCAATAACACTTTCAGGTTTGACCAGTTTGGGGTGTGTCCTCACCTTCTTTCAGGAACAAGTGAACAACTGTCCACAGCACTCAGGTGCCCAGTATATATATATAGTATGGTGTAGCTATGACATTGCTAATGTGAACACGTGCTATTGTTTAGGGTAGCTCATAGCTCTACTGTGATTAACGTATCTAAAACCGGTAAATTTCCATCCAACTCTGTTATAGGAAATAACCGTTTCCCAAATATGAAATTCTTACATTGGGTATTCAACCAAAGCCAACCAAAAGAACATGCAACTGTATTAGATTTCTGCATGTAAGCATAAACTTTACTCACAACGATCATAATTCATGTCAAATGAATAAACTTTAACCCTTTCTCCCTTAAGCCGGCCAATACCGGCTGGTGGCCAAATGTCGTCTGCTTCAGTGTTTTCAACTAATTTCAACAGTAATGAAAAACAATTTTGACTGAGAGTTGTAGATGAGCCCTATCAAGATCATATGCCCAAGGTCAACAACTTTCCTTGGCATGAGTTGGGCACTTAGTGCCCAACTCATGCCAAGTAAAGTTGTTGACTTGTGTATATTCAAGGGGGAAAAGGGTTAAACACCCTGCGGAAGAGACTTTAAGAAGTAGGGGAATGTGACACACCAATTACCAAAACAACAGACCACAGCACACAAACCTTTAGAACAGAAGGCCATGCAGTCCTCGTAAGAATGGAACCTGTTGCCATTACCCTCACAGCCTCCATAATAGAATGCAGCACAGTCCCCACGACTGGCATCAAAGTACCACATGGGTCTGTTCTGCTGGCAGGTTCCTTGTAAAGATGGCTGGAAGCAGTCCCCTGTAAATAGTTTAGAATTTAAACAGATTGTATGATACCTTTTCCTAAGTACTTTTACAACCATTGAAATATATTCCACTTCTCAAATCATTCAGTCCTGCTGCTTACACAAAAACATCCCCCTTGAATTTTAATTTAACGACAAACCAACTTATTTTGTGTCATCACCTCCCCCAAGCCAGTGAAAATCACCTGTAATGTGAAGTCCAAAGAGGACAGGACAAATTCAACCATCTCTATATATGCTTGGAAAGAACAAATATGTCGGCCATGCCAGAGCAGCTTCCATCCCTGTTAATATGGCTCCCCACTGCATAGACACAACTTGAAAATTTTGGACAAATAAACCTGAATGCACTTAACATTTAGCAAAGCTTTTATGACCAGGTAATGCCAGTATTTTCATAGACTGTGACAATTTGTACACAGTGTAGAACTGATGGCATTCTACACGGAGTTTATATTTACCAGGCTTTTTAATCTCATATGCCTTTGTTCCATTGCCACAGCCCTTGTAGCATTCGTCTTGGGTTCTGAAGTTGTTACCATTGCCTTGGCAACCACCAAAAACAAATGGACGGCATTCGTCGACTTTGGGATCATAATAGAATCGCATGAAGTCAGCATAGCATGGCCCTGTCTTCTTTGGCAGTACACAGACTTCTGAAAAGACAAGCAATACCCTGCTTTTTCACTTCTAAATTAGCTGAAATTAAGCAAAAATTGTGTATCCTTTGAATCAGTGTTTCAGAAAAGAGGACTTGGTTTGGCTTGCAAAGAAATCTGTCACATTTCACACAAAGCTGATACAAGGCCATTCCAAAGGCAAGAATTTAATGAGTTTTGAAGCCTATCGAATGATTCAGTGTCAGTGGATAGTAAATTTCAGCCAAGAAGCTTTCAATTAGGGACAAACCTAACATCACAATGTGTTGATATTCCATGACATCTTTGGAGAACCATTAATTTCTATTTCATGAACTCTGATACATGTATACATAAAAGTACAAGTCTGACTACAATGGTAACATTAATATACTTCAATACACTTACTCCAGCAGGTGACAAGGCTGTCAGTGGTAAATGTACGTCATATTGATCCAAAAATTCAAAACATTCCACATTCTATTTTTGAGTGAATATTTTCCTATTTTCAAATTTTGACAAGACAGTCCTTCACTTATCATGCACGAGAAAATTTCTGACAAAAAGTTTGACCAAGCAATAAATGGCTCAGTGCTACAAACACTATGTCCTTTTTCCTCATGTTTCTATTTTTGTGATAATTTAGAGTCTTGTTTATGTGAGGAATTTTGCTCCTCTGATACCAGGCAGCAATTCTGTTTTCAAGATGAAACAAAGCTCACCTCTACCCTTTGGAATCTTGCCCTGACCCACATCCTTACACGTGTTCTGACACTCCTTTTCCGAGAGGAAGCGGTTGCCATTGCCCTTGCAGCCTCCATAACGGAAGCGCTCGCACCTGCCCTCTGCCTTGTTGTAGTACCAGCGTGCCATATTGGCTCGGCATGGTCCTGTGTCCTTCTTCAGCAGACAGTGATCTGTTGAACACATACTTAAAGCTATCAGACATGCGCATTTTCCCTTGTCCCTGGTGTTTTAACTTACTGCCAAGAAATGTACTTGTTTTGTTGCCTTTCTTTACCAACAGTGAAGTCATCCAAGTGAATTCCAGTTCAACGTCTAGACTCACTTCATCGCGGAATCAAGTACAAGAGCCAATGGTGACATGTCCCAGCAAACTTTATTACAATGTTGAATGCATCTAGGATCAAGTTCAACAGTTCAATTGATTAATTATGACAATAGTTACAAATTAAAATTTAATTCACGTCACATAAAGGGACACCAGAAGAATGTGCAACTACATAACATTCACCTGAAAGCAAGTCTCAACAATAGCCTGTTTTTTTTTTCCTCAATGCAGATGCTTGAATGTTAATACTCTCGCTGCGCAGTGAGACAATAAGCCTTTTGAACTTTTTTCAACCAAAGCAAAGCTCCCAAATGTCCCCTCCACAACCATAAGATGCAAACAGACCAAGATACTTGTAGTTCAAAAAGGATAGACAGTGCGAAAGATAGTGAAACCCATACTGGCTGCAAAGTGTTTGAAATACATAAAGCAAGGAAAAAAGTGTCCAGTTTGAAAGTAGTGCTACCCTATAGCCGAGAGATGGCCAAAGAATGACCAGAACCAGTAACCATTTGGTACCAGAAGCTGCAATGTTTCTATATATGCACATAAATAACCTGGACCCCTGTATCAGTGGTCCCGAGTTACCCATCCTTGTAGCACCAGTGGCAACAAGAAACATAAGGGTACCAGCAGCCCCACAGGACCCAAGCAAACTGTATCCAAGACCAAGCTGACAGACCTATATTCAAAACTACACTGTACACGCTGAGTCTGACGCATGTAGGAAAAACTAAAACACATACACAGACTGCTTTCTGTTGTATATCTTGTACTTCCTAAAAAAATAGAGAGAAGCTTCCATATGGTCACCACCCCATAGCACATATTGGTTCCTCATCCAATTTCAATGCTATAAGACAAACTATTCTTTTGTTTCCTACAGGGTCAATGAGTCGAAATATGTGTTGCATTTATATCCTTCAAAAAAAAAAAGAAGGAAATTCCCATTACAAGAATTATTCTACTTTGAAAGTACCTGATGTAATCATATGTTAAAATTTCTTCTGTTATGTTATAGGCATTGCTCTTTTCCGTAGACTCCATGTATGTATTTTTTTTCCGAAACTGTTTTCTTTCTGTGAGTGGCTTCCATATGGGAGAGCGACAGTATTAAAACGCCAAGCAATCAGATTATTAATGCACTGTGTGTGTCAGCATGAGTGAACCAATCTTACAAGCTGCCTTGGTTGGAATACCACGAGCAATAGTGAAGCACGAGCCAAACAGGTCAACAGCAAGGTTGAAGTACCATATACTCCTGTTGTCGACCCCAACTTGCACGACGACAAACATTTTTGCTTCGAGGCAAAGTTGTTGAGATTGCCTTGACAGCCTCCATAGATAAAGTCCTTACAGGTATCATCCTTGGGATCATAGAACCATCGCTGTACTGATGCTTTGCAGGGACCAGTTTCGGCCGGCAAATCACAGAAACCTGGTAGTACATGGAGGGTACATAGATGCAGGATAGAACAGGTTAGTGATTGATAATGGTTAAAGAGGGGGACAGAAGAGACTAATTTGCATAACTACATGACATAATTAATCCACACGAATTTACATCATTCTGTCATTAGAGTTGATTGATATTTTTATCTAAATCAATTTTATTCAAATCAATGTATTTGAATTTATATCAGGGATGGTTCTTTTTAAAAAGTACACAGAGAGTTTGCTATGGGGGAGGGGTACATGGTGAAGTACACTTTAATTATGCAATTACAGTAGTGATCACAGGAAATCTGTTTTTATCACTGAACACACACACACACGCACACACACAAGAAAAAAGGCACGAAATACTTATGTTATGAGCTTTAGAAACAGCTTGCAGATGCATTTCTACCAGAAACAACACAATTTTTTGCATCAATTATATTGTTTCATTGTCTACTGACCCAAGAAATTGTATTTTTTCATGTTCAAATGTACTTTTGGGGGGGGGGGGGAAGGTACGTACAGATGTCTGAAAAACAGCATTCTGTGTACTCTTGAAACTGAATCATCCCATACTGGATTTATCAATAATTACAGTGTCTAAAAGCTGCACAAAACATGCACGAATCATACCATATACATCTGAATAACTACCCACAGCACTTACAAAATTACACTTTCAGTCCATTTACAGGCATATTGCAAAAGAAGTTCAAGTGGCAGAACCCAAACTCTCCCTTTATTATTTAAGTTCCTTCATGAAAAAAAACTTTTCACTGTCTTAATGTCTAGAGTAGCATAAGGCATGATCTGATTCTTCTCCTTCTTTGAAAAAAAAAATTGTTTGGTTCTCAGAGGTATGATTTTTTCAAAAAACGAGTTTTCAACTTAAAAATGCCAGCTTTACCGCTGAAGAAGACAGAATAACCTTTATCCAAAAACTGGAGAAAAGGAAATTGAAAAATATGCACCATCAAAAATGTCACAAGACTTTCCTATAGCTTAAGGGGTCCACTGCTAGGACAACTTTTTTCCAAATGCCATATAAATGTAAGAAATATAATGTACATGTGTACAATAACTTTGTAAGTTGCACCACACATTCACAAGAATGTCACTGCATACCAACAGTGTACTTTTGGTAAATTATGTTGTTAAATTTAATATGTATTGAATTTCCAGTTTTTAATATGTACTTGCAACTGGATTAAATATCAAATCAAAACCAGGGAGCCCATGGGCCTGGTGCTCTGCTGACATATATAGGATAAATATGACCAGCTGCATTCTTTGCTGGAATAATGATTTTATATAGTTTCAATACATTTTGACTAATAATTTCTGTACAACTATACGTGGTGCTACCACTATCATCCTTGATGGAGATTTTGACCTCCCCATCATCCAACAAAACTTCATCAAGATTCATCAAAAATGAAAGATGTTAGAAGATTAAGAAGATTTTCACATTTTGTCCCCTATATTACATAATATTGTAGGTGGCACCACCAATATCATATGCAACTTAGTTTTTAAAGTGTGTGTGTCAGCACATACTTTTCTGTTTTTCCTAAAGTTCTTTATTTCTTTCTTTTTTCTTCTTTACCAGTGAATTTGTGTGACACTTTTCTGTGACACTATTATACATAGAAACCCAAACTTGGTATAATCCCATCACATCTCATGAAGTTCCACCAAAAATTAAAGATGCTAGAGCCTTCACAAGATTTTCACATTTTGACCCATATATTATGTAATACTGTAGGTGGCACCACCAATATCAAACGACCTAGATTTTCATACATCCTGTAAGTTCTGAAAGTTATATTAGGTTTACTTCAAAATTGTGGATGGTATTGCGTTAACAAGCAAAAGTTTATGGACAGACAGACAGACAGACATGAGCGATCGCATAAGCTCTGCAACCTTAGGTCAGCAGAGCTAAAAAAAGTACAGCGGGAACACAATTATGAAGAAGAAAGCTGGCAAAGTACTACAGGAAACATACATGCAGGTACCTACACTAACATGCAGTGGCTTCCACCATACTGAATGGGCTTACGATTTATTAATATATAATGTAAGCAAAATGTATGTGTGAAAACAGCATGTTCCGTGTGACAGCAATCACCGCATAAAAAGCGAATTACAGGTATTTCTGAATACGAAGTTCGCTTACAAATGTGATTATGAACACTGCACCCAAATTTTTCCCATCAAGGGCCATGTCTGCCTGCAAATAGGTAAAGTCTGTTGTAGTGTCCACTTGAAATCGAGTACTATGAACATTCCTGGTTCATAATAAGAGCTACTTTCTCTGAAGTTATTCCACATTTAATCATGACTTTACAAAAATAGCTGCTTAACGATCTTGCTTCTGCAAAACACCACTGTTATTAAATTGTAAGTTTCTCATGTCCTGACCAGCCATAAGATCTGTTCCCAATTTTAAAATGCTTTTTGTCTCACTTCGTTGACAAAAGATATCCCATGCTACATATAGCATTGTGTAATTATAATCAACAAAATTTTGAAGTTATATGTACATGTACATGTATTCCAAAGTTAATAACCTCAGCCGTCCACTGAATCTCCACGAGAGATAGGATGCCCAAGGACATAGGTCAAAGTTAAAGGTAACCTTTTGCATCTCATAGCACTTTTGAATGTGATGAAGGCTTTGTTACAGACTCTCGAAAGTGTTATTCTGTAGTTGAATCTTATGCAGATCTTATTCTGTGTTGTGTAATTCTTGGATTCACTGTGACATCACAGCCAAGACAGGGCCCTTGCTTTTACTCATTTACATGTTAAGTTTAAGATTTTAAAATCACAGAGTTACACACTGAGGCACTCTAAATGAGTTCAAAACTGGGGGCATGAAGAAGGAAAGATTGTTTAAAAATAGCGTTTAGAAACGGATTACCCTCAGCCCCACAAAGTTTTTTTCCTCAATTCTGCATATTTTTGGGGGGGGGGGGGGGTGAGACTTCGCAGTAGAATACTTTACATACAATTTCCATATTGTTGTCTATGAAATACAAGAGCACTTTTGGACGTGTTCTTGGGGGCAGGTCCTGGTGACAAGAGACCACTGCACTGTGTGTCACTCATACGGCCATCAAATACATTCTTCAAAATTTTCATAACAAGTTTAAAATAATGAAAGGAAGCTGGTTTTCCACAGAAATGTGGTTCACCATAACGTGCATCTCCAAAAATAATTTGGAGAAGCTGCATTGAATCATTGTTGAGACATTAACGTAATGTTGTCCCCTTGTGTACTACTCATATGGCCTCCAAATAAATACTTTAAAGTTTCATAAAAGGTTACAAATACAAAGAGGAAGCTGGTTTTAAAAAAAGTTCTGGTCCATCATAAGATACATCTCTGACAAAAATTTAGTAAAGCTGTGGTCAGTATTTTTTGAGATACCGTTGTCAGGGTTGACGCCACTTAGACGGCTTACGAATAAATATATTAAAAGTTTCATAAAAAGTTAAGAAATAATCAGAGGAAGCTGGTTTTATTTAAGGTTCTAGTCCATCATAAGATACATCCCTGATAGAAATTTGGTAAAGCTGTGACCAGTATATTTTGAGATATCTCGGTAATGTCGTCAGGGTTGACCCATACATTAAAAGTTTCATAAAAGGTTTAAAAATAATCAGAGGAAGTTGGTTTTCAATTGGAACCTGGTCCATCATAAGGTACTTCTGTGACAAAAATTTGGTACAGCTATGGTGAATATTTTTTGAGATGTCACAGTAATGTCGACAAGACGGATGGAATGACAGAAGGACGGACGACAAAGGGGATGACAATACCCTCCAGCACTTTATGTGCCAAGGGTAAAAATTAAGATGTCATGTTTTTGGGGAAACAAATATGTTGGTGAAAAGTTGACTTTGAGGTTTTGCAGGCATGTTTACAAAAAATATATAGTTTGATACAATGTGTTACCAGGGATATTCATCAAATATGCCTGGTGTTACCAAGTTTGGTGTGGCTGGAGGTCAATGGTTCACACCTTTTGGTTCACTGAATACTGCAAATGCCAGTATGGTGAATCCAAGAATCAGCACTGTGTATGGTTTTGTCAATTAATTAAAATGCAATCAGAGATTGCTGGATCTATGCCCCCCTCACTTCATTTATAACCCTGCTAATCACAGGTCTCATTTTGGAATGACCGTAGTCAATAAAAATAGGCTATCACCCTGACCCAGTCACCTTGTGACCTACTTTTATGCATGACACACCCTTGTGTCCAAATACACAGGTGTGTAAAGTTTCATGATTCTAAGTCAAAGGACAACATAATTACATCCCAGATATGAAGTGTAATGCTGTTTTACATTATTGTATCACTGACCCAGATACTTGACCTAGTGACCTAGTTTTGTTTCAAGGCACACCTTTAGGTCAAGATATATGTGTGTGTGTGTGAAGTTTCATGAAACTAAGTTACATAGTAAAGGAATTATAGCCCGGACATGATTTTACAATATGTCCCTGTGATCCTGAGATACTTGACCAAGTGACCTACTTTTGGTACATGACACACCCTTATGTCCAGATGCTCCTGTGTGTAAAGTTTCATTAATCTAAGTTGATGGACAAGCTAAAAAAAAAAAAGCCTGACATGAATAGCGGAAAGACGCAAAGACACGCAGAAAAAGTGATTACCATA
This sequence comes from Hermodice carunculata, assembly GCA_964020975.1. Classification (NCBI taxonomy): domain Eukaryota; kingdom Metazoa; phylum Annelida; class Polychaeta; order Eunicida; family Amphinomidae; genus Hermodice; species Hermodice carunculata. Next base: position 48,193,684 of record OZ026615.1, on the reverse strand, counting down.
TGCCCCTCTTCCATTAGGAGAGGGACATAATAATTATCTTAATTGGGAAAAATGGAACATATCCTGTACATATATTTTCTACTCTTTAAGAAATATGTTGTCATATCCAGGGAAGTGGTTTTGGATGGTATATGTTTATGTTGTTTGTGCAAGGATCTAGGTCACATATTCCACTGACATTTGCTTTGTATCTTGCATTGTGATGGAATGCCTTCAATCAATTTTGATTAGTCAGTCAAAAATAAGATGTCTGTTTGAATCATTAAACATTTTGGTCACATTGACCTAAATTTCATGATCAAAGTCATAATCAAAACTGTAAACAGGTGAGACGCTACATTCCACGAAAACATTGTTTATTTTCACCCACCCAAGATTTCCCTTCTACATTAGAGTAAAGTAAAAATCCTATAATTCTGTGCTTTTTTATTCCTGTCACACCTTTTTCCCTTAAGACTAACTTTAACACCAGAACATGAGAAACAGATTACAGAAAACTTAATAATGATGCCTTTGCAGCTACATTCTACATGTCAACATGATTCCAATGGTTACATATCCACAGCTCAAGTATTGCAGAGAAATAAATAGTTGTGGAAAAAAAAAACAATGTTGCAGTTTCAAATCAGATTGTGAAAGAACTGTCCAACTAATACTTAAATTTGTCTAAACTGTGCAACTGGTATGCAACTTTCTGATATCTATTTGCTTCAGCAGCAAGGCTGATAATCCCAGTCTTTTAATTGAAGAATTAAATGATGATACTTGATTTTAGTTCCTTGTTTTGTTTTTTGTTTTGTTTTTAATGGCAAATATGTCTAAAAATCCTTGAAGCACCTTTTCTGTTGACTGTGGCTTAAACTAGTCAACAGACATGGCTTTATTTGAGCCAGCTATTTGTACTGGCCACCTTAACTGACCCTACACCTCCAAGTGGACACCACACAGCATGACACAGTACACCACAGGCTTTCCACCCCATCCCAGTGTGTGACCCACCCTGGGCCCCTTTAGGTTTGACCTTGTCTCCTGTCCTGTGGCTACACGTCTTGAGACAAGTGGACTCGGTGTAGAACCTGTTGTCATTGCCCAAACAGCCACCATACATAAACAGCTGACAAGTTCCATTGGCTGCGTTGTAATACCAGCGCCTTTTCTGCGCATTACACGGGCCTGGATCAACATCCAGAACACACAACCCTGCAACTGCAAAGGGGTGTGCATTATGCAGCGCCATGAAATAGTGTCAAACATACAACATTGGCCACACTCCGTTTATGTGACCATTCAAGCTTCCTTATGAACAAATATAGTTATCAACATTCTCATGCCAAATACATTTAACAATAACGTCAACTTAAAACACACACAGAAGCAATTGATATCTAGCATTGCGTTAAATTGATTCATTTCATGGTAAAGTTGCTCGTGTTTAAGCATAAAAGCTGTAGCAGAAACTCCATCCTCAACAGATTAACCGAAGATTTACAATTTCTCATACTCTAACAATAATATGACAAAATGGGAGATTTATAACTGTCAAATTCTTTCAGGGATCTGCACAGCAGATATCTGTGTTTTCTACCTGTTGTACAGTGTTATTATCTATACACATACACTTCTTCTCTTTTATAAATCAAGTAGAGTCTTCATTTTCTGTATTTAACCCTTTCCCCCTTAAACTGGCTGGTGGCCAAACGTAATCTGCTTCAACATTTTTGATTAATTTCAACACTACCAAAATACAGTTTGAATGACAACTGTAGATGGGACCTATATCAAGATGACATTGCCAAGGTCATGTCCACGGTCAACAGCTTTCTGTGGTTTGGGTTGGGCACTTTGGCACCCAGAGCAAGCCAAGTTGTTGACTCAGGTCTTAATACAAGGGGGGAAAGGGTGAAGCGCAGTAACTTATGGTCATGATTTGCAGCTTTGCAGTTTATGATCATAAATCACTTTTTGCTGATTTTAATGACAAACTTTCCGTCAACTGTCAGTCAGTCTCTGCTCTCCATACAGTAGCTATAAACTGAAATGCTTTCATGCCACATGCTCACCTTTACTTCTCCGGGCAATGCAAGTGAGTGTACATTCTCCCTGTGTATTGAATCGGTTAGCATTGCCATCACATCCACCATAGCGGAATCTATTGCAGGTGCCTGTCTGAGCATCGTAGTACCACTTGATGGTGTAGTCCCGGCATGAGCCTGGGTTTGGTCTCTCAGCACACACGTCAAACTCTGAAACACCACAACAGGTTAACTCATTCCATCCTAATGATGCTTCTGCCCGCTAATAACTAAAGGTCGTCTGCTAATTGTATTTTATTAATTTAGGGATTATTTTTCAAAATTTTGGATGAAACTTGCATGGTAGATCAATCCATTTTATACGCCCATGGTCAACAGCTTTCCTTGGTGCAATGTGCCCAGAGTGCATCAAGGAAAGCTGTTGACTTGGTCTTCTATCAGGGTGGAATGAGTTAAATCAATAAATTTAAGATGATTATGGCCCATGAACATAGCACTCTGCAGTCATGTAAATAGATCATTATTGTAACATGGAATGAGAATCCTTTAAGTGAAAAAAAAAACAAAAAAACAAATAAATAAATCAAAGGTCCCAGAGTATTCACAAGATTTTTTTGAGCCATATACTTGTATCACATTATATTATGGTTGGCACCACCAGTATCACACTTGCCCTAGATTTGTATACACTTGATAAGTCCTGAAAGTAACTTGAAAACTTCAGACTGTATGGTGTTACACGAGCAAAAAGTTTAACTCATTCCATACTCTGATCACAGGCCTTGGTCAGTGGTTCTGGCACTGCCTGTCAAGTCATGCTGCAGCTGGCCTTGTGGCAGCTGCAGCATGACTTGCCAGGCAGTGCCAGAACCACTGACTTAGGACTATAGGCATGTTGGTACTTGAAGGAAAGCTCTTTTCATGAAGAATTTAAATATGCAATTGTCGTCTTAAATCTAGGTAAATATACAGAAAAATCAGGGACTGGTATGGAATGAGTTAAGTGTGGACCCATGTAAGGAAGGGCACAGGGACATGATAAGCAACTGCATGAGCTCTGAGACCTCTGGTCACCAGAGTCAAAAAAAAAAATGTGCAGAGTCCCAAACTTTGAACCAGATGGAGGTGGTGTAAGTTGTTAGAAAAATCAAAAGGCTCCGAAACATGTTGAGTAGTTACCCGCTGAAGACCCTTTAATTTATTTGGGCTGATACAGCCTATGTCAAAATTTTACAGAGGAACGTGTGCAATATAGACAATAGTAATTCCATATATATACAGGTTAGACAGGGACAGGTTAGCTTATGGAGAGTAAAGAGTTCGAATTGCGGAATAGGATATTGACTACTAGGAAGTGGTTCTGGGCAAAAAGACACAAATACAAATTTGTGACAAAATTTAAGATATTTAAACAATGTGAAATTAAACAAGATGAATCATCCACTCTCTACATGCGCCCAAACTTTGAACTAAATGGAGCCGGTGTAAGTTATTAGAACCAGAGCTATACCCGGGGGGGGGGGGGGGGGGGGGGGGCATGAATGTCTCGCCAGCATTGTAATTGTATGGGTGAGGATTATTTTTGTGCAGTGGTGCCTGTATTGGTAGAATAACATGCAAAAGATAGCACAGTGTTCTTAAAAAATTGTGTCACTGGAGGGGTTATCAAGACAGGTACCACTGTATTTGGTAAAGTTGCTGAATATGTGAAATGAATAACAATCTATTTGTCTAGGGATGATTACAATGAATCATCCACCCAAGCATGAAAGCCTTTCCTAGTCTAGTTAGTGAAATAATGCCACTCAGAAGTTTTTCTCCAATGCTCAATCAAGCATAAAGTAATCAGTGAAGTGTGACAGTGATGACCCTCATCTCTAGGGATGATTACAATAAGTCATCCACCCAAATATGAAAGGCCTATGTAGTCTAGTTAGTGAAATAATGCCACTCCGAAGTTTTTCTCCAATGCTCAATCAAGCATGAAGTAATCAATGAAGTGTGACAGTGATGACCCTCATCTCTAGGGATGATTACAATAAATCATCCACTCAAATATGAAAGGCCTATGTAGTGTAGTTACTGAAATAATGCCACTCCGAAGTTTTTCTCCAATGCTCAATCAAGCATGAAGTAATCAATGAAGTGTGACAGTTATGACCCTCGTCTCTGGGGATGATTACAATAAATCATCCACCCAAATATGAAAGGCCTATGTAGTCTAGTTACTGAAATAATGCCACTCCGAAGTTTTTCTCCAATGCTCAATCATGCATGAAGTAATCAATGAAGTGTGACAGTGATGACCCTCGTCTCTAGGGATGATTACATTAAATCATGTACCCAAATATGAAAGGCCTACGTAGTCTAGTTACTGAAATAATGCCACTCCGAAGTTTTTCTCCAATGCTCAATGAAGCATGAAGTAATCAATGAAGTGTAACATTGATGGCCCACATCTCTAGTGATGATTACAATCAATCATCCACCCCAGTATGATAGCCCTATCTGATCTAGTTAGTGAAATAATGCCACTCCGAAGTTTTTGGTTGACAGACGGACGGACGTCCGGACGTCCGGAAAGTGACTGCTTAGTCTCGCAAACAGCTAACGCTGGCGAGACAAAAACAAACCATATTTTTTTTTTCATTTGTGACCAGATTTAAGATATTCAAACAGTATAACAGCAAACAAGAAGAATTATCCATTCTCTAGATATGCTAAAGTTCCAACTGGCCACACCTTGGAAACAAACTCTTACTAACCAATGGACTCCATGGTTGAAGTAGATATTGTTGGTGATGTGAAGGTCTGGCGAGGTGATGTTTGCGGAGTGACACGAGGCCGTGTAGGTTTGGTTGGCTGTGTTGGCTGTGTGGTCAGTGGACTGGTAGCAGCAGGTGTCCCATACAGACAAGCCTGCTCACACTGCTGTCGGTTCTGGAACCTGTTACCATTGCCGTCACAACCACCATACAGGAAGCGACGGCAGGTCCGTGTCACCGGCTCAAAGTACCAAACTGGGGCATAATTTGTACATGGCCCTGGGTCCTTGCCTTGTTTGCAGATACCTGAATCAATAAGTATAAATATTATTGACGAGATGTCACTCAAATTCATTGGTTCAAATCCATTAAAAGAGTCCTGTTATAGCGCTGTTACTGCAAGTTTAACCCTTTCCTCTCCGCACCGGCCAAAACTGGCTGGGAGTCAAATGTTGTCTGCTTCAGTGTTTGCAACTGATTGTAACAGTAATGAAAAACAATTTGACTGAGAATTGTAGATGAGACATCAAATGCCCCAGGTCAACAGCTATCCTTGGTAAGCACCCAAATGGAGCACTGATGCCAAGAAAAGCTGTTGACTCAGTCTCAATTCAAGTGGAAAAGGGTTAATATACAATAAAATTTACATCGTAAATACACAACTGTGTTACCCGCCAGTCAAATGGAATACACACATCTTTGTTACAAGAGAAATGAACAACCTCAGCAGAGAAACTACAATCATATTCCTCCCAATACGCATCCATGCTGCAGTAAGTGCCATCCACCTTGTTGAGGTCAGACAAAGTGATAAGCATCCAGGTACTTATCGGGAATGATGCTGTTGGCCTACATGTATACGCTTTTCTTCAAGATTCACCTAGCCCCAATATTTTCTTCAGGGCTATATAATAGCATGAAGTCTGCTTTTTCTAAATGGTAACTTAACTTACACATCCTCTGTCTGTGTATACCTGATGCTGCCCAGTGCTAGCACTCCACTTCTCATGCATGTACAAAGCCATGCTGGACCAAGGTGCATGCACAAATATGATAAAGCAGAGTAGCTAACATGGATGATGATGACAGTCTTACAAATGCATCACGTTCCTGCACAGAAGCCTAACATGTTTTGGATCAAGTGGAATTTACTGGGTTTCAAGCACCAACACAGTTTGTCGCCAATTCCATAAAACAAAATTACAACAGTGTTTTGCAATGTTCCCTACACATGAAGACAAATCACTGAGAACTATATCAGCACTGTGTATCGAAATATCAACTGATGCCATACATGGGGGGGGGGGGGGGGGGGGAGGGGATTGTCACCAGTTCAAGTGGCAAGGTTTTCTCTTGCCTGCACAGGACAGCAGGATCTAGTTCATCTCAGAGTCTTTAAATTGATGATGCACAGACAAATATTTTAAAGAGTTAAAAATCAAAATCAGTATAATTTACTACAATAAGGTGCACTTTTGTCTGTGTTCTGTGTACCATACCATGTAACATATGTGTTTAAAAGAGTCCATGTGCTAATATCTACAGAAGTTGAGATTGTCAAGGCAAGTGGCCACTGAAGGACAGGGCTTTAGTTTGACCGGTTTTCCTGACTACTGGTGCATTTTTCAGTTAGAAAAAGACAAAAAAAAAAAAAAAAAAAAAAAACTACCCATGCAGGTTATCAGTATTAATAACTGTGCTCAAATACACAGTACTGTAAAGGCACAAATTTTGCCGAGGTATTAATTTTTCTGAATTTTCCCGAGTGGTGCCAGTCAGGAAAATAAAATCCGGTAAACTTCTGTGGCATGCAATGTACAGAAGGACAACTGAACCAGGTCTCACATGATTGATAATTCATTACAAGGTTTCTAGATAACTTAGAATAAAGAAATGATAAATCCCAAACAAATGTATAATTCCATATTTTATTTCATTAAAAAATAAAAAAAAAATAAAAGATACAAATAATTCACTTAAAAACATTTAAAAAACGCAATCTGTCTCATGGTAATTGAGCCTACAGTTACAGTGACCTCCTTGCTGTCAAAGAAAATTCAAAGTCTTGATATCACAGTGAGTTGCTTGCTGTCAAATAAAATTTAAAGTTACAAACCTTCTAGTTTTATCATGGAGTATCTCTATTAATGTTCACTCTCTGCTGCCATCACATGACAATTCAGTCCATGCATGTCTCAAGTGATTAATAGTTTTTACCCTTTCAGCGCATTTTTTTTCATTAGATTTGCTGTTCGGAAAAATCAAAAATGGCACTTTTTTAATTTTAATGGATTTGAGAGATTAAATGCTTGGGAACATTTGTGCCTTTACAGTATGTGTTACTGTTCTACTGACCAACATGAAATGTAATATCATCCCTTTCCTTCCTGAATTCAGACTGAGCCAATAACTTTCCTTCATGTGGGTTGGATGCTTAGTACCCAACCCATGCCAGGGAAAGCTGTTGACCTTGGTCATGTTATCTTGATAGGTCTCGTCTACAACTCTCATTCAATTTTTTTTTTCTTCATTGTTGAAATTAGTCAAAGACACCGAAGCATACACCATTTGACAACCAGCCCGTTCAAAGGAAGAAGGATTAGTCTCACACATGAATGCCTTTACTGACTCTCAAATGGCATATGGTTTTAAAGCTGCCTTTTTTCACACTGCTCTTATGTAGTGAACCCTTTTACTATGAAATATCTTGAGAATTCAAAAGCAGTCAAAAATTTAACTCCTGATATCTAGACTCCCAACAATGGCATCTATATTCATCATGGCAATTCAAAATATTTCAAACTAAATTTGCGATATGTAAATAACCAGATGGCTACCCAGAAAATGATAAAACATATCGTGCTAACTGTAAGAAATACTCCTGGTGCAGAAACCTAAACACAATGCTACAAATGAAAGTAGATTTCTGCCCCCCGCCCTCCCCCACCCCCATCACCAAACATATGTCCTGCTTGCTGCTGTTCTGCAGTAAATGTGAAAAATGGTGCATTGCATGTTCACAGCAGTGATATGCAGACAATAGTGCAGTGCATTAAGCATAGTTTCAACAAAGTTAGTAGCATGGTGATTGAAGGAGGAGGTTATTTTTTAGACACATGCTACTTCAGTCATTGCTAAACCACATAAATAATGATACTGCTATGGACCCATAAAAATTAATCTCATTGATTGGCTCAAAGTCACCAGACATGTACATATGCACAATTTGAATGAAGTTAATATATTTGAAGACATTTTAGATACCCATCTCTCTCTCTCTCTCTCTCTCTCTCATACCCATCTCTCTCTCTCTCTCTCTCTCTCTCTCTCTCTCTCTCTCTCTCTCTCTCTCTCTCTCTCTCTCTCTCTCTCTCTCTCTCTCTCTCTCTCTCTCTCTCTCTCCCCCCCCAATTGTGCGATGGATGACATATACACATAGTATGGCTCCCTATGCATTATACAGCAACTAGATCTTAACTATTGCACTTTACACATTGCAGCTAGCACTGCCTCTATTAAATGCTCTAATCTGCACAAAGCTTGTGCAAGGACATCAAAAACATCAAAGATACGTTCAGGACAATGTTATATACATGTACCTAACCACGGGTCTGTTGTACCTTATGGACACGTGAAATATCTGAATTGGTGGATCATGCTCCTTTTAATGCAATACATATGTTTTCTGTTTTCAAAAACAGTTTCTAGTCTACAATGTCTGCACAGGAATCAGTACATATGACCCTTTTCTTCCAATCAGTATTTCATGCAAAAACATGACAGATGGAGTAGCCATGTGTGAGTTGTACTGAGATGGATAGACTCGAGTGGTGAATTTAGAAATGGCACAAAGAGAGGATAATGGTGGTTCATATTAATGAATTGACAACTTACAATGGTGCAATTAAGGCATGATGGGGAGAAGATGAGAGAATGATCAAGATGTTTGGCACATGAGAGATGAAATGATGGTGATTTATCCATTGAGTTAATGTGACGATCAGCCTGGGATAGTACAATAGAGTGTTTAATGATACAAGGCCTAGTTTCAAGCAACTGCCAACAGCAAAAGGTATGGAGTTGTGGACAGGAACTTGTCAATAGAGAATCAGGTCAGTATCGGCCTTAACAAGCACTGCTTTGTGATTAGACTCTCTACCAATCTAGAGTCTATGTGCTGCATATCCAAGTGTCATTTTGAAAAACCCAGTCCATTGTGACGTGGCTGGTTGCTGGCTCATTCAGTTTAGGCAGCATAAAGCAAGCAGCTCCATTCAGGCATCTGTTGGTCAAGCTTGCACTGTGTTGGCTACCTGGAGTCTCTATGGTAGGTCTGGTGTGTGTGCTGACCTCTGCTGTTATACTGTCACCACCAACTGCGATACCATCCTCACTTGTGTCCTCTGTGATATCCTCAGCGATATAATCCCGAGTAATGGTGATATGATCCGGAGTAGTGATGATATGATCAGGCGGAACAGTGATATGGGCTACATCTCCTTTATTGGTAACACTTGCTGTGCTAGCAAGACTAATTCCAGCACTTCTGATATCTCCTGAAGTTAAGAAACGATCCTCGGTAACAGAGCTAGCGGATGTAGTGACTCCACCACTAGCCTGCATGGCACACCGCCTTTGACACTCCTCCCGAGTGACAAACCTATTTTTGTTTCCAAGACATCCACCATAAACGAAGAGCATACACCTACCCAGCTTGGGATCATAATACCAGGCAGGCACGTAGGCAGCACAGGGGCCTGACTGCCAGGGTAAGAGACAGAATGCAGGCTTGGCCACTAGTACACAGAAAACACAGTTGAACAGATCATGCACAAGTGAAAGACAGTGAAAAAACATAGTATTAGTTGGAATTTACACTGAACTCTTCTTCTTACCTGAGACAAGTTGAACATGTCAATTGTATTTACTGTACATGTTGTAGGAAGTGAAATTCCATGCCCAGATATGATGAAATGAACTCCCAAAATTTCAATTCAAGTGGTTATAGAAAAGTAGGATGTGGGGGAGAAAGAATGCAAAAAACTATATTGATAGGATAAAAACACAACAGGACTTGAGCAAGGAATATAGAAAGTATATGGGTGATAAAGTCTGTGATAATGTTTAATGTATGAATGACAGTATGCACCGGCTGTGTCAGAATTCCAAAGATGGAAAGAACATGTACACAAAAGCAGACAGCACGTTTCACGTATATAGACAGATTGCTTTCAAAATTTGTGAAAAAAAAGATGCTTTCAAAGAATGCTTATACAGAATTGTTGAGCGACTGTAACAAACTAAAAGCTCTTAATGTAAAGGCAACTTGCACACAAAGTTTGGCCAAGCTGAAGCACCAATAAATAGCCCTGGTATAAAAGCATTGCGCTGGTCATTCAAACCTGTAATAGCAGTGTGTTCGGACTCTGTGGCCGTCTCTATTGGTATGTTGTACCATTGCTGGCATTCATCTTCACACTCTGCTTGAGTAAGAAATCTGTTTGCATTGCCATGGCAACCAGTGTATATAAATGGCTGACAGAGACCCTCAGTTCCATTGTAATACCACATAGGAATCTCACCCCAGCACTGGCCGGGGTCTCCTGCCAGACGACACACCCCTGGTGGAAAACAGCACATGAAAGTGAAGCCAGAACACACTGAAAATGCCAAGCTCCAGAGAACGAAGAGCTTACAAACGCATGTAGGCATTGTCAAATAGCTCATGCTTTGTCTACTTGAGCATTACTTTTTCCATATGTACAGAAAAGGACAAGCTGAAATGTCTGTAAAAGTATCCTACTTCAAAATTAATTAATTCAAGGAGAAAATGCTACATTCCACTACAGACCCATATATCTGCAGTTTGCACAGCTTTTGTTATACATGTAGGATGCATGTTGGTTTAAAGTTTGTTGTCACAAGTTTTGTTCAAGGGCCAACAAACAGTGACCGTATTTGCAGAATACAATACTACTATAATGGCATACAAACCCATGCTCTGTCCAGCAACAAATTTTCAATCCAACAAATGAAATAAAAAATAATTAAAAACATAGCCATCAACAAAAATGATTAAACTAAATAGCATATTAGATTATGTTATTCACATCTGTAGTCAGAATCTATGCTGATAATGCATTCCAGAATCTTCAAATTTTGCTTGCTTCTAAAGACTATATCAAGCATGCCTCTAGTCATGTTTTAAACTTATCACAACATGTATTTGCCACTATGACGATCATACCCACTAATCTGCACTACCAAGACCTACAGAGTTGATAATAAAAAATAAATCAATGAAAATGCTTTCTGTCAAGATTATCAGTTATTTGTACATGTACATGCAATTTACCAGTTAGATGCTTTCTGCCGTACTACTCTACAAGCTTATCTTAAAACCATAAACATGAAAACTAAACAGTAGGAATAACAGACACAAGAATTCCCCAACGGCTGTGCAAATCATCCCACTGACCTGAAATATATGAACAAGAAGACTCAAGGACAGTACACAAAATATGAAGTCTCCACAGACTAAACTACACTCAGATGACCATTTTAAGTATTCACTGGGCACCAAAAGCTTTGAGTAAGTTTACTCACCCCCTGCTGTGGTTGTTCTTCCTGTGGTAACCCTGCGGCTTGGTGTCCTAGCAGACGTGGTGACAGTAGAGGCTCTTGTACTTGTATAGAGTTGTCTCATCCTGAAGGCACATATTCTTTCACAATTTTCTAGCTGCAAAAATCTGTTTGCGTTACCACGGCAGCCTCCATAGATGAACCTTCTACACTGTCCTGTCTCAGAGTCGTAGAAGAACCTCGGCATGGCTGCCCGGCATCTGCCCTTGTCCTGTGGCTGCTGACATATCCCTGGTAAAACAAATTTACAAAAGGACAGTGACAGTCCTGTGCTCAGCTGTCCTTGCACACAGAGACTTATATGTCCCCATAAACCTGCAAATTATGTCAAGGTCATCAATGTACAGTGTCAATTTGGGCTTTATAGAGGATCATAATATAAGCTCAAACAATACCAACCTAGCAAAATTTAGTTTTCCAATTGTAACCACCAGTATTGCGTGAAGAGATTAAATGGTATTTTGTGGGAAGTGGGACACCACTATCAGTGGGTCATTGACAGCCCTACTGAAGTGTATAGACATGAATAAAGTGGGGAAGTTTGAAAGAGTGATTTGATCAAGTTAAGGCTGTACTGTGCCTGAAATATGCCTGTGTACAATTGAAAGGTACCAGGCTGTAGGGCTGAGACATGCAAATTGTCGAATCTTGAAAAATATCCATGAATCTGTGGGGTTATGATCCAGTTTCACAGTTAAGCCTCCGCTGTGTTCACGCTAGCATGTCCCACTTGGTAACAGCAGGCCAGCATAAATATGAATTCAGTCATGTGCATGATCTTCAAGATAAGGTGACAAAAGGGAGCACTAAGATTTTGTTAGGCTCCTTTTCTGGAATCATCATCTTGACATAAGGTTTACAAAACTTACCATCTCATCTTGAAGATTATACTGAGATTACCTATATATAATTCTACCCAATTTCTTGTAGATAACCACCAGCATGTCCATTTTCGTAAAACTTGCTAAAACAGTCTAGCTAAAAATCTTTTCATGAAAATTGTCAAAGTACCTTGGTTACCCATCTGAACACATTAAGAAGTAAGCGATTGGCCGTCATTTCAGAGAAGATGCTTTTTTAAAAAAAAGTTTTTCCCTTCCCCAAAACATCAGCATAAAAATAAAAAAAAATAGCTAGAGGGCTGTGTGAACAACCTGTGCCCTGCTGACCTAAGCTCTGTTCACAAAATCAAAGCTCTGTGACCTTGGGACGGGGCAGCCACCTGTGACAGCAGGGGGATCCGTTACCACAGTTTGTGTTGGGGAAGCAAGGACTTCCACAGAAGTGGTCATGACCACAGATGCCGACTCCATCTGAACAGCCCACGTGGAGTTCACAAAATGGTATTTTTTTCTTTAATGTAGTACTGGGACCTAAATATGTGACCTACTTTTTGATAAGCACCTGAAGCACCTCTATGGCCCCATGTTAAAAATTTGGTCTCTGTAAAGTGAGTATTTTTTGAGATATGATTTTAACAAGGCATGGATGGACAGATGGACAAACACGTAGGTGACAAGGGGTAAAAAGCAAGCCAGTAATGGCGCCCAAGAGAGGAAGGATGATACGGGGAGCATGCGCACCGAGAGTCACCACTAATTCCGAAGGAACTGAGACATGGCGCCACGGTAACGTCAGCTTTTCAGGAATCAAGTGAGTGAACTTAACCCAATTTCATGGGCCTTAAGCCAAGACACAGAGGTCTTGGCAAATGGTGGTTGAGAGGTAAAGTTATGTAACCAGTAGGAAAGGTACATCTACCAGTAATTACCCAAATTGAAAAAAAAAAAAAGAAGTTAAAAATCAAGAATCCACAGCAGTGCCACATAGTGAACAACTTTGCTTGACCGTTTCACAAGGAACAACAAGTTTCAGCTTGATGTGAGTGACGGTTCTGGAAAAGTCACATAGAGCGTCACCTGGTGAACAAATTAAGAACTAGGAGTCCCTAGGATTGTTCCTGTGTGATATCAAAGCATTGGGTGAGCCATTTCGGAGAAGATTTTTTAAAGATTTACTCAAAAGAAGAACCAAAAAATTCTTTAAAAATCCCAAAATCACTGGACCGTGGCCATTGGAACAAACCTAGTAGACAGCCACCCCATGTACATTGCCCCCAAATAAGAAGTGAATCTGAAAGACAGTTTGGGAGAAGAAGTGGAACATGGAAATATGCATTAGAATGCCCCTTGACTTACATAGTAATCAAAAGAAAAGGTGCATTTACCGGTAAGTAACTGAATTGAAAAAAATAGTGAAAAATCAGGAATTGACAGCAGTGCCACCTTGCGAACAACTCTGTTTGAACATATCCACAGAGTTTCAGTTTAATCTGAGTGATGGTTCCAGAGAAAAAGGAAAAAATAGTGAAAAAAACCTGCAGTGCCACCTGGTGACCAAATTAAGAACTACGAGTCTCTAAGAGTGTTCCTGTGTGATATGAAAGCAACTGAGTTAACAGTTCAGGAGAAGATTTTTCAGAATTTGCCCATGAAAAAAAAAAAAAAAAATTTAAATGCAAAATCACTGGACCGTACCCACTGGGGCAAACTTGGTAGAGACCCACTCAAGGTACATTGCCACCAATTTCGAAGTGAATCTGGCAAACAATTTGGGAGAAGTCAAAAATGTGAATTAGCATTAGAATGCCCATTGACTTGCACAGTAATCGATAGGAAAGGTGCATTTACCGGTAAGTACCCGAATTGAAAAAAAAAAATTATTAAAAATCAGCAATCCACAGCAGTGCCACCTTGTGAACAAATTTGTTTGACCCTTTCACGAGGAACATTTCTATCAAGTTTTAGCTTAATCTGAGTGACGGTTCTGGAGTACACATCAAAAATAGTGAAAACAGACAAAAAATTTAAAAAAATATATATTTTAAAAAAAGCAGCCCCACCTGGTGAACAAATTAACAACTAGATGTCCCTAGGGGTGTTCCTGTGTGATATCAAAGCAATTGGGTGAGCGGTCTCGGAAAAGCTTTTTAAAGATTTGCTCCCCAAAAAGAACAAAAAATTCTTTAAAAAATCCAAAAATTACGGGAGCAAGACCATTTAAACAATATTTGTGGGGAATCACCCAAAGTACATTGCCAGCACATTTGAAGGGAATCTGGGTGACAGTTTTAGAGAAATTGAAAATGAATTCTGAACAGATGGACGACAAACAAAGAGAGATGGCCCAAGCTCGGCAGACTGACAGGTCAGCTGAGCTAAAACCACTGAAACATAACCTAATAAACAAATTTGATAGCAACCTAACCAAGGTGTAGACCTGAAAAGTCTGAGGAAGATCCTTAATGTAGTTTTGGAGAAAATGACAAAGTTCCTTTAAAATCCAAAATCACTGCAATTTGCCATTTTAAAAAATTGAACCACCCACGGTACATTCCCACCAAGTTCTGAAGAGGATCTGACCACCAGTTGTGGACCAAAAGTAAAATATGGGGATGGAAGATGACAGACCACATGAAAAACGCAGCTGATTGACAAGTCAGGTGAAATAACAATGGGTACGTGCAAACTATCATCACTCACTTTTATAATATTTTCCTAATTTTTATTTTTTTTCCTTTACCTTAAAAAAATATCCATCAAGCATCTCGTGAAACAAAAACATCATTATGATGTACCCTCTTGCTTGATAAAAAATTCCAAATGTCAAATGTATGAAAATAACAACAAATTCAGTAAATGTGCCCAAATTTGACAAGTTTTTATTCTTCTCAGTAATTCTGCATTTAGGTGAGCATAACACTACATCAGGACCAGGCATCTGGTTCCAATGTAGCATGAAAGCACTTCATCAATGTTAGACAAAACAACAGGATCTGCAGCACCATTGTAAAGACAAAAACTTGGGACTACTACATTTACAACCATATTGGGGCAGAGGCAGTGCTGAAGTCCTGTGTCCAACCCTGTGCATTTATACCTACCCAATCATCCTTTACACTTTGGCTACCCTAAGGAATACAAATCACCCTTACCTGTGAAGGGGCAAGCAGTGATGCACTCTTCCCGAGTGCGGAAGTTATTCTCATTGCCATCGCAACCGCTGTAGACAAATTCCTTACACACACCCTCTTCTATGCTGTAGTGCCATCTACGTTTACTTGCCAGACATCGTGATCCTGATTTGACAGGCAGTGCACATATTGCTGCAGAAAAAAATAATGTGCACCTTACAGGCAACAGATGGAATGTTGACACATGTTGCTGGTGGTACACAGCAATAGTCTTCTTCTTTTTTTTTTTTTTGCAAGGAGGAGGGATTTTAAGCACCTTCAGAAGATGAAACCTCCTGCATATTTTTCATTTAGCGAACAAATAATAAAACCACAGTTTCAAAAATATGCTATGAGAGAATATGTGTACAGAGTCTTCAGAGTTTCTTAATGTACCAACACTTATCGTACTCACCTAGAATACCATGTGTGCAACAGGACACATTTTTTAAAAGCCTATAAACAGTTGCATTTTCAGGCTGGGGGACAAATACTCACCCAGACCAGTCACCTTGGGAACTTCTGGTGTACCGGAACCACACCTTGACTCACAGTCTTCTTGCGTGTTGAAGCGGTTCGCATTGCCCTTACAACCTCCATACACAAACTGTTGGCAGCGTTTTGAGTTTTTGTCAAAGTACCACCGTGGCATGTAGGCCAGGCACTCTCCAGCCTCTGGGGCCAGTGTGCAGATATCTATAATGTAATGGCATCACCACTTTTAGTTTGGGTTTTAAATGCATGTGGCAACATGCAGATAGCAACAATGTAACGGAATCACCAATCTAAGTTTGGGTTTTAATGCACGTGGCAGCATGCAGATACATGTAGCTAGAATGTACTGGAGTCACCAATCTAAGTGTGGGTTTCAAGTGCATGTGGCAGCATTGAGATAGCTACAATGTAACGGAATCACCAATAAGTTTGGGTTTTAAATACATGTGACAGTGTGCAGATATCTACAATGTGATGGAATCACTACAACTTTGGGTTTAAAATACATATTTAATGTCAAATTCAGTAATTGACAAGGAAGAAACTATTTACAACTCTGACTTGTGTGGTGGATGGCATAGGTTCTAACTTGGATGCTGACATCTAGTCTAATTACCTCTACATGTGCATAAAATATGCCATCAGGAAGTATTATAAGTAGTATCTGCTACATTGGTGTCTTGGCTATTGAATAATTTTAGCAGAATGAAGTAGCTGTAAAGGACATTGATTTTGAAGGTTATCAAACCAAAATGTTCCCAAGTCTCTAATGGCATACACAAAATTCATCTGTATCAGAACTTCTGAAATTATCCTAAAAGGAAATGGCTGACACACTGACATTAAGAATACAGAGGGTGCAATACAAATTTTCAACTCAAACAAACAACCAAATTACTGATAACACTTAGTTGATCATTCCGATGCAACATAAACATGCTTAAAGTTGCTGTTGTAATAGGAATTGTCAGTGGCATGTGCATTACGATCCACAAAACTTATCACATGGAGACACAGTCTGCAATGTCACTCTGCAAACCAAGGATGCATATGTATTGTATTGTATTGCTGCAATTTGGATACAGCCATAAATTGCTGTACTATATTTCTCCTGCATTCAAACATTACCAAAAGATGTGACCTTACCAGCCAAGGAAATTGTCAGATGAGGGATATAGAATGGAGTTCCCAACAGCGGTTTAACAGTCTACTTATTTTTGTTCTGTACTTTCTCCCCTTTCGATTAAGCCTTTCATGTTGGATTGAGTCAATAACTTTTCATGGAGTAGGTTCAATTAGCAATTGGTGCCAAACCCCTGCCCAAGAAAGATTCTGGCTGTTCTTGGGGGCAGGCCTAGTCAAAAATTGTCATTCATTTTCTTTTCTTAAATTAAGGAGAAAAACTGATAACAAGCATTCAAGCAGATGGTATTTAACCCATTCCTGGTAACAGTATGACTGAGTCATGCTGTGACCAGGAATGGGTATTTGAATAGCTTTCCTTGCTGTAGGTTGGATGCATTGCATCCAACCCATGCCAAGGAAGGCTATTGGCCTAAGAAATGCCATCATCAATGGGCATACATGCATATCTTACCAAAAAAGTTTTCTAGTAGCAAGAAGTTTAAAAACGTTAAGGCAGATGCCAATTTATATCTGGGTGCTTTTGGATGATTTGAGCTGGAAACTTCTGGGCAATTTGAGCAGGAAAGGGTTAACATCCAGATGTTGGCTGGTCAAAGAAAGAAGTGTTAAGATCCCTGGACAGCTTTGCCAAGCACATTCAAACATTCTGTGGGATTTCAATTCAATACTTTTTGTGTCATACACAGAATGAATGCTTTGACTACAAACTGTTTATGAGTTCTTAATAATTCATGCTGCGATGAAACTATGTCAAAGATTTCGCACAACAATACAGAACAGGTCTTGATGTACAGCATGCTGAATTTCAAAGGTACATGCTGTTTCAACATTACATTTCTTTTCTCAATCCAACACGTGGAGACATAAAGTACACATGCAATAACAAGGGAAACGTTGAAAGGAAGATCTGTTTCACATTTCAGTGATAATTTTGTCATGTTGGAATTGACCATCACTTTGCAATTTGTATTTTTTAAAAACCCCTTTACATAAAATGTTTTCAGGAAGTTTCATGTAATTTTGATTATCATAATTAGCCATCACCTCACAGTTTGTCTCTTTCTCTGTTTCAAACTGTTGTATGCAAAATATTTTGAAGAAACTTTATGAAATGAATTTCACAAAGTTACCTGCCAAATCTTGGACAAATTGCTTTCATAAATTTCCCATCTTTCTGGGCCCTTCCCCCCCCCCCCCAAATGATCAGTCACTCCACATGTGTGTTAAACTTAGAGCTGATCTACAGTCACAAACTGATTGAATCTACATTTTGTGTTATCTGTCTTCTTTAATATCAGAGCTGATACCTCTGAGCTTCACCTTGCATGGCAATAGAATTTGAATAGGTATTCTTGTAGGAGTAAGGTAAATCTACCCCACTCCTAACTGCAAACTCAATGCGAAATATCCCACACAATTCTTTGTATTTTATTGACTGAAAAATTTCAATATAACTTTGTAGTTTGGAAATATTACATCATGCAGTGGTAGAACAAAAGTAAGTGTGTGTGTTTTTTTTTTTATTAAAATTTTTGTTCAAGTCCCATATATGGAAAATAAACTACTGTTTGGCACATGAATGTTCTCTGAGTTACAGTTTTAAGTAATGGTGCACTGACACAATAAGGATTACTGTTTTTTTATGTAAATTTCAAAAAATTGTTTCCTTTATATTATCATTATCTTTTTTTTGTAAGTTAGGATGCACAAAAAATGTGACTGGACTTTTGAAAGTCGACTTACTATTCCAAAATAATGCAATAAAATAAAGTACATGTACAATGAAAGCTTGTTATAATAATACAATGTGTTCCCTGCAAAATATGTCAGATAAATGGGTCAATTAGCAAAGGAACTTGATTCTATCCCTCAAGACTCGTGTTCTAAAGTGAATGTTGCATATCACAATGCTGTTGTAACTAAGTTCCACTTTTCATGCTGCTATTTCAACTACCATGCAGTCAGTTTTGTACTTTGGATTGACATGCAACATTTGGGTTATCATACATTATATACATTGCATACATTGATGAAGTGTCAACGCGAAAGACTTTTTTCTAATGCCATAATAAAGGAGCAGCTATGACAATAGCAAGAAATATGATAACAGCACACAAATGCAGCAGTTTGACTTCAGCCTATCAGTCAAAGCTACTAATTGTTTTTGAGACATATATACAGCACTGTTCAGTGGTAAGAATTACAAGACTTAAAGGAGTATTCATTGCATACCTTTATGGATTATCCTGCCCAACTTTATGACCATGTTTAGCAAAATGGGAAAGTTAATTTCTTTGCATCAAGAAAGATTTTTACTTCACCAAAGAACATTTCTAAACTGCAGACCAAGTGTAGTAAAATTCTATTCAGGCTAGCAAAGTTTTTCTTTCTTCACATTTCTATGGTTACTGGCCCTCTAGAAAATGCATCAAATATCTGTTTGGTGTGGAAATAGAAAAAAAAAATTTGACACAGACGGAAAACAACTATCTCACTGGTTGGAAGTGTACCTGTAATTGGACAGTGGTGTTCACAGTCCTCCCTGGAGGCGAAGCGGTTGGCGTTGCCCTGGCAACCACCGTAGACAAACTCCTTACATCTCTGCTCGGAGGAATCAAAGTACCAGCTGGGTATGTAGGCCAGGCATGGGCCTGGATTGCGGGGCAAGCTGCATGTGACTGTAAATTGGACACCGAGCTGTCTTTTTATTTCCAGATGAGGTTTGAGTCCAAAATGCAACAGCTATGTGGCAGGACAAGATGAATGGCCTCACTCATCAGATGGGGATCACTTTAGTTCTGTCTATTATGGATTCAGTTCTAGAATATCTAGTAAAGGTTTAATTTTGCACAAATATGCTGGGAGGGGAGGGGAGGGAAGGGAGGGAAGGGAAGGGAAGGGAAGGGAAGGGAAGGGAAGGGAAGGGAAGGGAAGGGAAGGGTGTCCAGTGAGAAAATTAATGTTTTTTATTGTCCAAATTAAGGGCAGCAAATAAGTGAATTGAACAAAAGCGAAAAGCCTTCAGAATGGCCTGTAAACTGATAGTACAACACCTTTGCAAGTTTATGAAAATTTTTTTTTTCTGTTTCTTTTTTATTATTTTCTGAAAAAAATAGTCACAGTTAAGTTTCCCTCAAATCACAGTGAGAAGTCTCAAAGCATCAGAAGAAAATTCTGACATATTCACTGCAGTTAATATAAATAACAGCATGTTCAGAGGCAGCTTCATTTACAATTTTGTTTCTTTAGAAATACATGTATTGGTACCTTTAATTACACACAAGAGGTGCAAGAGTGTTTCACATATAATGGCAAGCAAAATATCCTGGAACTGCAGTATTTTGATATTAGGAAGTGGGTTCCACATTTTCTAAATATGTGCAGATTTGGTTCTTTTACATGGCATGCACCAAATATTTAGTTCAAATGAATGCATTAAGCATCAGTGTAGACCAACCATTAAGCATCAGTGTGGACAGGACAATGAAAGCAGCAAATTCATGATAGCTCTGGGTGAAAAAGACAAGAAATTCCCATCTATGATGTTTCTAATTCTCCGGTTAATACTCTAAATGTTGGCCATAGCATTAACATACAGGTAGCTCATTAACAGAAACTGCTTACAATGTAACAACGTACTGGTTCAGCCATCTACATATTCAGTTCCTATTCTAATCAGCTGAAGCACAAGACACAAGCAAGACCACCTCTGGAAAGTTAGTGAACTATTTCAGCAGCATAACTACTCGACTATATGTTCGTTATATTTTCCAATGATGTCAGTGGTCAATTATAAACAAATCAGAATGTGACAGCATACTGATTTGATAATTATTATAATTATTATTATTACTAATTTGTAACTCAACACACAATATAACTGAACATTGAAAAATGAGGTGTCTTCAGTAAATAATGCAGGTCTCACGCATATACAAAAAAGTCCATGTAAAGCAACTATAAAATAATGAAATATGGTATAATAAGATTATTCTTTCATTTCAAGATAGTCTCCATGGTTTTTTCTTTTGTTTTCCTTTAGGTGGACTTTCATGGGCCAATATTTACTGCCCTTTTGGAAGCTTATAAAATGCAATTAAGTTTGCTTACCATTAGTTTTCTGCCAGAATCTGCAGTTTCTCCCCCACCCCCAAGTTTTTGATCCCATTTCAGCAGCAATGCAGAGTGATTTAAAAAATAATCGCTTGCATTGACCTACTCAAGACAAACACAACTCAGCAATGTAAATTATTATTCACAAATCATTTTTTTGTAATCTCTCTTAAACTGAACGTCTGTTCTTTCACTGGTTTGACTGCCAACCCCAGAATTTCAAATACTGGAGTGATCTTTGCATACTGATTGCAAGAGGGACCAAATTCAAGGCTATGAAATTTGTGTTTGAAACTATGGAGTACAAAATTTTCTTGCTTTAAACAGCAATGGATGTCTGCATTAAGTTCTGCACTCTATCTACATGTTGAAGCAGAACCTCGAAGCTTTCAGGTACTTACCCACAGGTTTAACAGTGGGCGTGGTAACCACCACAACCCTGGTTGACGTGGAGGGCACTGTGGATGCGGACGTTGGTGCTGCGGTGGAGGTTGGTGGTGGCAAAGTCACCACCATGCCCTGACATTCTGCCTCACATTCCTGCTGTGTCAGAAATCGGTTTTCGTTTCCACCACAGCTGCCGTAGAGGAATCTTCTGCATTGTTTGATGGAATAGTCATAGTACCACCTCTCTAGTCTCCCCAAGCACGTACCCGAGTCCCTTGGCAGTGCACAGCGTTCTACAATAGAAAACACAAGGTCATCATGAAGACAGTACATTCAATTTCACAATATCTGCAAAGCACATAATACAATATACTTTCAAGCTGGTGATGGACAGACACTCCTTCTATCATTACATTTAACAGCGTACTTCTGTAACTCTTTCAGTACCAGTCACGTTTAAAGTCATGCTACTAAAATGAAACTAGTGTGAATTATCATTAGGATCTTAGATTCATATTCCTCGTAAGAAGACTTTTCATTCGAGTACCAGCATGCCTCTAGTTCCTGAGAAAATATCCCAGGTCAACAGCTTTTCTAGGTGCGCATTGGGTGCAATGCGCTCAATGTGTCCCGAGACAAGCTGTTGAAACAGTCCAAAATTTGGCACTTAAGAAGTTAATATCATCATGCACCTTCCCTTCAATGACTAATCAAATTGCTAATTAGAAACAATTCCAATTAATCCACACATTTTCCCTTGATTTACAATGGAGTTTAGTCACTTACTGTTTTTGTTTTGCTCCACTATTTTCCATTTTCCAAAGGCAAAATTGCAAATCACCTATTATTCTACACTGTTTAAAAAAATGCATTCCCTTGATTTTTGCAGCCGTTTCATCAGTATTAATCAATTTAAAAGCAACATGGCTGAAAAGTTTTCACCCTGAATAAAAAGTATGGTGAAACCTCATTACAATGGAACTGTCTCTTCCCACAAAATGTGTCAGATATCTGAAAATATCAGATAAATGAATGAAATAATGAAGGAATTTGGCTTTAAGTCCCTGAAAACTTGTGTCATTAAGCGAGTATGTCAGATATCTGAGTGTCACTATAATGGAGTTTCGCTGTAATTTTTACCTGACCAAAATGACCCTTATTTCTGATTAAATTAGATGAAACCTCATGCATGGCAAAATTTGCCATTATACTCTTCAACAAAATTCATTGTCCAAATCAAACCATAACTCTCAAATTTTGTGTTACATTCTGGGCCTCATTGGTCTTACTGATTGAACAACAAATCAAAGGCTCTCACGCTTTCCAGGTTTCACTTGAGTGATATATTTTGAGCAAGTTTTCTTGCACTCTTCCAGTGTCTGGAAGTTGTTGCCATTGCCAGAGCATCCACCATAGACAAACGGCAAACACTGTCCAGCACGTCTGTCCAGGTAGTAACGGTTGTGTGCTTCAGTGCAGGGGCCAACTTCTTTGGCTAATGTGCAGACATCTGTAAGAGGAATATAAAATGAATGCCAAGGTCCTGAGATGACCAGTCTTTTCTTTCTTTTCTGTTTCCACGTACTATAACCAGATACTCAAACATTTTTACAAAGATGATCTTATGTATATATGTACATGCACAGTATGTATGTGTGTGTGTGAATATCTTGCCAAGACTGAATATACCCTTGACAAATAAGGATTGTTTACTAATGCACAGTTAGAATTCTTTTCTACAATTAAGTGGCTATTCCCATACTGTTGGTCATTTATATTTACATTTACATTTATACTTTCATGCAGAAAAAGTTGTGAACAAGCTGCACTTTGCAATCTTACAGATTCTCCTGCTCCAAATGCAGAACATTTATGTAATCTTACAAAGAAATAAATCTGTGATGACACTTTACCAATGGGTGGTTTGGCATTGCAGGCTTGGCGACACTTTTGCTCGGTCTCAAAGCGGTTATCATTGCCCTCACAACCTCCATAGACAAACTGCTTACAGTAACCATCGTTCTTGTCATAGTACCAGCGTCTCATGTATGACCGACACCTACCAGTGTCCTTGGCCAAGGTGCAGATATCTAAAACAAGGCAATCAAAAGTAAAAACTCAATTTGAAGTCTATGGTCTTTTTTTTCTCCCAATAGTTTATTTCACATATTTCTTACTTCCAAATATATGTATCTCATTCCATCGGTATGCTGAAACAAGTTTACAAATTAAATTTTTTATAAATTAATAAATTTTTACCGATTCATGGCAGTTTCAAGTCCTTTCTCCTGTGTTCTATTTTTTTTCAACATAATGTGTATATATATTTGCACATTTAAAATCCCTATTCATACACAATTAAAAAAAGCACAGCATATAAATGTAATAACTTCATAAACTCAATAATAAAATCTTCATTGTTTATCTATATCATAGCTTTAAATCAAAGTTTTTGATGACTATGGTGATGAGAAGTCTCGCCATTTACATCACACTTTCACGTGTGGTTCATCATTCTTCGGTATTATAAAAATGCAATGGCAACAATTTCTCTTTAAAAACAATTTTAACAGTGATTTGTATTTTACTGAAAATATACAGCAATATAAAAGTGTTGGAGGATATATAATTACATGTACTTCAATATAGCAAGAAACACTAACTATATCTTTTTCTACGTTATTTTTTAAAGTTGTTTCTGGACCTTATGTAGGTCTGATGATGTACATACCAACAGTTTTCTTTGGCAGAAGGTCGTCACATCTAGCCTCACACTCCTCCTTGGAGGAGAATCTGTTTCCGTTGCCCTGGCAACCTCCATATATAAATTCACGACACTGACGAGAACCAATGTCAAAGAACCACTTTCTTAAAGCAGCTTCGCAGGGACCAACTTGGCGGGGCAACTTGCAGACTGCAAAGGGACAAGACACAATTAAAGAATACTTCTAGTTTGCTGAAAGTGCAATACAGTGTTGCATTTCAAATGATGGAGTTTATCCTTAACGGTATTTTCTGGTATCTATGACATGCAGGATAGAGTAAAAAGTCTTCATGCATCATCCAAAAAGATGGCTTTTTCCTACTCAAAAGACAACCCAGAATGTCGCAAGAAAGCACAAAATCTTAGTCATGCTAGTGATACCCCTTTAAAACTATGGAACAAGAACTCTGTGCTTTATGTGCAACATTTTATTTTCTTTAGGACTTTCATATCCCTGATGCACAGTGAAACAAATGAAGTATATAATAACCAGAGTTAAACTGAACAATGCATGTAATTGCCTGGCACCTAACAGTAAAAATGGCTTTTTTATCAAATTAATTAGCAGATGTAGACACAAGAGGACAGAATGAAGATGCTAGCTATACCCAGGGTGCAGTATTTGGGGTTTCAGCTTTTACTGTCTTTAAGCATGCTGATATCATCAGAGTGAGGTTTTCATGTGTTTTTCAGGCAGGGTATTCCACCATCCAGTGGCCTGCTTGTGCAGCTCACCTTGACTACCAGCCTTGCATCTTTGGTTGCATTCTTCTTCCGTAGTGAACCTGTTGTCATTCCCATAGCAACCTCCATACATGAACTGACGACAAACCCCACTCTTTTTGTCAAAGAACCAGCGACGGAATTCACCTCTGCAGGGGCCAGGTTTATATGGCTGGCTACAAATATCTTAACAAAAACAAAACTTCTCTTTCATTTTTCATTGTCCATTGTATTGTGTGATCCTATTGTAATTTGACAATTTCTCCCTTTCAGAATATCTAAATGAAGTTTCATCATTTCTATTTTTTTGGTTGGTATACAAGGCATACAGTGCTCTTGTATACATTCTACATTGCACAGCTCATGCAAAAGTTATCAACTATTTTGCAAAAACTATCAAAATGGATTGCATCATAGCACATACTGAACTTCAACTGGGTAAATTACCACACATATACGATTGTATAATTCTTTATCCTGATCAGATTCTTGGACAAAAACTGAAAAACATTTCAAGTGTAATACATCTAAATAAGTCTTCTCTGCAGCTTTAAAATACTGGGCTCCACACACACATTAATTAAGGAACAGCCACACTGTTTACCTGGCCTTTGGGGAACCACACATTCATCCGCACATTCCTTGAGAGTCTTAAATCGGTTGTCATTCCCCAGACAGCCACCATACAGTAACTGCTCGCATGCCTTGCTATCCGAGTTGTAGTAGTACAGTGTTTTTGTACTTCTGCAAGGACCTACTGTCTTTGGCAAGTAACATTTGCCTGAAATAACAGAAACAGCATTAGAAATATATTTACATACAAGCTGTGCCTTCCTATATAAAATAAGACTTATACATCAAACTGAGTCAAATGTTGCTGTGAAAAGTGGTTTACAAAACATATGCTGCCTGTGAGCATGTATTTAGAAAAAAACTAGCATCAGTCGAACCTTACACTGAGTTAAAAAAAAATTCACATTTTTGATACGAAATTGCTGCACTGAAAGGATTTCTCTTCAATTTTTGGATGAGCAGCAAATTCTTGTAGACTGGCCACTTGTACATTTCTAGTTAAGACTTCACTTTAACCTTTAAGTTTGTGAAATGAATGTTATCTTAACATATGTATTACATTCACAATTGGTTGTCATATAAGATCTTAACAGCCTACATACTGTGCACCAAGACACATCAAGCCACATCAAGGAGAAAATCTAACCTAACATCTTTGTTTTATGGCAATATGAGAAAGGGGAAAAGGTGCAAGGTGCTGGCTATCCAAGAAGGGCACAACGAACTCTAGAAGTTCACACGCACTCTTTGGTAAAAATTAAAGATCAGATTGTTACAACATGCTGAGAATCTGACATATTGTGTGACGTACCCAGACCCTTTGGCGTGACACAAGTACGTTTACACTCTTCCTTGGTGTCAAAACGGTTCGTATTTCCATCACAGCCACCATACCAGAAACGGCGACAGTCACCATAGCCTTTGTCAAAGTACCACTTGACGGCATAGTTGCGGCATGTGCCCGTTGCCTTGGTTAAACTGCATGTAGCTGGTGATCAAAATTGTGCATGCAACTTACTTTATATTACAAATACCATCAAATACAAAGTGCATACATCAAATACCATGCGTCAGATTTGTGCAGACCATATTTTGTGATGTTTTCATCTCCAACGTGAAACTGAACTTTTTTTCTTGCATCTTTCATGTTTCTTTCTTTTTTTTTTTGTTTTGTTCACTTAAAAAGTTGCAAATGAAGACATCATAAAGAATCATCTTAGATGAACTACTAAATATTTTATTTTATTTTCAGCTTACATAAACTTGACAAGTATGCCAAAATATATTTTAACATCTGCATACTTGGCTTTCCATGGACAGGGTCTTTTACATGCATCCCAAATTACTGGGAACATACATGTAGGGAAAGCGCAACCCTTTCCTGAAAACTTTTATTGATGTAGAATTTAATTTATTCAAATACAAACACTGGAATGCTATGCCATAAAACATATACATTTCTGTCCAATTACAAGAAATACTGTAGCATAGTGTTAGCACCTGTAATATAACACAGTATACCCTCATTATAATGACACTCAGATATCTGACATATTCACTTAATGGCACTGGCACAGGTTGTGAAGAACTTCAAGAGGCTACTGCATGACCTAGTATGTCACTGAGAAAGATGACCCTTTCCTAGCTGCTCGGACAGCTTGGGGGCACTGACAAAGGAGGGAGTCAAGTTGTAATGGTTCAGTTTGTTTTATACTTTACTCCCTCCTTTCTCAGTACTCCCAAGCTGCCCCTGCAGCTAGGCCAGGGTCATTATGCCACATGACATACCAGGTGGTGCAGTAGCCTATTTTAGGCTAGATTCCTTGACTACCTTGTATTTGACTCATTTATCTGTCAGATTCAGATATCTGACACATTTTACAAGGCACATATGGTACCATTATAAGGAGGTTTTACTGTATACAGAGAGTTGCTGTATTCTTAAAAGTGACAGCACTCAGCAGACTGAAAACTTACCTAATCCTTCCAGAAGAGATGGGCATCCCGCGCCGTTCGGACCCTTTGCGGCAGTTGTTCCATCATCACAGCAGCCATAAGGATCATCGCGACAGGAGACAACGTATGTCCCTATCTCTGCGCAGCCCTGAAATTCGGGTCCGGACGCCACATTCCTGCCATCAAGACAGCACCCGTAGGTGGTCATGTCACACTGGACAGCCTTCTGGGTAATGTTGCAGCCTGCATAATTCGACCCTGTGGCAGCCTTGTCTGAGTTTGGACAACAACCGAACTGGGTGTTCTCACAGCTCCTATGCTTGACGACGCCATCGCATCCGTCATAGTTCTCTCC
This sequence comes from Hermodice carunculata, assembly GCA_964020975.1. NCBI lineage: Eukaryota > Metazoa > Annelida > Polychaeta > Eunicida > Amphinomidae > Hermodice > Hermodice carunculata. The sequence goes on along the minus strand of OZ026615.1, from coordinate 48,165,720 downwards.
CTTGGCAGCTGTCTTGCCATCAGGACAGCAACCAAACTGGGATGTAATGCAGTTTTTAGTGTCTGGGCATCCTTTGTTCTCTGGTCCAAGGGCAATAGTCTTACCATCAGGACAACAGCCAAACTTGCTTGAGGAACAATCCACAGGTACTTTCTTGTCACAGCCTTCCTCATTAGGTCCCTGGGCTGATGTGACCCCATCGGGACAACATCCATGCAGACTTTTGTCACAGCCTTTAGGTTTCACTTCCACCCCATCACAACCTTCCATGTTTGGTCCTCTGGCGGCAGTACCATCGGGGCAGCAGCCATGCTCCGAGTCTGTGCAGGACGAGGGGATTTCATTACATCCTTCCTTATTGGGTCCCGTGGCAGCTGTCACCTTGTCATCACAGCAGCCGAACACTGAATCTTCACACAACTCACCGGAGCCCTCCTCACATCCCTCATTGTTTGGTCCTGGAAAAAATATAATTACAGGGTATATGAAAGGGGAAAATCTACTGCAATCCATTCAAATATACCAAACCAAAAGTCAAGAAGTACATAAATTTTCTGAAAACTATCCTCTCTCTCTCCCCCCCCCCCAAAAAAAAATATGAAAAACAAAATTAAATAGATAAAGTTAGAAACTCCCATATGTCACCTGACCATATGAAAGCAGAGTTCAAATATGTGTAGCTTGAAATCTAAAGGTGATACTAGCATTCTACAAAAGTCAGTAAGTACCCTATTGCCATCAGTTAGGGTCCAATGTACCCAGGTAAGACAAATGTGTAGCATCTTAAAACTCATGAAAAACAGCAATGTGCTAATACAGATACATCTTCATTGTCCAAACAATGGCCCTTGTTTGTGCAAATACATTACTAGGTGGGCTGGCACAAGAAATCAACTGCATGTAAGAGGTAAAAAGCAACACAGCCAAACTTGTTTTAAATCTTCCACTAAAACTGGCTTTAATCATTTAAGATTTAATGTAAAATTTGTGACCTTGATCTGTTTGTCATTCAAAACTTCACAGATATTTTCTCACATGTTTAATTGAAGAGATAAATTTTGTAAAAGTCTTCAGCATCACTTTGGTTCAAGCTGGCTACACCAACTGCAAAACTCTATGATTATTTGACCAAGGAATCCTGTAAAATCCCATCAAGGACAACTGTACATTACCTGTTGCTTCAGTAACATTATCAGGACAGCAGCCAAAGTTTGTGTTCCGGCATTTAGGCTCTTGCGCCTTGCAGCCCTGGTGTTTCGGTCCGTTCGCTGCAGTCACTTTGTCGGGGCAGCACCCATACGCCGTGGACTCGCATCCATATCCTACAGGACAGCCCTCTTCATTGGGCCCTGCCGCTGGTGTCTGCTTGTCTGGGCAGCATCCATGCTTTGTAGACTGAAACAAAAGGAATGTCAGTTAACAGATGTCTGCTTGACAATATGCCATTTTAATGCAAGTACTTATTAAGTGGTTGCCTTTAACTCATTCCATACCAGTCCCTGACTTTTCCATATATTTACCAAAATTTAAGACGACAATTGCATATTTAAATTCTTCATAAAAAGAGCTTTTGCTCAAGTACCAACATGCCTATAGTCTTAAGTCAGTGGTACTGGCACTGCCTGGCAAGTCATGCTGCAGCTGCCCTTGCGGCAGCTGCAGCATGACTTGCCAGGCAGTGCCAGAACCACTGACCAAGGCCTGTGACCATAGTATGGAATGAGATAATTGGGATCATACCTGTATGTAATTTTTCTGAACCTACCATCCATGGGGCTGAAACACAGAATTTTTCATTTTCTGGCAATATATGTAACTGTACATACCACTCAGCAACAGTGACAATAAGCTACCATGATAGGAGCATCCTGATGGAAGACTGATGTTGAAACAAACATTTGTGGGAAAAAAGAATAGTTATTCCAAGATATGATCGAGGTCTTCTTGAAACTCAGAATGTGTTTTGGAGAACACAACTATGATTTTTTAAACACTTAATTTCATCCACGTTGCTAGTTTGTCAAGAGCAACATATTTTGCCATATTTTATTCAGGGGTTTTCTCACACATATGGGTAGTTCCTTGACACAGGTCAAAAAGCACTATAGCTAATACGAATGTCCTGTACCATTAGAGATGCCTACCTTGCAGGTGTATTGAGGGCAACCCTGTTTGAAGGGTCCCTGGGCTGCTGTCAATCCATCACGACAGCACCCAAAGTCAGATTCAATGCATGCTCCCCGGGGAACGGAGTCCCCAGATGGGCACCCTTTGTTTCCTGGCCCCTCAGCTTTTGAGATTCCATCAGGGCAGCATCCATATTGAGTGGCCTTGCAGCCTCCAATCAGGATCAGATCATCTGTAATTATGCATGGTTAAAATAATAATAATAATAATTATATATATATATATATATATATATACACACACACACACATACATACATACATACATACATACATACATACATACATATATATATATATATATTCCTGCCAGCCTCCAAGTCATAACATTAAAATATTCTGTAACACTGACATTGAGGATGTTGTATATTAATGATGACGCCACCAAGCGATAACAAAGACTTGTGGCATTGGAGACATCCAGGGGCCTGGTTCCTATAGTTCTTGATATCTTATTGATCAATTAGTGTCTACATGATCTAGGATTAAGTGGTGCCACCACATGGTTTAAATGCTTAATAGTCCTCATATGGGGTAAAAACCATGTTTCAGCTGATAAATATCATGTAAAAATATTTGGCAAAATAGTAACGATGGAATCACACTTAGGCAATATCTGTAAGATGAAGCATACCATCATCACATTTATCTGAATTACAATCCTGGATAGCCTCTGGTTTGCCATTGATGTCGCACTCGTCTGGGCCTACCACATTGCCATCACTGAAACACAGAACCTCTCGCTTCTTCTGGCCACCACCACATGGAACGGAACACTGCAAATGAACAATTTTGATTGTGATCATTTTAACAAATGTAACTTTTTTTATTGTTCCTTTTACATTACAGGCCATAACACAACTTGTCCAGCTTTACAAATCAAAAAAAGAAAAGAAACACCTTAAATTTCCTACACCACATTTCTGTGTCAGTTGTACAATTGCGATAGAGTGCTTTGCGCTTATTGAAGAGCAATGGAAGCCAATGACCAATATGTGCTTCAAGTAACCATGTCAACTCAATGACTTTAATTTGCGTTTCATGATCTGACTTAACTTGGGATCCCACAACAGATTGCCAGACTTCAGCATCATTGTGGCACTGTAATGCCACCTAGTAACAATCACTGAAACTAAGCGGCAGGTGGAAATGCCACTTTTGGGACAGTATGAAGCAACATGGTAGACACTGGATGGACTGCATCAAGTTTGAATAATTTTACAAGGTTTTATCAGCAAAATTGAATTGGTTTCTGTTTTGTTTTTTTCAACATTTCAGAATAAGTTTTAAAGTTGTCAATTTCACTGCATTGCAGAAGCTAATAAAGTAGGGTGCTTTTGAGTCTACAACTGCCTAGAATTGTGTAGATTCTGCAATATAAATCTCAAGAGATTACTTCAAAGGTATAATCCCAAACTTGCATCAAATCTTTTTTTTTCCTCAAAGCAACAATCATCACACTGTCCACTGTAGCTGCTCTCAATCCCTTCCATACTAGTACATGTACTTGTTTTCCTCCTATGATTGACTAAAATTGCTGTGGGTATTCTACATTCAAACTCATTATAAAAAGACCTTTAATTCTGGTACCAACATGTCTTCTCAAATGTCAGCAGTTTTAGCATTGCTATACCATGCCGAGCAACATTGTTTGCTATGCATAAAGGTATACTCATTACGACTTTTACGGGTCTCCTCAAAATAAATAACTCGATGAAAGGATGCAAAAAAGCAGACAGACAGTACACGAGACTGGAAGTGCCACTTTCAACATACAGGCATAAAACACAGACAGCCCCTCACCTTGCCCCAAGGACCCTTAAACCACATGCCCGTACAGGCAGTCCCGGTGCAGTTCTGTTCACCAACCATCTTCGCTGCCGGATCACAATCTGCTTCTGGAGCTCGGTTGATCTGGTTGTGCTCCACCAAACCACAGATTATCTGTCGGACCTGCACTCCCACTCCACACTGGGCTGAACACTGAAATATTTTCACATGCAACGGTTTTGTCAGTATATTGTGCCCTGAAAGTTAATGATTATGGTAGGTAATGCCATTTCTATTTTTCTTCAAAAAAAAACAACCATGTACAACAGTGCTGGATTCTGCCAATCCTAATAATCTGTGAACGTAACTACATGTGTGTAAGAAGTGTTTTATGATTATCCCATGTATGGTACTTGGAAAGTTTCTAGCACCTACACTTGCAGCAACACTAGAAACTTTATGGTACCAATCCAACTTGGCAGCACTACCACAATGAAACCTGTCTGATCAAATTGTGGTCTCCAAGGACCGGTGGTCTCTCATAAAAGGTGTATAGAACATGCAACATAGAAGCAAAGTATCATGAAAGGATCAGCTTTCATGGCAGGTGGTCTCTCATGGAACGGTCTCTTAAGACAAGGACCACTGTACATGTATTATAGAAATCAACCCCACATGCTATGCAAATTTATGCCTTTCAGGTGAACTTGATGAATCTTCATATACAGACATGAACCATTTTCTAATCCCACTTGTCTGACTAGTAAAAGTTGTTTTCAATTTTGACTTGTTCCTCTAGTAAAATTATTTGTCCTGATATTAAAGGGTCATGACATTTTGTGGTGAGAAATAAGCAAAACAGCCAAAGTTCATATCCAAAGAATAACTAACAAGACCTTAATGTCACATCCATGATGCATGTATATGCCTCGCTTTTCTTGTGGCAAAACTTTAAAGCACTCAGTTGAGATGGCAGGCTATTGCACTGTTGAACTTTTATTTACATGTAACTTGTCAACAGGTAAACTGATTTTTTTAAGTTATTGTTTCTAGGGACATTTAACTTTGACCACACTATAGGATCAAAGGAATTTGTGCACCCTGTATGTTTCTTGGTCACCTGAATGGTAAAGTACAACTCAGTTATTGTTTCATGACATTTTATTCTGAGCTCTTTCGTATTTCACAACAGTTCCAAGACAACCTTATGATTTATTTTTTCCCTATATTATTGAATCAAAATTTCAACTGAATGACTACAAACTGAACATAGAATGATTTTATATTTACATCTTTCTCACTAAATTTTTTCTGTATAGTCCTGTTGACTGTTCAGTTCAAGAAAACATTCAATGATTTTTGGCAGTCCAAGATTACATTGTCAAAACTACGTGATTTTCATCCTTGGGTATCTGTTTGTAATTAAAGACTTTCCTTCATGCTGTACTGTAAAAAGCTTCAGACATGGGAAAATGTGATATTCCACACCGATGATGTGTCAAGTGTTACCATTAAAAAATTCAGAGGGCCACAATCAAGTCAAGTCAAGGGTAAATGTCATACTTCCAGCGATATTTACATGTATATAACCAAGCCTCATGTTCCATTAAAAAAAATTCTCAAAGGGTGTTTCTCAAAGTGAAGGGGTCGTGTACCCCTGTGTGGGGTTAATGGGAAAGCTCTCTCAATTGCAGTCTCTATCAGCCTTGTGTCCTAAGTGAGCGTGCTTTCTTCTGCATGTTCCACTGTGTGAGCACAAGAGCAGGTTACAAGCCTGGATGCCCATATGCATATGTACATACAGTGAAGAGTGGTCTACATGCTTTTTTTTCTCTTGCAAAAGAGATTAATTACAAACAGCCAAGCCATTTTCACATTTGCCATAAACTATATTCCATTTTATTTCATATCCCCTTGTGGTTTGACCAAAATATGTTCAACTCTCTCAGTGCCAATTTTTCAATGGGGGCAACAGCTTTCTTCTGCAGACATTGGGTGCATTGTGCCCAAGACTGAGCTGAGGAAAGCTGTTGACCTGGACTATTCTTTTGGTCTCTGCTCTCTGATGGTATATGTAGATGTAAACATGCAGGTACTTAGATGAAAGGTTGGTAGCATGATGTCAATTCAGGGCGCACTGACTTTTGTCACTATTGTAAGCTAGAGACTGTGCAAGTAGCTACGATGAGGTGGCGGAGAACTGTGTGACACATTTTAACCTCGACTAAGTCTCATCAGGCACTGGCAGGGATTAAAAAAATCTATTTTCATATTACAAGCTTACAGTTACAATTATGTTGCTGCACTGGCCTATTTGTGCATATGTGCAATTGCAGCGAAGGGCCTAATTTCAGTTTTGTTAACACTGAACTCCACATCTCAAACTTATGTTTAAAATGTTTACTTCCCATACAGTGGTCACTGTCTTGAGAGACCGCCCCTAGGGCAGATCAAAATGTGGTCTCTCAAAATAGGTGGTCTTTAATCAAAGGTATTATAACATGGAAAAGATAGCACAGTGTTCTCAGAGAGCTGTCTTTAAAAGATATGCAGTCTCTCATTGGTGGGTCTCTGAAGACAGGTACGACTGTATTTGGAAGGTGAACATACTTGCTTTGGGTCAACCAGTACTAAAAAATGGAACCTTTATACCAGATGGATTGTGCGCTTTTGCATCTGATGCCCTATCACAGGGGCTGACAGACACATGTGCATTTATACTGCTGTGGTAAAAGTACCACATTTTTTATTATTTTTGTCAAAATTGGCACGGAAAGAGTTAAACCAACTGAAACAAACTGACAACTCACAGAACTCCACTGTGAGTAGTGCCACTGAGGTCTCTTCAGGCAGGTCTGGTCCTGGGTGCAAGGTCGTGTGGTCTCTGGTTTTCGGCCGGTGTCGCAGTGCTCGTCTGAGTGTATCTTGCCATTCCTGCTGCTGCATACCACCTGTCTGGTCTCATATCCACTGCCACAGTTACCTATGCACTGTAACCAATCACAAGGGTATCAATTTTGGCAGGTTTAGATATTTTCGCTTTGGCATCTACTTACATAACATTTATAGGAATTTGCATGGGATACGTTGATCAAACACCTGGCTGAGTTCAATTAACAATCCGATCTAATTTAACCCTTTCCAGAATCAACAGCTTACCTGAGATGTCCAGGGTGGAAAGCTGTTGATTTGAGGCATGTTGGTGTGACAGGTCTCATCTACAATCTCGCCAAAAACTTGTTTTATTCGCAAGAAATCCAAGTGGAAACATTAAAGCAGATGACAATTTAAATCCAAGTGTTTTCTGGTGATCTGACCAGGAACAGATCAAAGAAACATGGATTGATTTAATTTCAAAGAGAGTATAACTTCCATTTACACCCAGGCTGTACACCATCATATTTGTTCTTCACAACCCTTTCTACTCAAAATACTTTTAAATAACTCTACATGAATAGAACCCACAGAGAACCACTCAAAGACCAGTCATTTTAACCAGTCTTCTCATTTTGCTGTAATGTTACATACCTTGGACCATTCCGACACCACCCACTCCAGACCCTCGCAGGGCCCTGCATTGCACTCCTCTGTGTTAGATGGCTTGCCGTCGGAACCACAGCGGCCATCCGGGAGGATGTCACTCAGGGCATTGGGTATAGTATGCTGGGCCTTACAGATCACTTGCCGCTGTTTGAAGCCTGGGCCACAGACACGGTTACACTGGAACAATGAAAATCATCCTGTATGAACGAAATACCAAGTATCAGGTGTACAATATGTCACAAGTATTGTTGAGACAGCTACATTCTGTGCACAAGATCTGCTTCCTGTTAACATAAAGTATCCAAAGTCAAAAACAAACATTTCAATGTCCTACCATTGAGTTATGCCAGTATTATTTAATTTAACACCTGTACAAAATTATGTTCACTGTCATGATCACCATCTTGAAACATGTGAAAGCATCATTGAATTCTTTGTTGTCGTTTTCATACCCACAGCCTACTCCTTCCCCCTTTGGGTTCAGTCTGCAGTTTTCATTGGTGCTGGATGGGTGCCCACACTCAATCCATGCCAAAGAAAGCTGTTGACCTAGCTTAGGTATTCTATTGTAAAATGTCACCTCTATAATTCTCATTGCAACTTTTTTCCTACTTAAAAATGATAATTATTATGTGAAATGGCAAGTATGCGATACTCTAAATCCAGGTGCTTATGTCCAGATAATGGGTTAAAGTCATCAAGGAACGAAAGTCGAAATAAAAGAAATGGCTCCATGACAACAGGTCTATACTCACCATGGACCAGCTGCCCACCTCCCACTTGGGACACTGCACTTTGTCATTGCATGTCTGCATGGTCTGTGGCTTTTTCTCCTTGCACTCGGAGTCTGAGACCACCACATACATGTCACCCTCAAACAGGCGGTGACAGAACACCGTCCTCAGCTGTATGCCTTTGCCGCATGATGTGGAGCAGGGCTCCCAGAAGCCTACATACCACCTGCACGGGAGCATCACAGCAAGCAATTATAATCCTCTCTTGCTTAACCCTTTCCCCCCTAAAACTGGCCAAAACCGGCTGGTGGTCAAATGTCGTCTGCTTCACCGTTTTCAACTAGTTTCCACAGTGATGAAAAACAATTTTGACTGAGAATTGGAGATGAGCCCTATGAGGATCACATCCCCCAGGTCAACAGCTTTCCTTGGCATGGGCTGGGCACTTAGTGCCCAACCCATGCCAAGGAAAGCTGTTGACTCAGTTTTAATTTAAGGGGGAAAGGGTTAAATTGCCAGGATGCCAGTTTTCATCTTGAATGTTTTCTCTTCAATTTCTCATCAATCAAAGAAAAAAAAAAAAAAGAATCCCTGGGTGGCAATTCCAGATACTGTACAGCTCTCACTAAAGAGGACCAAAATGCTTGCTGGCGACACCCTACTGTGACACTGTGAAAGCAGGCTCACAGTGTTAGCATTCATGATTCCATGCTCACATTTAGCTATGGGCTCATTTTGAAACTGATATAATGCTAGCCAGTCACCTGGCAAGCATCTTGCACAATTAGTACATGTATGTGGCAAATTTTTGCAACATTATTTGCTCGTCATAAGTCACCAGATATGAGGAATGGCGGGCTAGTACAGTATGTGACATCCTGCAAGGCAAGTGTGTGCATTTCATGTACACCAGTGGCATATGCACCTGGTTATAGGCCAAACTCATGCCAGCACCAGCAAGTACCAAAATTTAGGGCTAGATTGCCAGGTCCAATTTGTGAGAGATGTACTGCAAGAGCTATCATGATACCATGTTGAGGTCAATAGCTTTTCTCAGCATCAGATGGATGCATTGCACCAACCCTGTATCAACGAAAGCTGTTAACTCAGTTTTATCCTGACCATAATAGGGTTAATATCACCTTTACCTGAGGATTTTGTATCATTCTTACTAAGCAGAAGGATTTTTCTTACTCTTTTTGTGCTGTTTGGCTAAATCCAAATGCTAGAGCGTCCTTTAACTGATCAAAAAATACCCCAAGTCATTACTGTCTGCATACAAAATTGCCAAAACTGAGAACACCACTGACGAGAAATCTGACCCAAAATTGACTTGTAACTAAGACTGACTGCAGTTTACTTTATTTGTAGGGGACAAGGTTACAATCAGTTAGGGCATCTGTTCTCAAAAGCTTTTACTCAGTCAAATTTAAGATCATTCTGGGTACAGCAAAAATAAATATTTCACAGATCAATAATTTCTATGTTAAGGCGGACAAAAATTCGGCAGCAAACATTTAAAATCACATTGGACTACTCTTAATCTTACCATTTTATTAAATATCTAACACAGCACTTTCTCAAAAATATGATTTTGTCAGGAGAAGGATTTCAAAACAGTAACTGTACCACCTCCAGTACAAAAGTGTACATGCATACCTGTCTCCTCAAATTTCACAAAGTTAACTTGTTAATGCCAAAGTTGGGAAATAATCAACAAGGGCTCCTCTCTCTGTATATCATGCAGCATATTGTGACTGCACTGTTTCTTCCCTTTTTATGGCAAGCCAGCTCTCAACAAATAACTTGATGCAGTTTAGGTCTGCCCTTTACCAGGGTATGTAGTTCTTGCCATAAACACTAGGTGGAGTATTTATGTAACAAAGTTACAATCAGGTTCATGCAACTGATACATTCACTTGTTGAACATAGGGTCTGCATCTGATTTAATGGGACTTGGCTGCAGAATTTCTTTTACACACATACTGATAACTGTTTTTAGCTTTTTTGAATCTGATGTGTGTCACAAAAATAAAATTGTAGGTGCACAGAGTGTCTGGGGGTACAATGTTCCAGAAACCATAAGGTGTAAGTATGGTGACCATGCATTGCTCACAGAACAATATTTCAATTGTTTCCTGTACAGACACAATGTACTTACGTGGCATCGCAAGGCACCCTGTTACAGGTCTGACTGATGATTGGCTTAGTGACAGGGTCACACAGTGCATGTGCCACCGTCTCCCCACTCTCACCCTTCACACACGTCACATTGCGCATCTGGACACCTGCAAGTAATACAAATGTAAACCTCAACTTCTGAACCTGTACTGGCATCACCTTGTTCCGGTGTACCTCAGACTGGGTTCACTTCACCAAAGAGAGCTATAACATGTTGATGGAGATGCACCTGACAAATGAACTAAAATTATCATTTCAAAAGCTGTAGGTATTGTTACCATGCACCTACATAACTTACTGACCAGTGTAACAAGTGTAGTCAATGATGATAATTCGCAGCTAAGGTAGAACTGAACTGACAACCTGTGACACTTTAATTTGACATTCCAACCACCTTGCATACTTCCAGCATTGGTGATGGGTTGGGGGGGGGGGGGGGGGGTAAATGGCTCATGCAAGAAATTAAAGCATTCATCAAAAATAAGATTTTTCCAGAAGATGACAAGTTAAACGGTGTTCTGTCAAAACTTTGCCAAGACAGACACTCAATGTCATTTTCTTAATAAATGTCATATTTTATGATCCTTCTGTCCTAACTTTTAAACAAAAAATATAAAAGGTTGTTTCGGATCAATTTTGAAAAAAAAAAGCCCTGAGGGGTAAGCCTACCTACCACAGATACCCTGGTAGTCATTCCCTTCCACTTCAGAAGACTGAACAATAACTACACACATACATGTAAGTTAGGTTTGAAGTGTGACAGTCCTGCATAGGGTGTGGACCACAAGTATGTCCCCATGTGTTTTTATAACCTGAACCAAATGTGGCCTATCCTGAATTGACCTCCCACATGCAGAGCTGATTATTGGGATTTGTCTGGTAGCCTATGGCAGTGTTACATGTGACTACTCCATAAGCCTTCCTCCTGCAGTCTCAAGCAGCATCACTCACATGTAGGTATTCTACCAACTAAGAGCCTGAATATGGTGATGACACTTCAGACAAAACAAATTGACAAAAAAGTATGTCCCATACATGATAACCACAATTGAAACTTAGACCTGCAACTTTGATTATCCCTGGGCATGAAGTACAAGGCAAATTATGAAATACATTAAAAGAATGTTTTCATATGACAGTCCTTTTTCACAACATTATCCATGACACACAATCACAGGAAGTATCTGCACCATAATGTCATTGCAAGCAAAGTGGCTTTCACACTATGTTACCAGAACAAAATGGAGTATCAGGGGAAGTGGATCTGCACCATCAGGTTGTCATTGTCAGTGGTGCTGCTTTCACACTATGTTACTAGAATAATACAGACTACCACAGGAAGTGGATCTGCACCAAAACATTGTCATTGCCAGTGATACTACTTTCATACAATGTTACAGGAATTACATCTGCACCATCACGTTGTCAATAGCACAAACACCAATAATGCAATTTTCTTCAGGGAAATGAAACAGTGCACTTCTGGCAGCAAAACTATATTTTTAATTTTGAATAAGGGCTTTAGTTCAAAATTTACATGATGTTTGAATAAAAATTTCAAAATGTTTTTAAAATTTAAACAGCCATAAAATTAGAACTTAGCCCTTTTTCACAAAATTAAAATACACTTTTGGAGAGCATTATGTGTTCTTTCATTTCAAACTATAAACTAAATGATTTTTATTTTTTGAAATACTATTTTATTTTTTATGCAAAATTGAATAATTTCAATTAAAATTTAATTACATCAACAGTGATACTGAAATTTTATATTCAGTACCAGAATCAAACTTTATGTTATGTTTTCTTTCAGAAAATGTATACTTTTTAGGGTATTAGACAGTAACCACAGACAAAATTCAATATTTATGCAGGAGAGTTGTAAAGCATACCAGCAGCAAACCAGTTTCATCATTACAAAATGTTATATATTTATAATAAAATAAAACCAGTGAAGCCTTCGATGGAAGCCATGTGCTGTTCCCATCTGGTGACACAGCAGTCACAAGCCTCAGAAAGTATGGGATGACGCTATAATTTATGTAGTTGTTGGCTGTCACATCCTGCTAATTGGTTGAAATACTATACATGCAGTTTGTTTTGATCCGCCTGTCAGTTATAGTGAGGGTAAGGTGAATTATAAATCCCATCCTGAAAGATCAGTCACATATCCATGAACTGGTCACAAGTTCAATTTCCAAAATTATCTCATGTTGTGTATGTATCTTATTCATATCCTGTTTGGCACTTAAGCATTATGTAATCTCCCTGAAGAAAGATGATTCAGCTGGTTTGCCCTGGTCCTGTTTTCTCACCATGTCTGTCTCACAAGGCAAACAAGCTGCTGTTTTTCCTTGGGGAACCTCCCTGAACTCTTTTGTTACCACAACCAGACACACTGATTATGTAAGCTACAGCTGTGCAATTTGTTGTCATCAAGACCATCATCTCTTTCCTCTCTCTCTTTTTTCTTCTGCGGATCAGGATGCACTTGGAAATAAAACCCTGCCAATACACTTATTTGCAGCCAAAACAAAAAAAAAAAAGGCACACAAATCAACCACAAAAAGCCAAGAAAGTTGTACTGAGTTCATGTCAATTTTGCTGATTTTGACCACATCCCTTCAGATCTCATCTACAAACTTCCTTCAATCCCACACCAGATCCATTTCCTGTGTTTTGGTAAAATCAACTGACAAATAATCAGCAGATGACATTCCAACTTTTATCCTGCAGACTACAGAGTCAACAACTTTTCTCAGGACAGTTAGGACTAAAGCAGTGCACCAAAGAAACTTGTTTACACAAGTTTTTTTTTTTTTTTTAATTTGCAAATGCAAATTGTGAAAAGAAACATTTGACAGGTATTCTTCATTCATAATGAAGTTCTGCACTTTAAAGCAAAACTTCACATGTTTAGCTAATTTATCATTTGCCAAGTTCACATTTATTCATTATAATGTGGGTAGTCTTTGCTGAATATTTAGTTTAGACAATGAGCTGCTACTCAGTGAGACATGTACGGGTATAGGCTCCAAAACATGTTCTGAGTAGTTACCTGCTGAAACCCTTTAATTTATTTGGGCTAATACAGCCTATGTCAAAATTCTACAGGAGAACATGTGCAATATGGAAAATAGTTTTTCCATATATGTATATAGATTAGACTGTGACAGGTTAGCTCATAGAGAGTAAAGAGTTCAGACTGCAGGATAGGGCAATAACTACTAGGAAGTGGTTCTGGACAAAAAGGACACAAATACAGTAATACAACTGGTAGTATAGAATACAATTCATTCTTTCACTTCACATGGCATTTATTTTTTAAATTTTGTTTTAAACATAATTTCATATCTTTCTACTTGCATTTGGGATTATTTTGTGGAATTTTTATCATTGCAAGTATAGAAAACTTATGTTTATGACTAGATGCCCACACAATTAAAGCACAAGCCTAATCACCATGCACAGTTATATGACTTGAAACATAATTATTAACTCCAGTGTCCTGAAAGGACATCCCTAAAAAGTCAATGCAGTCTCACATGGGAGCTGTCTTCAGACATATACCACTGTATTTTAAATGTTCAAGGCCAGTCAAATGATCTCTGACAAAATCTGTGAATAGAGAACCTTTTATAAATGTACCCAAGGATATTCTCTTCCCATAACCTATCATTTGGCAATTAGGTTTCAAGCAATTACCCACTAAATAGTTTAATATAAATTGAGACTTGTCCAGAGTCCACCTGCCATTCACCCCCTCCATGAGTGGCAAATGGACTGCTCCATGTCAACAGTCCAGTCCCAGTGCAGAAGGCAAGTACATGTACCACAAGACCACCCCCCCCCCCTCCCAACCAGGACTTGTTGAGTAACTACAGAGCTGAACAACATGTGGTCCTAAGTACTTATGCAAGCCCGTGTTATACATCCCTTCTAGAATTCCCCACCACATCAACACTGCAGATGTGACCAATTATCAATAAATGACTGGTCATTTCCAGGTACATGCTTGACCAAACAAGCACCTACAGGTACTTCAAATGTACCTGCTTGCATAATGATCATAACTTCAGCCCATGGTTCTGATTGAGGAGACAGACAGACTGTAATTTAAATGCCTCTGCAATGTATGTTCTTCATTAGATGATCTCTGATGATATCGAGGTTGGAGCAGAAGGATATTCAATTCTAAATGACATGAGACCACATCGGGGTAAACGGGATGTTACCTTGGCATACTTCTACGTGTATCAATAACAGAAACAGGGAAGTATTAACATTTAAATACCCTTAGAGTGTGTGTTCTTCATTATCATGATGGGCTGATATGATGAGCTGAAGAGAAAGGGGTGGTGAGATTATAACAACACATGTAAGCTTTTTTACAGCCAAACCTACCAGGGTATCTGATAAACATGACAATTTGAGTCTTGAAGTTTCCGTTTCTTCTTTGTTGTTGTTTGTTTGTTGTTTTTTTGTTTTGATGACCCAATCAAATATAACCTACATAAATTTACATGTCTAGAAATATTCAACATGATCAGAAAAAAAAATGCACTTTTCCCCTCCACTGTTGGTTCAACAGGTGAGTGTGTTTTCAAATGGACGGGAAACTGTTTAAAGGTAATGACCTGTAAAAGTGCTTACTCAGCCACCTCTGATTCATTTTCCTGACAGGAACCCCATGTTGTCCACACTCTTATAGAACCTCCATGAGAACACGAGTTTCATGCTTTATCAACTATGCACATCCTCCCCTCTTCCCTCCATTATTCCTCTGCCTATTTCAGGACTTGATACACAACAATGATATATTGTATGATAAAGTAATTACAGCAATACATACTTTATCTTTAAATAACCTATTATGTGAGGATATTTATGGCCACAGGTATCTGCTCTTCTCTACCCTGCCAGGCATACCTGTCCCCGCTAAGTCCATCCACAATCTTTTAATCACTTGGCCATATGCCTCCCTCACGCCATCATGTTTGTGTATAAAGGCTGTTCTAACGTAATGACTTCTGTGCCTGTCAGACCTGAGCTGGCCTTAACCTTTGATGTTTTATAAATCATTACACCACTTGCTCTAACCAGCTTAACCTTCTCCAGTCTAAATGAACCCAGGCACTGGTACATGTATTGCCATTTGCACCAAAAAAAAAAAAAAAAAAAAATCTTCATGACTATACAAACTAATACAAGCAGCTATTATGATCTCACGTGTAGTGTTTTATACCAGTCTGACTTCTTTATATACAACAAGCGCCTCCTGCTGTGCCCAGGTAACAAATTAAATTGACGTCAAAAGAGGTAATGCATAAAAGGGGAAAGAACATCCATTTTAAATATGTTTTAACAAATGTCCAAGTTACCTAAGGCCTAACAAAAACGTGCGTGTGGTTCTGGTAACCTGACAGACCTGATATGGGGGAAGTGAGGCTAAGATTCAGATAGGTTCTTCAGATCTGTGAAACTACAAGGTTTTTTTCAATAGGGATCAGACAATCCCTAGCAATGATGGTCCAGACACAAGTGTCAACCCCACAACACACAATCCTAAATCCAACATCAACATCTCTGAACAGACAAACATAGTTCCCTTCAGCCACAATTTCTTCAAAAAAAAGCACTTTCACCCCAAGTGAAGGTCAAGTGGGTGACCCAAACATCACAGCCTTCTGCAGGACTGTGAAACACGAGGTCGCCAGCTACCCCCCCTCCCCCCCCCCCCCCCCATCATTCCAGGTGAAGACAATTTAACCAGGGAAGAGAGACAGGGTCTAAAAGAACTGAAAGACAACCCACACACCACTATCAAACACAGATAAGGGTTTAGCTATTGTGATCACGGACACCAATGATTACATCACAGAAGTAAACAAGTTACTTCAGAACATTTGATTTGATTTGATTTGATTTGATTTGGCAAAATCAACATACAGCAAAATAATATAATACATATGTAAAATGATAATACATAAAACATAAAACAGACGATTGTACAATAATAAAGCATCATATAAACTAAAATATAAAGTGGAGACATAAAAGATGACACATGGAGCTTATGAGGTTGATTTTGCCAGGATAGCCCTAAAAATCGATACATCAACTTATTTCCATTGGGGTCCTGAATAAATATGTATGAATGTGATGATGAGGTGTATATATAGACATATGTATGAATATGTGTGAATAAATAAATATAATAAATAAAAACGGGATTCTCTGTGTGACAGTCTAGTCACCGAGAGACGAACAGAATTTTCATTTTGTTAGAGTTTGGCACTTTGAAAATATTCAATGGAACCTAAATGAATTGAATTGGGAACAGGGAACATTATTATAGACAAATAGATGCTAACTTAACTAGCACCCACAATGAACAGGTTAAATCATTTCTAAAAGACATGGTGCACAACAAGTCCATCCCACAATTTTTTTTTGGGGGGGGGGGTTACAAGTAATGCACATCTCCTATTTGAGTCTACAGGGTTAATAGTACTAGAATACATGTATATTTTCACACACAAATATGCATTTTAAAACAGGCCATTATCATCATAATAGCAACATTTTGTCAACTTTACTCATACTTCTTTTCAGTTCCCTGGTCCTCCCCAAGGGCAAGCTCCTGCAATTTTTGCAGCTATTTAATTTGGAAGTCCACCCAAATCTCACTTGATTACAAAAGCAATTTTAGATGCACATGTGCCAAAGATGACCTGGATGATTCTTTTCTGTGTCCAGAGAGGGTGCAAAATATCCAATATCACATTGCAATTTGACAGTCAAAATATAGCACACTGCTCCTCAAATTTTAATATTGTATAGCACTTTCTGACCATGAACTTATGAAACTAATACACTTGACCTCTAATGTGTGTCTTTTTTTTTGGGGGGGGGGTGGTGCTAGACAAACCAAAATATTAAATCGAACCTTACAGGCCAGCAGGAGATAAGAATCAGTAAGCATCAAGAAAGTTTTCATATTGCACAAGTGGATTACCAGCAGTGTGTATATTTAGAGCCATGGTACTGTCTTCCTTCAGGGGCTCAACAGAAAATATGCTTTTCCTGGACATAGCAGCTAATTCATGCCTAAAAATAGTGTATACTGTCTCAATGGTAGCCCTGGCAAGTAAACCATCCACACCAATGGCTCACAAGTTTAAAAGTTATGCAGGAGATAAATGGAAGAGCACAGTGTGGGAAGTTTGTGAATGCCCACAACTCTGGCCCAGCCAGCTATGTTTGACAGGGAGCATTCATTATTTGTGATGGCAGTATACAAGTCAAGTGTTGCCTGGGTGGTCTCATCCTGCAAGCTTTATGTACATTTACCTTTGGCTATATATCCTACTTGGTTCTTCACGTAATTTCCATGTGTTACTTCCTGAATACCAGTAGGTCTATGCGAAATCATTTACTATTTGCATCTGTTGTACTTATGATTATCGGACCAATCCAAGGCTGAGTTTATCCTATGTGCTCTGAATTTACATAATCTGATGCGTTTGAGCAAATTAAAGTGACCTGAGTCAACTTTCTGTTCTACTGAACCACATATTGTTGTGTCTCTCCTGTGAGCTTAAATGGCATATAACTACATGTATATTAAAAAATACCGTTCAAAGAACGCAGTACCCTTTGGCCGCCTTCAATCTCTTTTGCTGTAAGTGAATAGGAATAGTGTCCCATAGTATCAGGTATAGTTACCTACACAAATACTACTATTGTACACTTGACCTTTGACCTCAGAAACATTAGGTCAAATATAGAGGTATAACCTTGACTTTCAACAGCCTTCTAGATCACCCTATGTTGCTTCTTTTGTTTTAAGATTTAAATTTCTAGATGCACAATGTCACTCAGCAAACTTGTGACCACTGTGTGACCTTGAAAGTTAGGTCAAGGTCAATTATGCTTGCAGTGGTGTACTATCATATGCAATTTGAAAGTTCTGTCTCAAAAGCTCCTGAAGTTATTGTGGGTAAACAAAATTTCAATGAATAGGTCACTGTGACCCAGATACTTGACATAGTGACCTACTTTTGATTCATGACACATTCTTTGCTTGTGATACATGTGTGTATAAAATTTCATGTAACTGACTTAAAAACTTCCTTACTAATACCAATACCACCATTGTGCACTTGACCTTTGACCTCAAAAAGTAGGTCAAATATACAGCTATGACCTCGATTTTCACTAGGCTTCTAGATCACTCTATGAAGCTTCTTGTGTGTAAAATTTAGATTGCTACATGCAGGCTTTCAATAGTTAGAGCGGTAACGTCACTTAGCACATGTGACCACTGTGTGACCTTGAGAATTACTTCAAGGTCATCTATGCTTGCATACAAAGTAGGCCATATAGGAGTGTACTATCATGTGGAATTTGAAAGTCCTGTCTCAAAAATTTCTGAAGTTAGGGTGGTAAAACCACGGGACGGCCGGACACGACAATACCTGTCGGCCTCATAAGGCCGAAGGGTAAAAAGTGTTGAACAAATCCAAGTAAAGCACTCAGAGAATGTTCAATTCAATTTGTTTTCAATGTTTTATTGACTATCATTGTGAAAAAAAAAGGTAAAAGCCAACTTTAAGATGGCAGATCTTGCCACTTGTGTTGAGAAGATGGAGATCTCATACCATCTCAATAACAACTGGGTTCACGAAGATGCTGCTGTTGACAATAGCTTGACTTTCACTGACTTTCAGACATTTAACTTCTCAATCTTTCTTATAGTCAGTATATTCTACCTATTTATAGATGTATTTCATTCAAATATTACACTCAGCAAATAAATTTACGATTCAATTGGAATAAGCTTCAACTTGAACTTTTGCATCATGACAGAAGTTGCAGGACCTATGTTACTGTGACTAAGAAATCTGTGCACATCATCTTTGTGGCACAATAATCCTTTGCCTCAAAAGAGTACAAGATCTACCAAATATAGCAAGATTTTTGTGGCAACAACAATGTATTGAAAACTTGACAGACAAAGGGAATCTAGCAGCATAAAAAATTGTCCCTTGTGACAGAAAGGATAAAAAAATTCTCTATATGTAAATTAATGTACTTGCAGTAAAGAAGTATGCATGTGTGAAATTCAACACTTTATTCTCGACAAGAGAGTTGATCTACCTAGCTTATTTATTGACTTAAAACTATAGGCAGGTGGTAACTTGCATGCTGATAACATGTACTTGGAGCTTTGACTGTTGTCGGTGACTTGTGGGCAGTTAACTTTATGACCATCTATTACTGGAACATTAAACTACTAGTATTTTACACTGTTTGCTTTTAGTGTTGCTTTCTTTTTTTAAAACTTTAACAGCAGCCAGTCAAGCATTTGGTGTCCTGGTGCAGATTTATAACTTTCTCATATTAAGTACCCTATGCAGGCACCTGGCACTGCATGTAGATCAAAGCTTGGACTGTAACCAGTTTCTAAACTGACAACCTGGGTAAATTATTAGTCATCACAAGTTCCAAAAGGCAGTCACAATCATGCACATCTACCTGAAACTGAGGGAGGTTCAAAGCCTGAAATTTGTGCCTTGGTTTCTCTGCTGCAACATGTGTGAAGAAACTGTCATAATCCTGGGTATCAACTTGGAAATGGCAGACAGGATCATAAAAGCCCAAATATTCACCAACTGGGCGTTTCTTCATTAGCACCCGGTGTGTGGAATCAACCTACTTTTCAAGTTTCAAGCAGCTGTCACAATCATGGACATCCAAATACTGGGGTGCACATCTGCTTGTAAAGGTTGCAAGCCCCTGCAGCAGGGCAGCAACTTATAAACATTTTCTGACCATAATAACTTAATCTCTTCATTACCTGTCAACAACTCTATCGGATGTACTCCATTTTGTTTTGTTTCACCACTGCTGAACTCATCATGCTGTTTGTCACAGTATATCCCCAGAGGGAGCTCTGTCTATACTTCTATGCCCCACAGAGAAACATGAAATCAGACCACTGACATATCATGTGGAACTGAATAGAACTACCTTGAGTGGACACTGGCAACTTCAGCGACTGATAAATTCTCAGGACCTATGCATTGTATGACAGGTCTGCAGGTACCTTTGATGGTCTTCTAATGTATACTTAACACACTCAGGTGTAACATTTGTGTTAAAGTCCTGTGGTTAAAGACATTGAAAGGCCTGTTTTTATGAATCTGAATGTATCAATCAAGACAGCCACATTTTTTTCCCTTTTCAAACACATTTTCTCCTTTTACTGTCCTAAATATACAATAGCACCACTGAATAGAAAACACATCAATCTGTCAACTCAATGTTCTCCAATCTCATACACTGGGACTACATTTTTAGATCCGAATGAACAACCTTTCAGAAAAAAACGTCCTCAGTAACTTAACTTTGCTTGACATGTATTAACTTTGATTCTTTTAAATGATACACCAACATCGATATTACAGAAAAGCACTTCACATATCTTTGGTGCATTTATCAGAAAATTTACTCAGACAAAAAAAAAAAAAAAGAAAAGAAAAAAAAAGTTTCGAAGTACGAAATAAAGGAACTAGTGAACTCACCCCCACTGCAGCTGGCAGAGCATGCCTGCCATGGTCCAGTGGCCCACTGATACGTCCCACTCTTGCCTACTTTCACCGTGTTGGGGATAGAGTATTCATAAGTGATGGGGAAGGATGCACCCGGCTGGCTGATTAACTGCAATTGACAAGGCACACACGTTCTCAAAAAGTGACCTTTTGGATTTTTAAGTCCACATGGAAAATTGTCACTCCCAAACTAATTTTGAATTTTTTGAAGTGCTTACACAAAGTTGTTCAAAGCTGAAATTATTGTTGCCAGTTTGAAATGCTTTATTGTATTCATTTCATGAAAACACCAATACTAATGAATGTTTTTGTCAACAGGCTTGCATCAAATATGATAGAAGCATGCATCAATCTACATGGACATAAAATGAGATGGATAGACTGTAGGAACAGTATCTCCCCTTCACTGCTTATACTGGCCCTCCCTTCAGTCCCACCCTTCTAAGTATAGAACAGTGGTCACATTAACCCCTTTAACTGGCCAAAATTGGACAAAGGTAACCTGGCATCTGCTTGAATGCTTTTTTTAATTAATTTTACGGTTAAAGATAAAACAATCTGAATGAGAAATGCAGATGAGCCCTATCAAAATTGCATGTCCCAGGTCAACAGCTTTCCTATGGGCTAGTTGGGTATTTACCACCCAATGTACCCCAAGAAGACTGTCTACTTAGTCTTAATTCAAGGAGGGAATGGTTGGGGGGGGGGGGGGGGGGGGGGTCCTTTCTTGTATGCAAATGGCACACTCTACATAGAGTGGCAACTGCTGAGGTGATGGGGAGAGATGCATCATTTATGTGAGGACCAGTGAACAAAAACAAGTTATATGTGCCAGTTAACATTCTGCCACACAAAATACAAATTTTTGGTGACAAAGAAAGGGATTTCTGTTTATACAAAGGATAATGAACATTCCATCCTCATGAGGATGCTATTCAAAATTGGCACAGATTTCAAGGTTAATTTTAAACTTAAACAGAGGTTGGAGAGTCCCATGTTATTGGGAACTTCAAAGCCAAAACAACTGGTGTCACGTGGGCCACTTTTGTTTACCTACGCATGTGGTATCGAAAAAAACAGATCATTTGTACAAATTGTTGCATTTAACCTACCCCAAGTTGTATATCAATTTCAACCTAATGCTTCAAACTTGGGGTAACACATAGCCACAGGTACAGTCAGAATCACGTACAGGACCCCAAGGTCACCACTTTGGGCATTGTTATGGTCATAATTGAAAATTTGATACTGGTTTGGATTCAAGATAAATTATTTTTACAGAAACAAAAAATACTGCAGTATGTGTATAACTGTGGGCCCAGCCAAAGTCAACTGTAAATCTGTTGCACTGATAACTGTAGCTCACTTTGACTCATTTCTTTCCAACAGAATAAATCCTTCACTAAATCCCACATATTATATTTATAGAATTTCTAAGAACTGTTAAGGGAATTGCTAAACAGTAGTTCCCCTACATTTCTGTTTTCCTTTGGCAGTAGATTGTTTTTGTATTGTGTTTTACAACTGTATTTCATCACACCCTTTCTCAAGTAAACCGGTCAAAACTGGCTGGCGGTGACAGGTCAGATGTCCTCTGCTTCAATGGTTTTGACTAATTACAACAGTAATGAAACACAACTTGAAAGCAAATTGTAGATGAGATCTATCAAGATAACACGTCCTGGGTCAACCACTTCCCTTGGCATGGATTCAGTACTTAGGGCCAAACACATCCCAAGGAAAGCTGTTAACTCAGTCTTAAAAACTCACGTCTTAATTCAAAGGGGAAAGGGTGGATGTGTCCACGTTATCCTTGCTGCCCTTGTCCTCTTCATTATCCCTCCCCCATTCTAAAAGCTTTTAACTCTTTCAGTGCCAATCATGTCTAAAGTCAATCAACAAGTCTGAATTATCATTAGGATCCTAGATTCATATCCCTAATAAAACGACCTTTCATTGAAGTACCAGTATGCCTATAGTTGCAGAGAGAATACCCCAGATCAACAGCTTTTCTCGGTGTGCATTGGGCCCAATGTGTGCTGAGAAAAGCAATTGACTCAGTTCAAAATTTGGCACTGAAAGGGTTAACTTCTGATTAATATTCTTCACTTTACCACTGTGTTCAGTTGCCTTCCCTAAGCACCCTGGACTTCTAAAACAGATTTTAGGACATCTGTTCTCAGTACTGTGCAATTACTGACCACAAGAACCAAGGCCTGGTCGGTGGGTCCAGTGGCTATAATGGACTCAGGGCCCAAGGAGGGGTGGTTCTGTCTCTTGTAATGGAAGGTGGAGCCCGCAACCAGCATCTTGTGTGGAGGATGGATCTTCCAGTCACCGTTTAGATAATACTTGCCACTCGTACTTCGCAGGGCTGGGTGAACAAAAAACATCAATATCGTCACTCTACAGTAATACTTATTGCAAGAATAATTGTTCTGGAATATGTTTGTATTCTGGTAATGTCACAAATGATTGGGTGAAACCAAAATTTTAGCTTTTTCTGTTCTGGGCATGATTTCCTTTCAACTGAATATAGAAAAATATCCTTTAGTATTTTCTTTGGTCATCCACCTTTACGCTGCATACATTTGTCTGATAAAAATATTTTCATCAACTGAATTTTCTTCATTGTGATCATCTTTTTTTTCTATTTTGTTTGTTTCTTTTTTTTTGGGGGGGGTTAACAGTTGACTTTACCACCCACCAGGTAAATCAACAAAGTGCACTCGAAGCTGTGACTCAGGTTTTCAAGGTAACATGTGGATCAGATGGTTTCATAAGACTTTCTGTAATCATTCTACTCCAACCTTTTAACAATCTATAACACCAACAGACATGATAAAGCACCTGATATAATCTACGGTAAATATGATGGGTAACAAGTCACCTAATCACAGTTTGTACTTGCCTTCTTATTTACATGGGCAATAAATGTGGAAACA
Source organism: Hermodice carunculata (assembly GCA_964020975.1). Lineage (NCBI taxonomy): Eukaryota > Metazoa > Annelida > Polychaeta > Eunicida > Amphinomidae > Hermodice > Hermodice carunculata. The sequence continues at coordinate 48,141,745 of OZ026615.1, read as the reverse complement.
TTACACCTTCATGCCATAGCAGTTACATATAGCATTCCACATGCAGTGAATCCTGTCTCAAAAGATCATCTCTACGGATGACCAAGTTGTGGTCTTTTCAGACAGGTGGTCTCTCACAGGAGGCATAAATAACATGACAAGTACACAGCAGAGTATCTCACAAAGGTGTAAGAGAAAGACAAAGCCAGGGCAAAATGTCCTGGGAATGCCCTGGCTGTAGATCAACACTTAGGGAACCGAAAATAACAGCTCCCATCCTCTAACTCTTAGGATGCAACAGTTGTTGTAATGCCTTGTATAGTACAGGTACAGTGTACCAACATTGCTAAAATGAAATAGGCCAACATCTATAATGGGTCTCCCCCCCCCCCCCCCCCAAAAAAAAAATAAAATAAAGAAAATCTCAAAAAGGTGGTCTTTAAAGGCAGGATCTCTCATTGGAGTTGTCCAGATTTTTTTCCCCGATAATTTACACAATTTCTCTTTTTTCTTCATAAATTAAAATAGAGATTTGAACTCACCTAGAAAACTATAGCTTGCTTGAGATTCTGCAATGTGTATAGTTGTAGCGCCAGCTGGTATCAGCAACACATCATTGTACCCTGCAACAGCAGACAGAAAAGTTGAGCTACTTCACTCTCCAGACACATAAGGCTGCCTGGTAAACCATATGATCAATATGAGGGTATAAAGCCATTTGGATTTGGGGGAGGGGGGTGGGAAGGGAAGGGGAGGCCAAGAATGGACATAGCACCTGCCCCCCCCCCCCCCCAAAAAAAATCTCCATTTTTTTTTCAATGTAGATGATGATCATTTAAATTTGGCTGTACTTTAAAGTCTTTCAAGTTGGGTCCAGAGATGGGTGTGATTTATGTGGATCATGCCACCTAAAATCTCTAATACAGCTGGCTAATTGGGACTCACTGGCCACTCTATATGATGACCTCACCAGCACTAACTTCTACATTTTTAAAAATTCTTGATTGAAATGCAAAACAGGTCTCAAAATGTTCAAGATTGCACCATTTTATGTCCTAAAATTACAAAAATTTTCTGGGGTAGCATACCCCCTGACCCTTCAGTGAGGGCTGTGCCCCTTTTGTGCTCATACTTTTGGAAACTGACAATATAGATTCCCTCTCCCTTAACTACAAAACCTACATTTTTCCCAGTCATTATCCTGTTATATGTGATGGAGGCACTGATTGATAATACATTATTTCAATGAGCAAAAAGTAGATAACCTGAAGATAAGGGTTACTGGAAAAAAAGTAGAAAAAAAAATGCTATAAATACCAGCAAACATGCATGTACATTCTTTGATCACCACAAGGATAACAGTTCTTACCAAAAAACTTGACAACACATGCTGAGCATATATACAATGATATAATCACCAAAAAAATATGAATACACTTTTTAAGTTTCTTCATTGTGTTTCACTGCAGGGGGAAGGGAGTTTATATGCTTGATGTACGTCATGCATGCTAAAACCTGCAGACGATGAAATTATTTGTCACTCTACTCCTTTATGTTGGTCTCAATAGCATTCCAAACTCAACTGACCTGCTGCTTACAATGAGCAACAAGTTCCTGATCATGGCATCTGCAACCAGACTGCTATGGTAACAAATAAACATTCAAGTATATTACTTTGAAAATGATCTTGGTCTTACATTGGTTGAAACATGCTGCAAAAAACAAAACAAAACAAAACAAAAAAAAAAAAAAAAAAAACAAACAAAAAAGAAAAAAAAACAAACAAACAAAAAACCCCCAAAACATCAGTTATTAAATATACTGAGAAGTTTATACATTACCGTCTCTCATGGCCCAATAAATATACAGACATTAGCTACAGGTAACAGGGTGCAGAAGCTAACCGACTGAGAATTTTTTTACCTTTTGATTTTATAAAATGATTGTTATAAACTGATTCACATGATACTTAGAATTTATATTTTTTGTTTGTAATTGGATAAATTAAATTTTAGTGTTAGTGATTTGAGCAGCTGATCATAAGATCATGACCTAGAGTATTTTTACAACTAGAGTGGTACTTGCTATTTATTACAAATCATAGTCATCAAAATTTTTGGTGCTAACAAATACGCCAGAATCAAGAATGAGGCATATACATGTACATGTAGTTTAAGTTAATTCTGGGGCCATATTTTGCCTTTATTATTCCCCATTCTGGAATTTCTCTTCAGTTCAAGGTAATTTATTTTAACCCTTAAAGTGCTAATCACTGCTATAGTTGCTTTCTCATTACCATTAAACATATAATGGTTAAAAGATTCAAATTCCTCATGAAGATACCTTTCATTCAAATACCAGCAAGCCTTGTCTCAAGCAAAAAGTAGTCTTAGTCAACAGCTTTCCTCGGGACACTTTGCGCGCAATGCGCGCAAAGTGTCCCGAGGAAAGCTGTTGACTCAATCTTAAATCAGCACTTTAAGGGTTAAGGAGGTTTGATGAAGATCAACTTCGACATATTTCTGTACCCATATAACTGAACTATTAGGCTTCAGCTCAGTTGCATTTTGTTCTATTGCCAAAGCTGCTATTTTAAAGAACCCTTTGACCACACTCAATGCAAATTTCATCATTAATCATAGGTGACAATGAGTACCTGTATTTATCATATAGATCATGAAACAGGGTATGAATGTTTCTTGACAGCACAACCTATCATTATTAAATAAAGAAACATACAGAACCTTTTGTATAACATGAAAGTTAAAATGTCCTATAGAGTAATCACTTCTGATACTGCTAAGACCGTGTCATGTGCTGATCTGTTAATGGAATATTCTTATCCGCATAAGATATTGAGCCCTCTTCAAATCACTTGCAATATGCTTTCCATAACAAATTACCTCACAAACCTTATGATATAATGCCAGTGCATGTAATTTCCGAAAGGGGCAGCCAGTACACTGCCTCTTATAATCAGGCTCATGTCGGACAGGATATCACACTTTAGCTCGCACAGACATCAACACTAATAAACCAATGTACATACACATAACAGGACCCATCCCGTGGGGAACCACATGGAAGACTGCTCACTTTTTCAAAGTGTGTATACTGGTGGGGGCTAGAGTCCTTATTTCATAGGAGTAGTATTCTGTCATATTTACAGTCTGAAATGGTAATTTGAACCCAAATACATGAAATATGTTTGTATTACTTTACTAGAAGATAATAGAGAACTGTATGGGATGGGATATCATATTAATAAAATGAAGGGGTATTAATTTCTGTACAGAACTTTGTCCAGTGTTTTTTTTTTTTTTTTTTTGGGGGGGGGGGGGGTATTTTTGTCAATTTTTGACATCATCCCCACACTTTTTTCTCTGGTTTCCTATCTTTTTCCAATTTTTCATTTATTCATTCTTATTGTTCTTTTTTCCTTCATTTTATTAAAAACTGACCAAAGCTGTGTGATGCCAAAGCAAGCTTATTTGAAAGTTCCAGCTTGAAAATCTGAGAAAGCTGTCCATATGTGTATACAAGTAGCAGCTATACATGTGCCTCTAAGCCTGACATAACCTGGCTATGTGAGTGCCTCCATGCCCCACATATCCAAGCCTCCAACATACACCTGAGCAAAAGGCATTTTTCTGCTGGTGCAGGTCCTTTTCTTGAAATGATTATAAATAACACTGCCTTGTTCAGGAATGCGAGTTTAATAACCCTGATCCCTAAACTGGCTGAAACCACACGCAATTAAAATGCCATCTGCTTCAATGATTTCTATTAATTTTAGTGTTGATAAAAAATGGTAAATGAGGAAAAAATGCTAATGAGGAATTGTACACGAGCCCTATCACATTACCATACCCCAGGTCAATATGATCACAAACGAAAGTTGTTGACTCAATCTTAACTTGGAGTGGAGGGTTAAAGTCACTGATATGCTGCAGCAATATAACGTGTGACAATTTTCTTCTGGCTGAATAATTTTAGAATCACTTTTTGTTGTTGTTTGTTTGTTTGTTTTTTTAACATAAAATAGAACTTCAAGGTTTTACGTGCATTCATTTTTCACATTTTTGGGCATATTTTAAAAAGTTGTTTGACATAGATGTCCTTTAAAATGTATACATGTATTTTAAAATGTTACTGCTGGCCAACACCCTGTAATAATTGAACACTTTAGGGTACCAAATGTAGCTCTATCAACATCAAGTACCTGCTGACAGCCCATCATAGGCACCTTTTTTGTACATGTTGCTGGAGCGTTTGGGTATGACTGATTTCACAATATGTGTACCTTTTTTGGTTCAGTTCCACACACTGTTAATTTAAAAAAGAAAAAAAGGAATGAGAAAAGCTTCTGAAGTACATGTATAAATATCACATATATTATACATGGACTTACTATTTCCACAAAAGGAAAAAGTTCTTTGCTCTGTGACTTGTTTCAAACATAAATCATTACATATGCAGTGACCACATTTTTGCATTTTTAAATTTTCTTTATTGGTCCTACCACACTGTAAATACATGCCTGTTTTTCCTCAGCATGACAGCACGTTAAGTCTAGGAAGCATAGTCCATGTGTCAACTGTCTGCACTAGTGACCCAGCAGCAGACCTTTCGTCCCAGTCCACTTACCTGATTTATAGCTGGCTATGTTGATGCTACCTTTCACAGTCCTGCAGCTGGTGGCATTGCCTCCACACTCTAAGCACTTGTCGAGCTTCGCTGACGAACCCAGCATCAAATCACAGCCAACGTGCTGCCAAAATAGAATATGCTCTCAGTATATCACTTTCTTTCCATTCATAAGCACATGCACTTCATTTTCATTCAAGCAAATTCACATATTCTAGACAGTAGCTCATTGATGAATGCTGAAAAGAAAAGTCAGGAATTCAACAAACAAGCATGTCTGGGTATCTTTGAATATTTCAAACATTTATAAAATATTTATATAATAGAATAACAAACTTGCACTAAGTGACATTTTTTCCCACACATATCTCTCTCTTGTATATATTTTGTGTGCAGAGATGTCAAGATCTGTGACGAACATGTATATCTTTTTTGAGGTTTCGCTGGTTCACCCAAATTTTGGGAGTACATGTACTGTGGGTCAGTTTCAATGAAATACTGTGTCATCCAAAGTGCAAAGAAGACTGCTACCCTATAAACGCAGCAATCAGTTCATCCAAACTGTCTGTTTGGTATCAATATTTGGAAAGAACAAGCTACATGTAACAACAGTGTTCACTGATAAATTAGTTTACCAATAGACTGACTCATACATGTTACAGAGGTTCCAAGTCTCCTGAAAAATTAGCACCTCTCTTGATTCTGAGCATGTTTTTTTTTTTTTTTTTTTTGCAGTCTCCCGATCTCCCAATATTATCAAAGTTTAACTCACTCCATACTATGGTGACTTGCCAGGCAGTGACCAGAACCACTGACTTAATACTATATGTGGGTAGCTCATATGCTAGCGATTGTTGAACAATCTTAATATGAGTCTCCTGACCATGTCAATGTTTTTAAAGAAATAAATTATCAGATTGATTATTAATTCCTACTGATACAATATACTTATGAATTATATTATACTGTATTATAATGGTCAAATAAATGAATTGAATTGAAAATTGAATTGAACTATAGGTGTATTGGTACTTGAAAGAAAGCTCTTTTCATGAAGAATTTGAATATGCAATTGTCGTCTGAAATCTAGGTAAATATATGAAAAATCAGGGACTGGTATGGAATGAGTTAAGCAAAAAAAGAATACAACAGTGTTTTTTCAAGAGCAGGGAAAGCATACTGCCTTCTTCAGAACTGATTTTAGCAGATATAATTGATGTCAAATACCAAAGAACTGAAAAAAAAGTGATTACAATAATAGAAATATGTAAACTGCATCATGATACAATTGTGATAACTGTCAAGAATTTCATGGAGCAAACTTACAAGTTTCAAGGTGCTGATTAGTGATAGCAAATAACCATCATTTTGTTGTAGATACGCACTGGTTTTGTCCATTTTCCCGACAGGAAAAAGGTCAAGATCTCTTCCCCCCACCCACACACTGGGACAGCTTTGTGCAGTGGCACTTCCATAAGAAAAAATCTGCCTATTTTCAACAATCTATGAAAGGACATCTCCTAGGCTGATCCTATCTTGGTTACACAGAACAAAGCTCAGTCAACAGGTTTCCTTGATGTAGACTGGGCATTTGGAATCTAATGCACAGTAAGGAAAGCTGTTGATTTAGGGCACACTATCCTAAGACTTATCCAAAAATCTTATCCGCATTAAATTAGAAAACAAAAACAATGAGGCGTTGGACCTCTGAGTGATTGGGGTGGGGTGGGGAGGTGAGCAGGAGAATGAGTTACATTAAAAAATTAGGAGCATTCTACGTGAAATGTGTGTAAAGGTAAATTACGCAAGCTTGAACACAATGAACTTCAGTACAGTTTTATCAGCATCCCAACATCTTGTCCACTCTTTATCAATACAAATACCACTATTACTTACCAATGGAAACACTTACCAATGAAAACACTTAATGTGCAGATAAGGAAGAAAAAAAGACAGCCTATTTACAGTTATTCATGGCCAAAGGTTATTTATATATGTATATTGTGAATCTTCATCTATTTATCACCACTTGACAAATCACACAAAGAAAGTACTATTTTGTATTGGAGCTGAGACTTAAATGCAAGAGGTGTGAATTGATACGGCGACAATGTGTTGACCTTTATCTGTGTTGTTAATCACTTGGTCCTTTATTTATCAGCAACCTGCCACGCTTTGCTGTTCTCTGCCTTTGCATCAGCCAATTCACAGGGTTCATGCACTTCCGCAGCTTTGAAATTCAAGAGGAATTCTCAAGCACTTTCCAGGGCAAAATTTCCATAAATTCAATGACCTAGCTCAGAGTGACAGTTTGATAATCAGTGGAAAATTGGAAAATGGAAACTTTGTGCATTTAAACAAAAAAATATTTACCTCAAAATAAATTTTCAAAGGACTTTTAAGAACCAACTACAAAATCTGTAGCAGACCTAGACAGTGAAGAGGGGAGATCCTGTCTCAATGAACTTTGGTACCACCAAGGGCTCCACCATAGAATCAAGACTGGTCCAAGTGGGGGAGGCTATTCAAGTGGTCCTACTCAAGATCAATAATATCTTCAACCCACGCCTGTCTATTCCGTACATGGACCTTGCTCTATCAAGCTCATTCAGTGATTCTGAGTAATTTTTCTATTCTACGTTTTCATTGGGCTTCAAATATTACTCACCAATTTTTGGACCTTTTTATTCCAAGTGACTTTGATTTATCAATTTATTTCATCTCAACACCATAATTCCAGTCATCTTCTACAAGTCTTGCATTTTATATCAGCAGTATGTATTTCTCATGGATTCTCTCTAGTATACTACTCGAGTCTACTGAACTAACTTTAATCCGACAATCTTGGTCCACACATATATACATTATCATTTAACTACTCATTTTAATTTGCATAATGTTGGCAGTACAGATGTCTCCACAGGAGTAAGACGCCACTGACTTTACATATTCTTATTAATTAGATGGTTGTACGGATGGCTGACGTGACCAACCATTCATGATGTTCAATTTTATGCAAACAAAAATTGGTACCTCATTTTAAATGTATACATGTAGAAGCAAATAAATTCTTCTCCGAGCCTCCCTTACCCCTGTGGAAGCCAGACGAGGGCGAAACATGTCGGGGGGAGGCTCCTCTCTGCACAATCGTACTCCTAGACTTGTTTGGTTGTATTCTCATGTTTTACAAATGTCAAAGCCTTTGAAAATATTAAATTAAATTCAAAGACTTTCAAGGGTTTTCAAGGTGCACATGAACCCTAAATTCAAAGTTATCCATATATGCTACATATTTTTCTCAATGTACACGTCACATACACGTGTACATGCATATTCTTTGTTAGGTAGAACCCCTTATAATAATTCATTGTTCAATCTACACATGACCACAGACCCTTTATCAAGGAATGGGCACTTACTGTCAATGCTGTTATACAGCAAATCCCATTTCCTTGCAATTGCGGCTTTTCATTCCAAGATAACTATAAATAATATTTGAGAGTGTAAACATGACTAAGGTTTTTGCAACCAAGTGGGTGCTTTATATATCATTACTTTTGACCACATATCATTGCCAGCTTGCATCATTTCAAGCTATTTCAGTTCCATATAATTGTATAATTTAAATGTTCCTATATGTTGGCTGTGCAAAAATTGTCATAAGTATCTGTCCCATAGTTTTCTTTATTTTGTCATAAATATTGTCACAAGACAGAATGGGGAAAAAAGTAAAATAACAAATAGTTGTTTTGAGGACCAGTGACAAGAACATGTATATTCAAATGCATGCGCAAATCTGTCTTTTTTTCAACGGGGTTCATACATCCCCCCATGTGTTACCCATTCATGTACAATGTTTATATATATATATATATGCAGCAAAACCGCCTTATAACAGAGGGACTTTTAACATAGAAGTAATGGGAAAACTGTTACAGTGGGAGCCATGGTACACACCGTGTTATATCAGAAACCGCCTTGTTATGAGAGGTGTTATAAAGAGGGAGCAATATATATATATATATATATATATATATATATATATATATATATATATATACATATATATTTTATGAAGATCTACTATAAAACTATAACTTTCATATGGACATTTAATGCATGTACCACATATTACAAAACATAATAAATTTCATACTATCACAAAAACTATCATATGTTACCTCTATAAATAATAATCTCTGACCTGCAGATTTAACTGTCATGTGAGTTATCAAAGAAAAAAAACCCTGAAACGTAAATTTGAGAATTGTTTCCTGACCTCGGAATATTTCTGTACGATTAAAATTGGTAATACAAGGTCCATGACAGCTGCATACAACAACATTTCTTGACCTTTTGATTAAGTGGCACTCAAAGGGTGGCTCAAGGGGCCACAAGATGATGCACTCACACAGATAAGAAACAGGAACACCAGCAAATCACCCTATCATATTTCAGTGATTTGTCACAACCACTATTGTCATTATGCTTGTAGACATTTGTTGACACTGTACTCTGTTCCAAATTGACTTCCGTTTCTTCTGAGAGAAAGCTGTTATTAAAAAACCTGTTGCACTTCCATCCTGAATGGCTTTTAATTTTTTGTTTTATTCCACAAATCTTAACTTTTTAATGCTGTTCTGACTCAATCTATCTTACAATTAAAATGCAATCAGAGATTGATGGATCCATGCCCCAACGATTTATTTATAACCTTGCTAATAACAGGTCTCATATTGGAATGACTGCAGTCCATAAAAATTGGCTATCACCATGACCCAGATACTTGACCTAGTGACCTACTTTATGCATGACACACCCTTGTGTCCAGATACACAAGGGTGTAAAGTTTCATGATTTTAAGTCAAAGGGAAAACAGAATTACAGCCTGGACATAAAAAGTTATGTAGCTTTACATGATTGTATCACCATGACCTAGTTTTGTTTCATGACACTAAGTTAAATACTTAAGGAATTATAACCCAGACACGCATTTTATGGGAATATGTCACTGTGACCCAGATACTTGACCTAGTGACCTACTTTTGATGTCCAGACGCACCTGTGTGTAAAGTTTCATTAATCTAAGTTGAAGGACAACAGAATTACAGCCCGGACATGAAGTGTAATGTACATGTAGTTTTACCTCACTGTATAACTGTGACCCAGATACTTGACCTAGTGACATAGTTTTGTTTCATGACACACCTTTGTTCAAGATATCTGTGTGTGAAGTTTCATGAAACTAAGTTAAATACTCAAGGCATTACAGCCCCGACACACTTTTACAAGGATATGTCGCTGTGACCCAGAAACTTGACCTAGTGCCCTACTTTTGGTACATGACACACCCTTATGTCCAGAGGCACCTGTTTGTAAAGTTTCATTAATCTAAGTTAAGGGACAAGCAAATTACAGCCTGGACACGAAAAGTGGACAAACAGATGGTCAGAAAAAGTGATTCCTATATGCCCCTCCTCTGGTAGGAGGGTGGCATAACAATCATTTATTATGTTTTATTTTCTTCCTGTAGATGTACTTATTTCCTGCATACAAATTTTTACAGTTCTTGCATTTCTGGTATTCCAATTAGATTTTAACTATTTGTAAAGTTCCCATTAAACCTACATAAAGTAGTTTTCCACTGCATTGTTAGTTCCAGTTTTGTGCCATCAACAACATATGAATGAATGAATTTGTTTCTGAAATACCCCATGTGCTCTGTTGACATGTAATCAAGGTGACCATCACAAAAAATTAATTCTCTGAAAAGCAATCCCTCTATGCCAGTATTGTTGGTACCACAATGGTATCCCATCCTGGACTTGGAAAAAATAACACAGCTGTCAACTCTTCTGTTCTGACCAGACTCCCCTTTTGAAGACTCTACAAATAATTCAACTGACAGTATTTTGATGTGAAAATTGCACGTCTTCTTTGCTTTTTCATACAAGTCTCCCTGTCACAGAGCTCTGGAAGCTGATGCTTAACTTTGAAATAAACACAAAATGCCAATGATGACATAGCTGGTTTATTCAGTAGGGTCAGTAAAAGGGCATCAGTAGACAATTCACTTCAGTAATGGGTCAAACTGTCTGGCTTCAAAGTTTTCAAAATGTTTCATTCCACTATGCATTACTGTTCTAAATAGATTGGGGGGTTCATTTCATTACCAGATGAAAAGGTGCTGTGAAAGAATGGAATGCTTCAACAAAAAATAAATATATAAAATGTGATGAGAAACAATTTGTTTTCTCTCTTGCACTTGGTTCTTATCTTTCAGTATCTTGGGTTTGGTAGACATGCTGATGATGATGCCTTCAGCTCAAATCCTCTCATCACAGCTTGACATTAACATGTGACACATAACTTAACTCATTCCATACCAGTCCCTGATATTTACGTATATTTACCTAGATTTAAGATGACAATTGCAAATTTAAATTCTTCATGAAAAGAGCTTTCGTTAACTGCATGTATCACAGACATACAGACATCATGTGTAAATCTCACAAAAACTGAAGCTTAACCACCTAAACAACTTTGTCAAAATGAAAGCTACTACTGACCCCATTTCATTTGGCACTCTGTGCCTTGTTTACATCCCAGTCAGTGTCAGAATCCAAGAGGGATCTATGCCTGTGCTGGTGACAGCCACTGAATGATAAATTTCAGGGATGCCATTCAGTAAGTTTTCCTTGATTCGTCCCTTAGCTCTGTCCATTTGACTTCTGTGATTAGTAATCTTCAATACCAAGATGTCATCCAATAAAATCAGGACATGTTACATCCAACAAACATCCCAAATGTTTACACCTCTGGGTTTTCAGCAGACAAATGGTTTGTGAGTGTTCTGTTATCTTGTTTTGTTTAAAAATGTGAGCTTTGCCACTCTCTTAACTACCCTGAACTGGACCTGAGTGTTTTATGTTGCTAAAGGTTCACGTCAAACACACTAAACTTAACATTTAAGAATTTAATGGAGTTTCTTTGGTCATTTAAGCCAGCATCCACTGGTACAATCAACTGTGTTCATGTGTCTTTATGCAATGCAGCCAAAATCGTAAATACTTTTGCACTGCTCTGAGATGCCAAGAAATTTTGAGACTGACAAGTAATCAGAGCAAGAAACAGAATGTAAACAGTTGACTGTTGTTGTCATACAAGCTGGGTCAGTAGTTCCAAAAACAACAGATAAGTCAAAGAAGCATCTCACTGGCTGTTTTTGTCACATTTCTAATCTAGGAGTTCGAAGTTCTACCACGCTTCATGTCTGTAACTACATAACAGTTAGAACCTAGCTTCCCACAAAATCTTCCTAGAAATAGTCCCAACATTTTGCATTCTGTAGCGCAATGTTCCTGTTGGCCTGATGTCACCAATCTAGCCAATCACGTTTTTTTAACAGGTACATTTATGTGAGGATTTGCACAGAGGTACCCTTGCTGTTATTGGTGAGAAAAATGAGCAACACCACTCTTGCTGACTCCCAATTAAATGTGGCATAAGACTGATAAAGAAGTGTACACACACTTTTCAGCAATGTGCAGTGCAAATTTGTTTTCTTTGGATTAATTATTACAACCACATGTTGTGGACCTGCTGTTTACAGCAACAACATGTTCAGAAAACAGGAATTCGACAATGCTCAGGTGCCAAAGCACTTCTCTCAATGGCCACCAGTAAAAATCTGGCAAATTTATCCTCTAATACAAGAGGACTATGACAGTTATGTCTTCATCTGGCCTTGTATGCACTAACAGGTACTTGTCTCCAAATGTATAAGAGAAATTGCTTCAGGAAATAAAATGTATCCAAAACAAATGATCATTATGCATGCCTGTATACCGTTGTTAAGGAATATTTGTTCCCCCAAATATTGGTTCCCCTGGGGGACTGAATATTCGTTTCTACTCACGAACACTTGTACCCTCTGACTGGGGAACCAATATTCGGCGAATATTTGTTCCTACCCAATAACATCTGTTTCCCCCTGTTTTCACCCTATGTATCTCCACCTATGTGGATGAGGAATTAACATTCAATAAATATTGTCCTCGTGCTCTCAGCACTCATTTATTCATACTATTCACACATAAGTATTATTTTCATAAAGGCATCCTTTATTATATCACTATTCCTATTATGTATTTCTGTGGGGCACCAATATTCTGCAAATATATGGTCACCATGATTTTTATAAATGTGGTTCACTTTCTGTACTTTTTTTCCAATTTTTATTCTTTCAAGCATAAAATTTCACTGTGTTGTAATTTAACTCTTAATTTATAACATTTTGTGTGAGAAAAAACAACAATCCGATCTCACCCATACACCTATACCTTATGTGTGTTTGGAACAAATCTTTGGTCCCAGTGATAAAATCTCAAACAAAGTACACTACAGCCTTGGAACAAATATTCTCTGACACTGTGACCTCCATCATTTTCAACTTATTAAGTTAAGGCTGCAGTCATGTAGAAAAGTGGGTGCAATGTAAAGCCAAATATTTTTGTAACATTCTTTATAAACATAGATATGTACATAATCACAAGTCTAGACAACCTACAACATTCATTAAGTTTTGGCGGGGTGTTGAAACCACTGCTCAGGGAAACTGGTTTCAAAGCTTGTAATACCTAATATAGAAGTCTAAGTTCTGTAATAACATTGTAGAGACCATTTTGCCAGATGCCTACTGCCCTGCTATAATATCTAGGTTTTTATTTTTTTTATTTTTTTTATTTTTTTTTTGTACTTTGCAACTTAGAAAGCAGTTCAAATTTTCAACAATGGATAGATGATATATCAACCTTACCAATGTCACATATACGTGGAAAAAAAAAAAGAGCCAAACAACACCAACTTGGGTTTATCACAACAAATAGCAATCTGATATCCAGGATATGTTACGAAGCATGAGAGGTGGTTGATCCAACTTTTTAATACAAAGTTGTTCTGTGACCTTGGAAATAAAGACAAGGTCACTTTTATTCAACCTTAACTTAGTCTTTACCATAATAACCACCATCAAGTATAATATCCATCTCCTTATTCAAATAGTTCTCCAGTTAGCATCAAGTCAGGTGTGGCAACCAGGCAACCTGTACACCATGTAAGACATACATAACAAGTGGCTACAGGACAAGTTAGTATAGCTCATGATGGAAACAGCTATCAAACATTTGACAATGTGTTGTGAACAGTGTCACATGTACCCAGAATATGGGTAACACCCTGACACACAGCTTCTTTCTCACTGCTTACATTGGCACTTTGTCTTGGACCCCGGTTTTTGGTATGCTTTCAGAATGTTGCACCACTACAGCTAAATACTAGGCAGACGAGAGCAAGAAATAGCAGGTGAAAGATGTTCAAGCCAGGGATCTGCAATTCTTTTTTTTCTTCTTTTTTTTAAATTCTGTAGTCCTCAAGGCTAGTATAGTTTTGGCATTTTACTTGCTCTCCATTCAAACTTGCTGGTCCATCAAAACAAATCCCATTCAGAAAACCAAACTTTCTGGTTGCCCCAGAGTTAGTGCTATTAGATTTTAACTGGCCCATGATTGGAATTTGACTTGTCCTAGGCTCGTGGACATGTACATTGTTGAGCCTTGCTAGTGTATTTTGCACAGGAATCCCCAAAACTAGCAAACAGTAAGTCCACACAAGCATGATACTTTCTGTCTGTCTCCGTCACTTGAGGCATATTCTTTTTCCTGCAACGGCTACAGCTAGAATATCTATATTTGATCTGGACATAGCCCTAATGGTCCAGTTTGTCCTCTGATAAGCTACCAATATGAATTTCCAACTTCAGGTCATTTAAGTTTTTAAACCTCAAGTGGCTTCATGCTCATATAGTTCATAATGGAAATATATGGTTTCGATCTTAACTAGAAGTGAGTTTTTCGTCCCAAAAACATTATGCATCCCCCAAACAGGCGCCTCACCTGTAAGAGGGTCACCATTCTTCTGTAGAAAGTTTGACCTTGACCATTAACCTCAAGGTCACCTCTTATCATATAAAGAGAAGTCTCATCTGGGTAAATAATGACAAAGTTTGATGGACTTGAATCATACCCATTTGAAGATGTGGCTGGGAAACCACATTATTTTGCAAGGCATAGTGACCTTGACTTACGACCTGAAGATCATCACAATCATATGTAAAAAATGTCCCAAAATCTATGGAGTATCTGTACCCAAAGTTTCAAGTGAATCTGGCTTATGGTTTTGAAGAAGTCAAAATGTGAACTATCATTGCAGACCCCATTGACTTACATAATAATCAATAGGAATGCAAAAAAGCAACCCCCCTCCTGCCCTCCCCCCAAAAAAAGAAAAATAAATAAAAAAAAAAAAAATCCAAAAATCTTTGGAGCATGACCATTTGAACACAGTTGGTAGATACCTACCTGATGTACAACCCCACTTAGTTTGAAGTGAATCTGGCCAACTGTTTTGGCAAAGAAGTGGAAAATGTGGTGATTAGCATTGCAACCCCATTGACTTACATAGTAATCAACAGGAATGTAAGCAGGATGACCTTTCAAGGTCACTCAGGTTTAAAATAAACCATACAAACTAAAAGCCCATAACTACTTTCCTACTAACAATTAATAGTAACCTTGGGCCTTTGATGCACCATGAAGAAGGAATGAGCCAATATATGAAAATTGCTGAGTCAGCAGAAAATGCAACAAGGATTTGACCTTGACCTTTGACCTCAAGGTTATATATTATTATATGAGACAAATTTCCGAGACCCATAGATTATCTGTACCAAATTAACAGGCAATAGGTCAAAAGGGTACAGAAATATAAAGAAAATCAGATACACGGCAGCACCGACAGCAGGACTAAACACTATATGCATCCCCCCGTAGGGGGGATGCATAATTATGAGAAGGTGCTTTCATCTACTGACTGCTTAGTATGTTTGTCCACAAATTCTTTCTGTTCTTCCTTCCTTCTCTCTTTTTGTTAAATCTTCCTGAAGCTTTTCTCTGCCATCAATAATGCTGGAATATCTAACTGATTTCATGTGAAGCAAATCTTTCCTATTTGTATCAGAAGCCTTTTTTTCTCCTTATCTATCACTTTTTTTTTCCGGAGAGGAGTTTGGAAAAGCTGGTAAGCTGTGCATAATACACCCAGACAGCACGGAATAAATGGGTTCTGTCTGTCTATGCATACTTTACTATCAGGAGACATCTGATGACTGTAGGTATCCCATGTACACTCCCAGTGAACTGAACTGTGTTTCATGTGCAAAAAGTAGGCTGTGCCAGTGACGAGCAGACACTTCTGAACCCTTTTCAAAAACATTCTCTTGACCTTACTTCTTCAATTTCATCAAACCTGGCAAGCTTATGGCTGAAAAAGTGTGGTGTTGCACAAAAGGTATCATCACCATCACTGTTAAAAGTTAAAAGAAAAAGAATCCTTTCATATTTTTTATTGCTTCCAGTCCTCTTGTGGAAGTGTGTCAGAGGAACAAATTCTTTGATAATCAGACCCACATTCCCTTAGGTGACAAATGGTCCCAATAATATTAAGTTCTGCCGTAAATTCTGAGAAGAGTGAGAGAGAGGCCTTGTATGGCTACCCTCCCCCCCCCCCCCCCCCCAAAAAAAAAAAAAGAGGACTGAGCTGACGTGCAGGACTACCCACCCCTCTAGGACAAATAGGGCTGGACCAACGCCCTACCTAGGGCAGGAATGTTCCCAAAGTGTCTGGCACTCACCTTGCAGACTCCATTGACGCAAACGTCTAGTGACTCGCTGGACTTGGGCTCACAACGAGTGCCATCCATCACCTTGGCAGCATGACGATAGTAGAACTTTTCCCCCCTGGCAAGACAATTTAATTCGCACTTGTTTGGGGCTGCAACAGATAAAATGAACTACTTATTATACATCATACAAGACAGCTCTCTGATAGTAAATTAGGTATATTGGATTTTGCCTAGATAATGTCTTTCAACAAATACAGTTAATCATTAAATATTTTTCTTGTAATCAACCCATGAAACAGGTGCCAGGAACCACCAGTTTTGGAGACCATATTAAAGCAGCTTCCCATTAATCACTAGTTGAACATGCAAAGCAATGTTAACTGCAGAGGATTTCACTCTACCAGGCCCAGTGCTGACTGTCTGTTCTTGGTACAAAACATTTTTTTGTTGTTGTTGAAAATCTGCAAATTAACAACTGCCACAGAACATGACTAAAACCTGTGGAAGGAACTGAATGAGATCCATGGCAAAAATTATGATTGGGGGGGGGGGGGGGGGCAGTGGGGATCACCAGTTTTTGTGTGTGTGTCAAGAATTCAGCAATACAAAGTTATAAGAGTGTAACTGTAGATGGAAGATTTTCTCATCCCCACTGTACATGTACATGTATTTTTTAATATACGTATTGTGAAGGCTATGACAGCTTACATTTAATAGAAATTATCTTACAAAAGGTTCATTGTTACAACCATTCAGTAGGTTAATTTTTTCCCATATTGGTGATATAAATCAGTAAGATAGTGAAGTATTAACTCATGCTTTCCATTCCTCAATCTAATACAGTTAAACAGAGGAAAACAAGAAAGCATGATCTTCAATAACTAAAAGCGAGTTTTTCATATGTAAACATTATGCATCCCCGGAGCATGACATCAGTGATACTGCACTGCATTTGAATCAAATTCCACTAAATTGCTGTGGGTACTGCTGGGGAGCTTAAAACTTGATTTTCATTTAATGGCTCTATGACCTTGACCATTGACCTCAAGGTCACCTCTGAGCAAATTCAGGGGAAGTCTCACCTGGGTAAATAGTCACAAAGTTTCAAGGACTTCAATCATACCCATTTGAAGATGTGGCAGGGGAACCATTTTATTTTGCACTTTGACCTTGACCTATGACCTGAAGGTCATCCACAATCATATGAAAAAATTCCCAAAATCTATGGAGTACCTGTATCAAAGGTTGAACGTGAATCTGGTGTACGGTTTTAAAGAAGTCAAAATGTAAACTACCAAAGCAGAATCCATTGACTTACATGGTAATCAATAAGAATGCAGAAAATAACAAAAAACAAAACAAACAAAAGTTCAAAAATCTTTGGAGCATCACCATTTAAACACAGTTGGCAGATACCTACCCAATGTACATACCCACCAAGTTTGAAGTGAATCTGATCAATCGTTTTGGAGAAGTTGAAAATGTGGATTAGCATTGCAACCCCATTGACTAACATAGTAATCAACAGGAATGTATGCAGTTTGACCTTTCAAGGTCACTCAGGTTTAAAATAAACCATACATATCATAGGTACTTTCCTATTAACTTTTAATAGTAACCTTGGGCCTAGCACAATGCACTATTAAGAAGGTATAAGCCAATATGTGAAAAAGTAGTCGTAAAATGTAAGGGAATAGGTCAGGAGGGGACATAATACACTTAAAATATATGATACGGATGGTGGGACTAAACACCGTATGTATCCTCCCCATACAGGAGATGTATAATTATTAAAATCCTTTACATGCATCAAATCTTGGTGAAACAAACGAGCAAGTTATCAACTTGCCCTTTCAAAAACTGCTATTCTATCCTCCTCATGAATTTGGCCTAATCATTATTCCAAAATTTCAAGCCCAGTTTCCTTTCCACATCAAAGAAGAGAACTGTCAACACATTAAATTCAGAACAAAGTAAAGAAATTACATGTATGGCCAGGGTTAGAACGTCTCCCATCACCAGAAGAAATACAGCTGAGGATGCAGGTGTTGTGGTGAGCAATACAGGTATCTGGGTACTCCATAATGGGTGTGGCACATAAATGTAGGCTCTACTGCTCTATCTCATGTTTCTGTCAATTCACACAACTATCTCTTCAATTTAAGTGTCTGCCTACAGTGGGGACATTTGGATGTAGTTTATGACATAAAAACCCCAAGTTCCAAGAAGTCATGGAAGACTTTCTTGAAACATCAGTCATAAACTAAAGTGATCGTCTGGCTGTCACCTGTACTTTCTTAGTCTCAGGTAATGTTTATATTGCATTTATCTCAATATTTCACCAGAAAAGAGCCTGTGGTTGCGGATGTTCAAAGCCTGTTAATCTTTCCCTTATGCTCCTCGGATATCTGGCTGTGCTGACCAGCAGTAAGTGCTAAGCAAAATGCACCTGTGTTGTGGATTCAGGTATCTCTTTCCACTTCTGTTGTTGCTGGCACACTGTTACGCCTGCAGTGTGTTATGGGCAGGGAACTTGACTATGCCTGGTGTCTGTGTGTTCACATCAATCTGATCCTCAAAGATTTCTGATTTCAGTTTAAGGTGAGGTTAAGTAATTTGCCTGCTTATAGCTGCCTCTCTGATTAGGCCTGACAGCCTTACTTCTCCGTAAAGCTGTTACAATCTCAAGTCTGCAACAGACACTCAAACTGGACAGAACTTTTCATAGACAGTACATGTCTCATCCAAAGCCTTAGTCCTGGTTTTGAAACACAGTGAAACCTGTCTTGAAAGACCACCCCTAGGGATGCCAAAATTTTGATCTCTCAAGACAAGTGGTCTTGTAGAGGAGACAAGAAAGTATTACTTTTTTTGGAAAAGGGGGTCTTTCCAGGCAGGTTGTCTCTCAAGACAGGAACCACTGCATAATGAACATAGCTGTTTCAAGCACTACAAAAACTTTCCATACATGATCATATACCTAAGCTTGGCCTCACTTTTCAACTATGTGGCGAACATATTTAATTTCATAGCATTTAAATCAAAGAGTACATGTCCACATCCACCACTTGCAGGACATGTCTGTATATCCATAGCCCAGTCCTGATTTTCCAGCAGGGTGAATGTGTATTTATTTCTCCATCCTATATTTACTTGAAATGGGATACTCATATTGGCCGCATGAGTACTGCTTTTGCCTCTATCATTCAAGAAAGACTAGTACTGATGCGTACAGGCACATGCCTGTGTCAAACATAAGAAGAAAATCACCCTTGCTAAAACCAGCAGCATGGATAAAATCAACTGTTTAACAAGAGGCCCATGGGACTAATACTTTGCCGACATTTAATTGGATGATCATCACAAAAAATTACTTTCCTGAAATGCATTCCCTCCATGACCTTGAGAAAGTAGGCCAAGGTCATCCTCATTATGCTATATCAATCTTCTATATATGATACACATTTGTAGTACATTTGGTATCATTAGCCTTATTCTTTCTCAACACGTGAATTTAGTGTACTTCACTAACTGCCTCATGACCTTGAAAAATAAATCAAGTTCATCCAAACTTTAACAAAATTTGCCCATTGACCTAATACGTATTTGCTGTAAATCTTGTAGCTTCATCTCAATTCATCATCACAATATGAATTTTATGTATTCATGACACCTATGATGTTAGTTTCAGCTGGACACAGTTTTTCATCCACAGGTGAAAACCATTATACACTCCCAGCCTCCATACATCTACAAACATGAAGATGCAAATTTGCAGTGTTTTACTGACTCCCTCAAATGGCCAGTCACTCTTGGTCAAAATTACCCACACCAATTGAATCCCCATAGGTACTTTTGCTGACCTGGGTACTTGACCTAGTGACCCAATTTTGTTATAAGACATATCTTTAGGCCAAGATATAATATGTGTGTGTGGAGTTTTTTGAAAGTAAGATAAAGAGTAAAGGAATTACAGCTCAAACATTATTTACACAATAGATCACTGACCCAGATCCATGACCTAATGCCCTACTTTTTGTGCATGACACACCCTTATGGCCAGATACACATCTGTATAAAGTTTCTTCATTCTAAGCCAAAAGGACAATAAAGTCATGGCCCACACATGAAGTGTATTTTGGTTTTTGATTGTATCACCATGATTGACCTGGTGACTCGTTTTTTTTTTTTTTACATGATAGACCTTTAGGTTAAGTTATATGTGTGTGAAGCTTCGTGAAACTAAGTTAAACATTAAAGGAATTATAGTGTACTCACTATATTATGAGAATATATTACTGTGACCCAGATACTTGATCTGGTAACCTACTTTTTATACATAACATACCCTTGTGCTCAGATACACAATGTGTTAAGTTTCATGGTTGTTAGTCAAAGGACAACAGAGTTAGAGCTCTGATACAAAGTGTAATAATGGCCAATATGTCAGTTTGACCTTTCAAGGTCACTCAAGGTCAAGATTAACTACACCAAATGAAAGTGCTTAGGTACTTTCATGTTAAAGTTTACTGGACCTAGGGGCCACCATTGAGAAGATAAAAGCCACCATGTCAAATTTTGTGAGTCAGCAAAACACCAAAAAGAATAAAAAATCATGAAAAAACTAAAAATCAATGAAGCATGACGATCCTAATTTGAAAAAAATATACCACACCTGTAGATTATGTGTACGAAAAATCACAGAAAAAGATAAATAGGTGGGATAGTTACTGACAAAAACAGGTTTACAGAAATGGCTACTGTGGATCTTGTCAATTGACTAAACGCTATGCAGCCTCTTACAGGGGTATGCATAATCATTTATATCACCTGTAGCACCACCATGACTCCATACTTCACAGACTTTTATCTGTATAATGTTTGTGTATTGGTATTTGGATTTAATTGTGTTTGTGTCTTTTTGTCCAGAACCACTTCCTAGTAGTCATTACCCTATCCCCCAGTCCAACCTCTTCACTCTCCATAAGCTAACCTGTCACTGTCTAACATATTTACATATGGAAGTACAATGTACTATTGTCCATATTGCACATGTTCCTCTGTAGAATTTTGACACAGGCTGTATCAGCCCCAATAATATGTACAAAAGTAAAGATGTAATGACCATCACAAGAAAATCATTTCCTGTGGAGCATTTCCTGAAGAGCATTCCGTCCATGACCTTGATAAAGTAGTTCAAGATCATGTATATAATGCCATATAAAGCTTCCACGTATGAAACTTACCCTTATTCTTTCTTAAAATATTGAATATTAAACACATTTTGGTCTACATCTTGCATGATACTGTAACTGACACCATCAAATTTTGAGCAGTTTTCATCTTTTTGCCTGATCAACATTCCTCCTAAGTTCCATGATGTTTCACAAAACAATACATGTATTCTCGCTGCTCTGAATGTTCACATATTGGCCATAATTGATGCTATAAGCTTTACAACCTGTAGTCAGCAGAGCTAAAAAGTCAGTCATGTTCTCCAAACACATAATGAGCCTGATACAAGATTGAGTCCTATGTTTTGAACAAATACTTTTTACTCCCACAAATGCTACAGTCACTCTTGATTTTTCATTATACAGGCCTGAAAGCTAATTGTCAACTTTTGAAAGATACGGTCAGCTATACATTGATATATATGTCTGGTATTGGGGGTTCAGTGAAAGTTCTAATTGCTCAATATTGTGGGGAAAATCCTGTCAAACACTGCACTGACCCTTTTATATTTCCATAGTGTTTAAAGATGCTGAGATGTCAAACATCTGTTTCAATGTTGTAATCTAATTTTCAATCTAAAATAAACGTTTTGAATGAGAATTGTCCGCCAGACCTGTCAAGCCTGCTCACCAGTTTTCCTTGGCATGAAGTTGGATACTAAGTACACAACTCACAGCCCAGCAAGTTCCTCACAATCACTTTGCTATGATGAAATATGTATAGCCGCAATAGCTTCATCGCTTTTTTTTCATCAAATGAACCAAAAAATCTAAAAACACTGTACAATTATCTCCACCTGTGGTATTACAAAGTTCGTATTGGCAATGGTGTGTCTGGCCACGTGAAGCTGTGGCCACTGTTCTTGTACCAGGTGGGTGCAGCCTGATGGTTGCCATCAAATCTGGTTTGACTCAAGGCTACTTGTAAGTTGTACTGTATGCACCCCCCTGTCCTGCCATTCATCTCGCATCAGGCCACACGTCAGCTCACGTCATACCATCACCCCATACATGCCTGGGTACCTGTGGTCAAGTGCAGCTTTCAGCATTAATCTTACTCAATATACATTGCTTCAGAAGGGCACGATCGAAAGATTCCAAATCTGACCAAAATATCAACTTTGTGAGCTAATTATCAGACAAACTTTCAGATTTGGGATCAAACATATGATATGTCACAAGCCCATACAAATGTGCTTACCATTTAACATGCTTCTCACACATCTGGATATTAAATCAAAAGTTTGATCACAAAAGTTTTTGCTCAATTTGGAATTTTTTAAATTATGATCCATTAAAAATATACAGTTTAAGATTTGGTTGATAGATGACAGAACAGATAAAGGAATTTTTGTTGCCTTAGCTTGATGCACACCATCTACATTGATATAGTGATGGGAGAAAAAAGTCTGATCCAAGAATATGCATCCATTAAGCTTGCTGCAACCAGAATGACTGTGGTATTATCCCTTTCTATCTTATTCACCCCATATTTAGGACACAGTTACTTACCGAGACAAATTAAGCCCTATTCACACTGCTAAAATTGACCGCATTTTATTCGGAAGACTCGCAAAAATAATGTTCAGACATGTAAAAATTCTTCCGCAATCCGTTAAGAATGTGCAATCCCCTTCCAAAAGCAAAACCTACTGATGGAGGTGGTATTTGCAGATGTTAACTGGTAGTGTCTCCTTGCACAAGTTCTGTTGTGTGTGTGAACGTAAAATGCGCATGTTTGCCAAATATCAAACAAATGGAAGCTTGCCAATTCCTTGGGTGATTCCGAAAGTTAAATCTTCCAGTGTGAATGATCCATCCACATTTATTTCAGAAGTCAGGTGAACAGTCTGAATGCCCATTTCAGATGTCTTTCGGATGTGCAAAAATGCAAGTGTTAGTTCCGAAAATAAAATCGCAGTAGTGTGAACGAGCATTGAAAAAGATTTGCAAAGCAACAAATCTATTTTGTATGTCTACAAAGTAAAATTAGGTAAAAGCTGGAATGGAATGATTCCTATCTACTGCACATGCAATGATATCAAAAATTTCAAATCTGATTTTGTCCAATATTCATTTAATGTGAAAAGGCCAATGTCATACGCGTAGAGGCTAAACTGATATTTGGTTATCTATTACAAGTTCAAAATATATTGAAGATGCCACATCTTTTTTTCTTCAACAGCACTCATCTGCAACTCAGAATGGCATCTCTGTCTATTATAGTGTAGTTCTAGAAATTTTCGCGCAAACTAAATTTTTCTCAAATTGCAGAATTTTCGCGCATTTTAATTTCATGCAATCCAATGCCATAGGATGTAGTGAAATACAATACAACTTATTTTCGCACATTTTAATTTTGTGCTCTGAGTGGTAGCATGAAAAGCACACAATTAAATCAAGCATGAAAATTTCTCAAACAACAGTACTTCAAAGGTGTTCAAAATGTAAAATATGAAATGTTCCAAATAGGGCAGGTCACATTTATCCATTTTATGTGTATTCAGCTGAATACACTACTCCCAGCAAACAAAATGCGTGCAGGCCAGAGTTGTGTGTTCCCCTTGGAATACATGTATGTATTAAAGTAACCTTGACTAAACTGCCTATATGTAGTTACTTTTGAGAATAATGAATAACATGTTCAGAGTCCTTTACACTGGTTATACACCTAGATTGACTATACCATAACAAATTGGGTCCTTCTGCATCAGTGGATTATTAAGTTATAAATTACAATGGAAAATAATCGGAATACACAACTCTTACCCTCCTGACTGGAGTGCCCTCTACAGTAGGGATACAAGAACTTTCCATTCTGGCTCCTCCTTATTTGCATAAATTAGATGAAAATATTACAACTTTCAATCAATATTCATCATATGTACAACATGTGGGTAATGATTTTTTTGAACTGACAACTAGCTGTATGTGTATATACAGCCTGCAGCCCCCTTTATCACTGATAAACAGTGAAATGAAGGGGCATTTAATAAGTGACCAGAGTACCAGATAACGTTGAGAGTTAATTGTTTTCTTTTGTTTGTCATATGGCTATAGTGGGCACCCTATTGTTGTTATCAGCATAACAGGATTTATTGCATATATCAAGGAATAGATAAAAGCTTAATCTGGACAACCCTTTGTATCTGAGTAGAATTTTAATCTACTAGGGTTATGGAGCTCTTCTGCCTTTAAATAGTTGTCTCCAGCATGAATGTTAATAATACTGAAGTTGAAATGGGGTTTATATCTATTATAGTTCAGAAGATATATTGCAGTGATTCACTCAAGAATGATTACAGTAATATACATAAGTTGTTGCTAACACACCAGAGGGTAAGCTGTGTCCAAACATCATATACTTCAGTTTTGGAATCACCACATGTACATACATTGATGAATGTAATTAAGCAGCATCATGAAACTTCCAATGGGCAGTCTAAAGGTTCTGGAAGAAATTATATACATGTATCAGGTGACCAATGATATACATGTATATACTATTTTTTTCCTGTATGGCCAGTCACACATAAGACACCAGGAGTCTATGATATCTGTTCAGTTCTCTACTTCCAGCTGTCCTCATTCTGTTGAATACATTATGAAAAAAATATTCATGATTAAACGAACATTTCTATGCTAATAAGATCTCAATACACATATCAACAAAATTGTATCAGGAATTTTTCATAACTATATCTGCTTTCAAAAAAGTGATAAAAATGGGATAATTATTGGGGGGGGGGGGGGGAGGTTGCCATGCCAAAGTTTGTAGAACTAATTTTATACACACTAAAAAACAACTGATCAATTGTTAGAAAAAAACCTGAAACTTCTTACTCTCATTGGTTTATTGAGTAAATTAGTTTTTGTTTGACTAAAATCAGAAAATTCATTTTAGAGAGACACACATGTAAAATGGCCATTTTGGTGCTGATACCCAATGTGTTTAATCTGAGACAAGGAATATATCTCAGTATTCCTTGTCTCACGTTTAATCAAGATACAAAGGTTCCCATGATCCCTTGACAATTGCATTAACAGGGAAAATATTTTGTTAATTCTCAGGTTTGTTTCGGGGCTAACACTAGCAAATTTATACATGTGACTGACTGACAGACAACACACATGTCCAGCAAAATATCTCAAAATTTCAAAACAATGAAAATTATCCACAACTGGTTGACATTACCTCAATATAGCAACCTGTATAAAACAATAATAACCCAAATTGAATACAAGTATGCATGGATTTACCACACAAAATTCCCAATTGCTAACTTCTGATGAAAGTACTAAAGTTAAAATAATACAACTAAATTATACATGTAATACCAATTAGTAAAAATGATGGAAACTTGCAGAGAAACAGAAAATTTAAGGAATTTCCCTAAAGCTATGCCTATGTCACTATGTAACAGATATTAAAGATCTGGACTTTGAAATGCCCCTAATCATCATAATCTACAATCATGCTTCAACTTTTGTTCAATACAGTACCCCCCCTCCCCCTTGTCAGGCCACACAAATGCACCAAAAATGTGGCCTTATAAGAGAGGTGGCCTAGCTCTCTCAAGGGGTAAAATATGAAAATGCCATACATGTACTTGTTGCATAGAAAAGATGCCTTATAGAGGGGGTGGCCTCTCTTGACAGGGGCCTTACATTAGGGTGACCACTTTATTCAATATTCATAGAGATTATTGACATTTTAGATATCCATGGGGCTACCATCTTGCTTGATTTGCAGTTCTTTGTATCATGATGTTCAAGAAACAAAAAAATTATATATTAATTTTTACCAGAAAGGCAGAAAGACACAAAGAGAAACAAAAAGATAAGGATACAAGGAAGGAAGGAAGAAAGAAAGAGAGGATGAAGGAATGAATGAATGTCCATGTTGACACAGAGACATACATGCAATTACCAAGAATGAAGATGACTGATTGACAGGAAGAGAAACTACAAGCGATAGCCTTTCATAAAGCACCAAGGTAGGAAGTCTTCATCTTTTAGGTTTACCATCTGCACAAAATTATTTGTTAAATCCAGAATTAAAGCCCACATGTGCCACAATATAGGAAAACCTTTCAAAGCTTGTGAGTGAGATAAAGTACCACAACTATGAAGAATGTGTTCTGTCATTCCCACACTGTATGCCTGCTGGGTATGTCAGACTGTTAATAGTCTTGCTTCGACACCAACTGCTCAAAACACTTATACTATTACAACAGACCTGCAAAACCAAGTTTACAGAAAAAACTTCAAATATCTATGTCCTTTCCCTCCCTGCCGAACCTCTGTCTTATAAGTAAATGTTCTGTTTTTAATTCATGCCTCCTTCTCCGTTACCTGTAATGTTCACATTAATATTGTGTTACCATTAACGAGGAGATAGCAGACTGTCCCCATACAATGCCTCACATCTTACAGCTTTTCCATTAACCCCTTGGGTCCCAGCATTTCACATCATTTTTATTTTACTCCATTTTTTGGGTCAACTGGGCTTACAACTATTTCCCACTTAACATATTTCTAGGGCTTCCCCAATTAAAAGTCTTGCATTTTTGTTCTAGCATATTAGATGCAAAAATGGGAACTGACCATGCCTGCAAAGCAAGACGTCTAAAAATCTACTGCAAAAGTAGCCTTAACTGCATATTCTTCATTCTCTCTTTTCCACACCTTCTTAGAAAGTTGGTCTGCTCATTTTTCAATTTTCTTTTCAAATTTGTGGCAGTTCACTCCCGCCTTGTAGTGTATCAAGCCAGTCAGTATCCCACTTTGACACAAGATTGTTGGATCCATGCCCCCCTCGCCTCATTTATAACCTTGCTAATCACAGGTCCCATTTTGGAATGACTGTAGTCAACAAGTTAATGAGTATTGCAGAGCAATACATAGTCCCCCGCTCGTCGCCCACGAGCTTGAATGGACTACTATATAGGGTTGTGACCTAGATGAAAAAAAAAAATTAAAAGTATGGCACATTCTTAGATTAAGCTTCACATTTGTGTAAAATTTCATTAATCTAAGTAAAAGGACAAAAAATTTATGGCCCGGACAAGATTTTGAATGGATTTCACAGTGACCTAGATATTTGACCTAGTGACCTACTTTTGCCATGTGACACAACAACTCCCCAGGTAGTATTAAAATAATAAATTTGGTAGCTGTAGGTATTATAGTAAGGGAAATATGGCATGGACAAGGTTTTACACAGAGTTTACACTGTGACCTAGATATTTGACCTAGTGACCTAGTTTTGCGTCGTGACACACTTTTAGGTCACAATACATTATCAGTAAACTTTTATAACAAGAAGTCAAAATTTTTTAAGAATTACAGTAAGGACATGAAAATACTGTACATTTATGTATTACTGTGACCCAAATTTTTGACGGACGGACAGACACACGGACGGTGCCCATTACCATATCCCCTCTAAGGTCTACCCACCATAAAAAAAATCAAAGGGCTGGCATCAATAATTTAAAAGATATGGCCCGGACAAAATTTGTATTGTATCTTGAGCTTGCTTAATGAACTTCGTTAATTGATTAATTAATGGAAGTAATTAGCCACAGAAAACAATGCGTATGCACACCTACTACCTACGGTCTACACACCATAAAAAATTCAAAGGGCTAGCATTAATAGTTTAGAAGATATGGCACGGACAAAATTTGTCTTGCTTAACGAACTTTGTTAAATAATTAATTAATGCAAGTAATTAGCCACACAAAACAATGCCTATGCACACCTACTACCTATGGTCTATCCACCACAAAAAATTCAAAGGGCTAGCATCAATAGTTTAGATGATATGGCCCAGACAAAATTTGTCTTGCTTAACGAACTTTGTTAAATAATTAATTAATGCAAGTAATTAGCCACACAAAACAATGCCTATGCACAGCTACTACCTAAGGTCTACCCACCATAAAAAAATTGAAGAGGTAGCATTAATATAGGGAAGATATGTGCCGGACAAAATTTGTTTCTGTATATTTACATATCGATCAGTGACCCAAATATTTGACCTAGTGACCTAGTTTTGCTTTATGACACTTTCTTAGACTAAGCTTCACATTTGTGTAACATTTCATGACTCTAAGTAAAAGGACAAAAAAGTTATGGCCCAGACAAGATTTTTCATACATATGTATTCTGTGACCCAGATATTTGACCTAGTGACCTACTTTTGGCACACCATACACCTCTATCCTAGGAAGTACAAACACATTAAATTTGGTAGCTGTGGGTGTTATGGTGTTGGAAATATGGCCCGGAGAAGCTTCGGACGGATGGACGGAAGGACGGACGGACGGACGGACGAGGTGCAAACCTATAGTCCCCCACCAAGTGGGCGGGGGACTAATAAAAATATGCTATCACTGTGACCCAGATACTTGACCTAGTGACCTACTTTTATGCATGACAAACTCTTGTGTCCAGAAACACACAGGTGTGTAAAGTTTCATGATTCTAAGAATTTCAAAAATATATCACTATGATCCAGATACTGGACCCAGTGACTTACTTTTGGTAAATGACACACCCTAATGTCCAGATGCATCTGTGTGTAAAGTTTCATTAATCTAAGTTGAAGGCCAAGTGAACTATAGCCCAGACAGGAAAAGCGGACAGACGGATGTCTCTAGTATGTTACTTTTATCTACTAACAATGATCGTGAAGTGAGTGTATAAAGTAACAGTGAATGATGATTTCTGGCTGTAGACAGACTAGAGAAAATCTTAAGGTGGCAGACGCATGGAAAAAGCGATTACTATATGCCCTTCCTCCGGTGGGAGAGGGGCATAAGTCAAACACACGGAAGCAGACAAATGTTGACCACCAGCCATTTAGATCTGGCCTGATCTCATGACTCCAGTGATAGTGACTTAAATATGTTACTGTAATGATTCTTTTGAATCTAATCTTCCTATTTTATAACCTCTGTTAGGCACAGTGCTTTTAAAAAAAATTCCAAAGATTTCATTTATCTATTCTATATTATGTAGTGTGGACATCTCCAGGATGTCTAGTCATTACACAGCTCCTGATCCATCAGTCCAAAGGACACATTTACAAACACTGTTTATAGCAGTACATTTGATGTTACTTAACTTTACACCCTGTCAGTACATACATATGTTAAATCTTGTTTTATGACATGACATTAATCTGGAACATTGTATGGACAAAATACATAGCACAGCATGTTTTTTTCCAGCACCTATTTTTTTAATGCAAATCACAACATGAAACATGTTGAGCCTCTGTCTGTTCCCCCTGAGGAATACGGGAGGGGGGGGGGGGGGCGGGAATGCAGGGGGGAGACTCCTCTTACTATGTTTAGTCTCTTTCTCTCATTTGTTGATCTTTTCCTGCTATTGACCAGTTTAAGGGAGGAAGGGTTAAATTTCTAGTGATGCATGAGTCGAAAATCATAGGGTTGATGTACGTATTATCGATAGGGTTGGTAAAAACACTGTTATTGTCACTTGCTAATCTATTGGAAATAAGCAGGTGTGGATTTTGGTCCCTTTTTTCACTTGAGCTTCTCACAGTTTGGGCTAGCCTGAACAAATCATTGGTGGATATCCTCACTGAGGACAACCTACAACTCTTGATGCATCCTGAGCCCTTGATCCCTCTTGAAATGCCTTCTGAAGTAGGTCTGTCTCTACACCACACTGGTATTTAACCAGATTGGGTTAAGTATTTTGATCTTCATATCATCCTTTATGTGATCATTGACATTTATTCCTCTCCAACAAGGCCACATTAAAGGTATGGCACAGTGTATATACCAATGCAGAACAATGACTGGATGATGTAACACACAAACAAGGTTCCCTCTCCTGCTCAACTTTGTGATAGAATTTTGAAGAATTATTTTGCTCCGATTTGAACCAGCAGCCGGTTTTACTCTGAATAGGCTAAACTTTCAAAATAACATCATATTTCTGTTGGAAATTTCACAAAAACATTGGAAACCTAGATCTTTAGTTGCCTTCAATTTTGATTTATGGTACAGATAAAGTGTACATTTGAATATAAATTTCCATCTGACAATTCAACATCATCAGAGTAAGCAGTGACAATAAACATCTGACAGTGATGTATTCTGATATGTTTAAAAGCAAAGCCATATATTTTAATATTGAGAGTCTGTGTCAAATATTATGTATTGACCTTGATGTTTGCTTTTTACCACACACTTAAAAATGCAACTGTCCACACTAATATCCCACTCTGGAGGAACAGAAACACACTCAAAATACCAAGATCCTGCTATTATATTTTTGTACAAACAGACAACAGACAATGTTTTAAACTGCATGTAAAACAGCTGAACTGAGCTCTACATAGCAGTGGCATGGACAGAATCAGTCTGGTGTGTACATGTATATGGACAGTTACATACAAAATGCTAGCTGGCCCCATAGATCTGTGCCCTTACAAAGTAAAACATGTTCATAAAAGTATGCTATACTCTAGAGAGCATATTGAAAAAATATGCTGGGCTGAGCATATGATGAATATTAACGAGTTCATTCAACAAATTTTTTCCATATGGCAGGTCACAACATTTATTGCAGTTGCCCTTGGGAAAAAATGGCAAGCTTGGGGGGGGGGGGGGTTAACTCTTTGTTTCTACACACATACAGCAGTCAACATTTTGGGAAAGGTTATGATCTGGCACTACAGTAAATAATGCTTTCCTTGTTCCAAACATTTTCATTTCTTTTACGTTTGTCTGTTTGTTTTTTGTGGTACTTAACTCTTTAAGTGCAAAATTTTGGAGACAACAGCTTTTCTGGGTGTGCATTGGGTGCAATGCGCCTAATGCATGCTGCGAAAAGCTGTTGATCTGCGAT
This sequence comes from Hermodice carunculata, assembly GCA_964020975.1. Taxonomy (NCBI): domain Eukaryota; kingdom Metazoa; phylum Annelida; class Polychaeta; order Eunicida; family Amphinomidae; genus Hermodice; species Hermodice carunculata. The sequence continues at coordinate 48,110,254 of OZ026615.1, read as the reverse complement.
ATCCTCTCTGGAACTATAGGCATACTGGTGCTTGAATGAAAGGTCTTTTTACAAGGAATATGAATCTGGGATCCTAATGATAATTCAGACTTGTCTGACTTGAGTAGATCGACTTTAGACATGATTGGCACTGAAAGAGTTCATAGCAGAGAGTAATCAACTTGACCACACAGATGAAAAATGTATGTTTTTATATACATACTTCAGGCAACAGGAATTGTGCATCATCTGGTATGCATCAGTTTTACTAGGTGGAAGCCAGTTTCCGTATTTCCTTACCACTGATGAAATGTCTAATGTACAAAAAAAAAAATATGTCAATTGAACTGGGGGAAAAAGTATAAACTTGTCCAATGATGAAAGCCAGTAGGTGTTCACCTGTTACTCTTGCTTTCTGAGTCTGGTCAGCCTGTGACAAACATGATTACAGACCACCTTCACCAAATGGCTGCCTCGACTACTACGAGCATTCTACAAAGGCCTTGAGGCAAAAGGTATGCTTCTTCAATTTCAGAGAACAAAGGATTAGTTGAAAACGTACATTCCCAAAACCTCCCACATGTAAACCTATGCCCCCACTTTGGAACAAAATGCTTGAGAAAGGTCACTTTCCTACATGTACCCACTTGATCCGAAAATCGAACCAACTTTAGTAACTTTCACCTCAGATCTGATATATTGATAAGTTGCATCTGGGTTAGAGAGGGTTAATGTAAACTCAGGGCATCAGCATCACCCCATGAGGATCTGTGACTCCAGGTCAAAATCCTTAACCCTTTGGACCCTCCATATTTTGCTACTCAATGTATTTAGAGCCAATAAATCAGCTCTTGGGGTCCAGAGGCTTAAACTACAACTGCTTGAACTTCTGGCTGCTAGCTGTACAGTATGTGAGTGCGGCTGAGCATCATTCAATTTAACCCTGTTCTCACCATCACGATTTCATTCATCAAGAAAGCAATGTAAATCTAAATTCACGATACTTGATATGAGTAGTGTTCTCAAGGAAGAAGTTATCACTGCTGGTTTTATTTTTTTAGCATCTGAAGCTGGGTAGCATTTCATCAGCCCATTTTAAGTGTATTAGACATGCTCAGTTACTTCACCAAATAAACCAGTTATGCAGTTAGCTTGGCTTGGATTACTGTATCCTCTCAAGGCCAACATAAGCGGTTGACTGAATATTTAAAACTGTTTTAAAGATGTTAATCCTACTCCTTTGGTGTATTCAATTTAAACTGCATAATGATTCTCAGTGACTTAATTCCAGCATGCCAGACCAAAGTACTGTTATTCTAATGATTTAAAAATTTTCATGAGAATATGACAACTCATAGCTATGACCATCACATGGGAAAATTATGATCCTCAGTGACTACATTCTAGCATGCTAGACCAAATTACTATCATTCTAATGATTTTGAAATTGTCCTGAGCATTCAGCACCATCACATGGGAAAATTGAAAGCTTTTGTTTCCTCTTCATCATACAAAATATATGTTTGAGGGTTTTGTTCCACCATTATATGTAATATTTTAAGTGTATGGCCATTTCTTTTTTTTTCCTGTTCCTATTGTGCCATGTATACAGTGCCTGAATGTCAAATGTCACCTGTTTCTGTGTCTTAACTCCCCTCTCTCCACACACTTGCCAGGAAAGACTGTACATGTACTGATAATTTGGTCTGGTTCACTTAACCTTTCCCCCCTTGAATTAAGACTGAGCTTTCCCTGGCATAGATTAGACACTTAGTGCTCAACCCATGCCAAGGAAAGCTGTTGGCCTGGGGCATTTGATTTTGACAGGTAACATCTACAATTCTCAGTCAAATTGTTTTTCATTGCTGTTGAAATTAGTTTAAAACACTGCAGCAGACGACATTTGGCCACTTTAAGCGGGCAAGGGTTGAAGGACTCAATGGGCACATCAGAAAGTACAAAACTGTCTCTTAGAAATCACAAGGGGGGCAGAGTCTGTGAAAAAAAGAATCTTGAGTACCAAAAAGATGAAGAAAAGAGAAGAAACCTTTTTTGTGGACAGCCTGCAAATCATGTCTGTCTCATGTCTCCATAATGCAAGCCTACAGATGCACTTCTATTGCAGAGCTGGCTGACAGACTATTGCTTTAAGACATTTTTTTCAAAAGCAAAAAGGTTCAAAACAACCAGAAAATGCTCTTTCATCTTTCACTTCCTCAGCAAATTTCCACTGGAACAGCAATGGACAGTAACAGAATGTAATATTTAACAAGTATCAAAACAACTTCCTGAAGTTTCTCAAACACCCCAGGCCAGCTATAGTTCAAACCTGCTAGAACCAGGCCTTAGATACTCCATTTCCTGGTATGTTCAGACAGGGTTAAGTGGAGCTTCCTCCACAAATAAACACACACTATTTCATCTACCAAACATGCAATAATATGCATTTAAACAAGCAAAACTATTTGAACTGGGCAAATCAGCTTCAAACGTATTTATCCAGAAATAAGCTGGCCATTCAAGTTTAAATGCACACACACATAAAAAATCCCTGTGTCATATTGCTGCACTTCCCTCCAATACAGGTCTCAGCTGGAGTTCACAGAGATTATGCTCAGACAGGTGTGGGTTGCTGCAACTTCTGTGGCAACGCTGATGTGGTGTCACCTGGGGTATTTGCCATGTCCACCAGGGGAAAACCAGTGTACACAAAACATACACTCCACTGTGAAGAGGATACTATAGCTAGATTTGCTTCCACGTCACTTTCCCCCTCAAGATCTACCAAAAATACTATTTACCGGCTGTGCCTTTTTGTTTTGTTTGTTTGTTTTTTTGGGGGTGGGGTGTTTTGGTTTTTTTTGCATCCACTGGATCCCTCCTCCCCTTTTCACATGCAATGATGGGTATTCAGGAGCACAATCTCTCATCACCATTGTCAATGTAAAGCCACTTTAAATATACCTTCCCTCAAAACAGACAACTGACTGTGCAGTCACTGCAGTAATGATAAAGGCGACTGACCCAAATAACTTCCTGTGCATTTCCATACATCCAAAGTGATATCAGATTTAAGCATTTTGAAGGACTGAAATGCAACTTCCCAAGGTGACCATGTCAAGATAAAAGGCCAAAAGGCTCTAATTTGGACAAATTTGAGTTCTCAGCAAACATGGCCGAGAGAAACAGGTTTTGGTGGGCCCTATGGTTTTGTAACCAGTGCCAATAGTATTTTAGATATTATGACTGAAATTCAAAATTTTTTGTTTGTTTACAAGCACTGTTTTAATTTCACTTTTGTAGAACACAATATCAATATAAAAAGTTTTTTTCTGTCCACCTAAAAATTCAGATTTTTAAGGTATATGAAGTTATGTATGAACCTGTCCACAGGAATTTACATTTACATGTACTTAAATCATCAATCACACCAAAGAGATCCAACTACATTTCATTATCAAAGAAGTCCTGCCTCAAATCTCCTGGAAACCATGGAAGAATGTGAATCATGGACACTTTCATGCTCAAATCATTAAATAGCATCCAGGTGTAAATGTTCTTCTGCTTTAATGTTTTAAATTAAATTCAATGAAAACAGACAAACATTTTTGCCGAGATTTGCAGATAAGACCTGCATGATGTATACCTTTGGTACATAGCTTTCCTTGGCAAAGGTTGGGTGTTTTAAAGCTATTGACTATAAAGACTTATTCCAAGAAAGGGTTAAAAGTATATTGTATTGTTTGTTTAGATTAATCATCCTTGTATCTAAAATTAAGGTTCTACATACAATCTGCATACAAAAAGGTTATATGAAAAGTATTTCTTCACTTGATATTGATATATGCAATGTTTGTGATTCTTTTTAGTATAATTGCTCATATATGTATTTAACGTTTATCAACTTAGTCTCATTGTAGAAATTATCTTTTGCATTTTGTTTTCACTTAGTATATATCTAGATGTATGCTGGACCCCTCAGGAGAACAGGGCACTGCCCTGAAAGGGTTACCTAGGGTAAAGAAATTCTTAAATAAAATAAACAGATCTATTTATATCACATGATCAATTGTCAATGGGACAGTGGGTGTCATTTATCTCAAGGAAGAGTTTTTGAGTCTCTGGTTCTTACCTCCATAATAAGGCACCCACTGGTAATATTCTCCATCAAAAGATATGTTGTTGTACCTCTCACACTGTACCAGCCTGAAATCTTTGGAATCTTCTGGACAGTCCTGTAAAACAAGAATGCTGATCAGACTTTTTTTCACATCGAGTATGAATTCTTTCTTTCATTTTAAACAGATTGCCATTAATCATATGGCAACTTCATAGCAACATAAACATTAAGATGCCTGGACTTGCGTAATAACAAAGTTAAAATGCATCTGTATCTATGTCATACCTTGCCGTTGTGAGGTGTTGTCATGTTACAAAAAAAAAAAGTTACTTCATGACTTTATAATGTGTACAATAGGGTACACATAATTATATGGTGCTAACGGGCTTACAAATTCTGAAAATAAATGGCTATTTCACATAATTGCCCATGATCTGTCGGATGTGCAAAGTCCATGAAGGTCACACAGAGGTCAGATTCTGGACACTGGACCTCACAACAGCTCACCTCCTCCCTGCCACCCTCACTTCCCACCCCATCACTACCACAGTTGGGTTAATTGGCATGCAATAAGACAAGAACAGGTGCAGTTTGGGCCACCATAACAAGAGTAGCCTGTAGTGTGTGCTGTAATAATAATGATCTGGACTGTTTGTACTCACTGGAAAACATACCACACCGACAGAGCCCAATAAAATTTTCTCAGGTTATAGCTCTTGATGAAACATTGCATATATTTTTGCTACTCCTGAGTAAATTCCATTCACCCTCCCCTGCTAAGAGTATTTGTTGATGTTTATACTTAAAATTTGGATCATCAGGATGATTTCCAATGAGCAGAACACACCCATAAAGATAATTATCTTCAAACTGCAGCTGTTTATAGAATTCTTCACCACCACCCCCCCCCCCCATGGACAATGAAGAGAGTTGTCAATCTATGGTCAATGTGAAAGTGCTTAACTGATCCACTTGCATCGTCTGAAATCCCCCAAACTTAAGTTTTGACGCATTTGAACTAACCTGCTATTCGCAAGTTTACATTTCTGTAAGAAAATCAAACTATACTTTGCAGCGTGTATAAAGCCTTGACTAGAGGCCTTTAAGTTATCTCTGTGATTGCCTAACAGGCTGAAAGCAATCATGGTTAAGGAGAAATTTAATTTATCATAAAATCTAAAGGGTTAACACCTTCGGACTGTAAGTTGTCAAGAGGAGCAAATTCCATATCCATCATTAAGATCAAAATGCCCGGATTTCCACATTTTTTGACAAAATAAGCAAACTTAACTGTAACTTGTAGGCCAATAACGGACATGTCAAGAGTCCTGAGCAACTGCACTTAGACACAACCTCACAACATTTATGGCCTTTCACAAGAGGTTTGACTTTCACAATAAAGACAGCATTATGAAGGCTGCACTAACCCTTTTCCCTTGAATTGAGACTGATTGAACAGCTTTCCTTGGCATGGGTTGGGCACTAAATGCCCAACCCATGCCAAGGAAAGCTGTTGACCTGGGGCACGTGATCTTGATAGGTCTCATCTGCAATTCTCAGTCAAACTGTTCTTCATCACTGTTGAAATTAGTTAAAAACGTTGAAGCAGACGACATTTGACCACCAGCCGGTTTTGGCCGGTTTAAGGGGGAAAGGGTTAAAACAGTTTCTTCAGCAGGTTTCATTGTACAAGTTCTCCCCATAGGAAACTCTCACTGGTACCTCTTGACGGCAGCCACCATCCTTTCAGATGACAGTCATGGGGTGATATTTGCCCTGTAATTACATGTGGGATATCATTCATATTTCACTGACAGGTGATTTACACTGTTTCCCAGCATGTGCTCCTCTACCTATTTACCAAAAACCACAAGGACACGGCAACAATGCAACCTACACTAGAAATCTATAAAAAAAAGTGTTTATAAAAAAGGCAGGTCTATGGCATGCTGACACATGGAAATACATGGCCGTGGGTAATAAATCACCTTTATATCCACAAATAATGTTGGAAAAAAGCTGCCAGTCTGTTTTTTCAAACTTTGGAATCCATATGTGTTTATAAAAACACAATACATTCCCAGATAAGTTGATAATAAGCATTATTAACCAATTAACATGTCCTGTGGCTACTTATAAGGTAGTTGCTATCCAAACAATTTTATTCTATTTTGGCATAAAAAGGCCAATTCCAAGGGCTGCTTCATGCCTTTGATTGCATAGAAATCAAAGATTTATTTCCCTTTCAAATGGCTCATATCTGGTCATTCAAACCAACGAGGCATGTTGGAGCCACCACACAACAAATGTGCATCACAGGTTCTAACTATGGCTTTCACACATAAGCTAATATCTAAAATAATAAAAACATCCATTTCATTTTAAACAAAATAAAAGTGCTTTAACTTCCAGATAAATATCAACAGCTGCTTGATCTATATAAACTTTTTTTACCTTCAATCAACATGAAAAAAAAAAAGGTTAATGTCTCTGACAGACGCTTTTCCATTGAAGACTTAAGGCAAGAATGTTCAACACTATGAAGAGGTCAAAGCTGCTACTTGATGAATGAGAACATACTGCCCTTCCATGGCATATAGCAAGATGACACAATTTTTACTCCCAGTTTTCTTCATTAATTAATCAATTAATTAATTAATTTATGTATGTATGTATGTATGTACGTACATACGTATGTATGTATGTACGTACGTACGTATGTATGTATGTATGTATGTATGTATGTATATATATATATATATGTATGTATGTATGTATGTATGTATGTATGTATGTATGTATGTATGTGAGGCCATATGTACACTTTCTGATAGTTTGAAAAAACACAGTGGACCCACAGCCAGGTGTAACTGCATGCCCTTCACATCCTGCCAGAACAAAGTTAACATGGTGTTGTGTGGGTCTGCATCCTCACACCCACATGCATAACTTGCGTTAATTTCTTTAAGGACCCTCCACCTCCTTTCCATATGATTACAAAGTGGTTTCTTTGTTTTTGTTCCCTATCTTGAGTGTCATTATTTGATTCAAATTTCAACAATTCTTGAAAGTGGCATTTCCTGTGGACCTATATTTTGTGAAGAAACCATCCATGGTACTCCACCCTATCACTCTCTACCTTGACCTACAACAGCTGCAAATCCAATCAATTTACATGCATGTCTTTATTTTTTTTTCCTTGCGAAAGGGGGAGAAAGAGAGGGTCAATGTCCACTCAAGGAGGCTAGACAGAGAAGCCTCCTTGGTCCACTGCAACACTTTCTCTCCCAAGTCATACATGCTTCCTAGCATACATGTACCAAATTAATCTTTACCAGGTACTCCACAATTTTATGAAAGAAGCAGTTAAATATAAATTAATTTTCAAAACTTTTGTGACACTACCGCTGCTCTGGGACCCCCACCCCCCAACTCCAGCTTTCCCAAGTTATTTGTCAAGAATGACATACAGATTCTGGCTTTTCCCTACCCATAGTTCATGTCTTCAAATCAAAGGTCTGTCCCCCGCCTTGATGCCCAAAACTGTCACTTAAGCCAAAATGAATGGCACACGTGTGTGAAGATTTGTAAAATTGTACAAAAGATAAATACTATAATTTGAGTTGCTTCTTTGACATATGTTTGGCTATTTTTTAAAATGGAATTGAATAAGGACAACAGGACTATGACAGTTCTGTGCTCAGCTAACTCTTCCACGCAGAAACCTAGACCCTATTATATTATGTACTGGACCATAGTATAACCTCTGCTGACTTGTCACCTGAGGTAAAAATGAACAATAACAAAAAAAAATCATTAAAAAACTTTAAAATACTGAAGCATAACCATTTGAACCAACTTGGTAGTGACCCACCCAAGGTACATTCCCACAAAGGTTTATATGAATCTGGTTGGTGGTTTGGAGAGGAAGTCGAAATTGTGAATTGTGGGCAACAGACAGATGGATGCCTAGTCATAACATAAGCTCAGCTGATTGACAAGTCAGCTGAGCTAAAAATTACATTTAAAACACGTCAAAAAAATCACATGATCAAGCTTCATGGAGATCTGCTCAAGGCACATCCCTACCAAATTCGAAGAGAATCTGGCCACTGGTTGTAGAGAACACGTTGAATGTGTGAAAATGGACAGATGACCATGAGATCAGCTAAAAATGGAACACAGCAATTGTGACAGACATAGGCTATTCTTTCACATTATTTCAACACTGGAAAACAAACAATAACTTTGGGACAATGATTACGCTACTTTGAGACATGTATTTCAGATGCACTCATCCCTACATGGCAATATGGTGGCAGATGCCAATCTATTTGGTCTGAAAATAATAGGGCCTACTTCACGTTTTTTGTTCGGTGAGTACACTCACTGAAGGGTTCAAAGATAGGGTTAGCACCTACATTACTGCATGATGGGTGCAGGTTCACTCCATGCGAGGTAAAAATTTCAGACCTTTTCTCATCTGGATTGACTTTCCTGTCCTTTTTTTTCCCTTCTTTTTAGAACACTATGGCCATGAAGCAAAGCAGAAAAGGGGTATATATTAAGTGAAGAACTTGAAACTGATGACCTGGCCTCCCTACACACATCACATCTCCTGAAATTCTTCAGACCACTTTTTCACTGAATGCCATATCACTACACATTTGCTACATGTTCTTACTGGCTGCAGAAAATGCCTTTCAAGGTGTATACATGTTGAAAATTTCTGGGTATACTCTTTCAATGCATGTCCAATCAAGACATGGTCTTGCCGCTGGGTGTTAATACTATTCATTGGTTGGACATTGATATATTATACACTTGTAGGGGAAAAAAAAGAAAGAAAGAAAAAAAAAACAAACCTCCACATATTATTCATGTAAACATAAAACTATCACCTTTTTAACATGTATTGCAATGAACATGTTTATGAGTTCGTAAAAAGTACAACATTAATTCAATTCCCACTGGCCATTTTTTCAACCAAACACATGTAAGTGTATGTGTAAAGGTCAACCTTTCATAATTTGATACACTGCACACACTGAACTTTGGGTACACCTGCTACAGTCAGAGAGTGGTGTTTGTCACCATAAATTGTGCCTGCCCTGTTAAATATGGGCACTACATTTGTCCCTCTATTGACATGTCACTCCAATGAAAGACCACCTGCGTTTCAAGCCACATTCATCCTGTCCAAGTGCTATCTTTTCCATGTTACTTGAGCTCCATTTCCCCTGCTCCCTTCCTACATGGAAAGGGGGGGGGGGGGAAGGGGAGAAGGCAGGAACTTCAGATAAAAGTGATTAGCATCCACATTCATGAAAACTGGTACCTATGACACACCAAATCCTATTACAGTTGTCCGTGTCTCAGCAGACCATCTCTAGGGCATGCGAAGAAAAGGGTCTCTCAAAACAGGTGGTTTCATTAGAATTTAGAAGTACAATAACATGCAAAATACCACTGTGTTTGAAGGAAGTAGTCTTAAAAAGTTGCATAGTCTATCATTGGCTGCATCTCTTGACCCCTTTTTGCTTGACATCAGATTTAGTCTACAACTTTTCTTGGCACAGGGTGGGAAAACTTCACCCAACCTGCACCAAGGAAAGCTGTTGACATGGGGCATGCTATTATTACAGGCATCATCTACAATTCTCAGCAAAAATATTTTATGTTGACAGGAATTTTATGTGAAAAGATTGAGGCAGACAACAATTTACATCAGCATGCTTTGGAGCGATTTGAGCAGGAAAGGGTACGCCTGACTGTAGTCACTTATACCACTGTGTGGCGCTCCCAGACTGAAGGCATCCATTGAAATGGCCCTAGGTAGCTTAGGGGTAGTCTCTGAAATGCGGGACTACTATTATGATATGTATATATAAAACATTTCTTATTTCCTTTGTACATAATTAGATTTATGCGTAATTTTCTTGTACTTACTTGAATATTGCAAGACCTGTAGATTTTTTCAGGACCTAAACAACTGTGACTGCCATCTTGGCTGAAAGAATAAAGATCATTCATTGGTTATGGTGTCTTCACATTTCAGAATTCACCATTTTGACAAATATATAACAGAACACTAGAAGGAGACGGGATACACTTTTAACAATGCCACAAAATGCTGATGATTACTCTGGCACTGTTTAAAAAAAAATGTAAAAATAAAATAAAACATAATAATGCTGGGAACAACACTCCCTTGGCCAACATTGCATCTGCAAAAGTATGAATAATGACCCCTGCAGATCTTGAAAATAAGTGAAGGTCACTGAATCTAAAACTCATTCAAGCTTCCATTATGAAATCCTCCACAGGCCCAGTTTCATTGTTGTAGCTACATGTACTATTTCTTCAAAAGTGACTGTGTCCACAAGGCTAATGGAAGGCATGACTGAAGTATGGACCCATGGATGCACACACACACATGCATGCATGCACATGCACACACGCATGCATGCACACACACGCACAATGACAATAATACCCTGTGAGCAAATATGGCCAAAAGGGGTAAAAAGAAAAACAGGATATACTTGTGCCAATTAATTTTAATCAAGGTCATCCATACTATGCAATATGAAACCTCCACAATCATGATACACATTTGTGATGCACTTGATATCATTTGCCCAATTCTTTATCAACATTTTGAAATTAGTGTCCTTTTCTTAAGTGCTTAATGACTTTCAAAAATACGCCAAGGTCATTCAACATATTACAAAATTTGACGTTTGGCCTGATGCACATTTGGTGTAAATTTTCCAGTTTCATCTCAATACATTAGCACAATAATGAATTTAGTGTGTTTTTGACTATACAGGTCACAGACTTTGGGCTGTATAATGTATTCAAACCACTTGGACATACAGTGTCATGTATACTGCAAACCTTTTCTCCTTGAATTCAGAGCAAGTCAACAGCTTCACTTGACATGGGTTGGGCATCAAGTGCCCAAGGCATGCCAATTAACTCATTCCATGCCAGTCCCTGATTTTTCCGTTTATTTACCAAGATTTAAGATGACAATTGCATATTTAAATTCTTCATGAAAAGAGCTTTCGTTCAAGTACCAACATGCCTATCGCCTTAAGTCAGTGGTTTTGGCACTGCCTGGCAAGTCATGCTGCAGCTGCTGCAAAGGGAAGCTGCAGCATGACTTGCCAGGCAGTGCCAGAACCACTGACCAAGGCCTGTGACCATAGTATGGAATGAGTTAAGTGGACCTGGGGCATGTTATCCTGCGAGGTGTCATCTACGATAGGAGCCTAACGAAATCTTAGTTCTCCCTCTTGTCACCTTATTGTGACAATCACGCACATGACTGAATTCATAGTTATGCTGGTCTTCTGTTGCCAAGTGGGACAAGCTATGGACATGCCATCATGACCACAGTGGAGGCTTAACTGTGAAACTGTGGAATGTATTAACCCCAAACATCCATGGGTATTTTTCAAGATTCGACAATTTGGGCATATCAGCACTACAACCTGGTACCTTGCAATTGTACACAGGCATATTTCAGGCACAGTACATCAAAATCACTCTTTCAAACTTCCCCACTTTCTTCACATCTATACACTTTAATATGGCTGTCAATGACCTGCTGATAGTGGTGTCCCACTTCCCACGAAATACCGTTTGATCTCGTCGCACAATCCTGGTGGTCAAAATTGGAAAACTAAATTTCGTTAGGTTGGTATTTCCCAAGCAAGTTGTTGTTGATTACGGTTGAAATTAGTCAAAAAACCTTGAACCAGACAACACTTGACAAGTAGCCAGTTTGGGCTGAATGGAGGGGGGAAAGGGTCAATGTCTTTACTATAACTGAACAACTGAAAAATCAGAGTTACTGTGGCAGGAAAAAAGCAACAAATGTAGTCCAGTTTCCCAAGACTATTTTTCACATAGGTAATCCATGATAATTTGACTCCACTCTGAAAACCAAGAATACAAATTGTCACATCAGCAAAATAACCCCCAAACCCACCCACCAAAGTATGGTAGCAGGATACCCAATCTAGATTGGACAAAAATCCATGCTTCTGCTACCAGACAGAAAAAGAAAAAAAAATACAAGGAAAACAAAAAAGTCTGTTTAGATGTGACAGCTTTTAGCCAAGCTGTGACCTTTCAACTTGTGTAATCCCCCCCCCCCCCCCCCATCACCCAAAAGTGCCCAGATGTAAGTTGTCATCTGCCTGAAGGTTTAAAATTACTTTAATTTCTTGTTACCAGAAAACATTTTGCTGAGATGTGTATGCAAGACCATTCATGATGGCATGCCTTAGGTCAAAGCTTTTCTTGGCATGGGCTGGGCACATTGCGCCCAACGTGCACCAAGGAAAGCTTTTGACTCAGTTGCACTTTGATGAGGAATGGGTTGAACACCAAAAGCTCCATTCTTATCCAAAGAGTGCTTCAAAATCCGTGATAATGAAACAGGGTCATAGGGGGCAGCAAAAAGTTAACAGAACACTTTTTTTTACACAGACTGTTAAAGCTGGTACTGATTTACATCTGCTGTCACCATATCCTGTGTCTTTTTGTAACTGTTCCCTAAAAAAAAAAAAAAAGAAAAGAAAAAAAAGAAAAAAAGAAAAAAAAAATCCTAATGGGTAACAGTCTTTAAAATACCAGACATACTAGGAAGTCATAAACAGGACCTCAAGTGCCATCATATACAAATAATCCAGTACTTGACATCAATGAGTGTACCTGTATCTGGCCAATACCACAAAATATAAATCAAAAGGCAGAATAAGAAAAAATCTTATCCTGCACAGGCTCATATGCTGTCACCATCAAAATATTGTTTTTCCATTGGTAACCACACATGTCTAACAGAGAGCAAAACAACAGATTATTGTCTTTCACAGTTTTACCAGCAGCACATGGTAGCCATATTTGATGACAGACAGTGAGAAAAAACAGACAGCTTGCTGTGCAATCGAGACTGTGTCAGTCAGCAACATGTCCTTATTTACAAGCTAAATACCCTCATAATACAAGTTATACTGAAGTGGCAGGCCACGATAAAGTATGCAACAACCTTAGTGTGGTGACGATAGCCTGAGCCAAAAAAATTACAAACAATACCATATATGGAAATTGACAAGCATGAAAAAAAATTGATCCCTATTTAAGAACCTTTCATAACTTAGGGCAGCTTCCACATTACCCTCCCCCCCCCCCCCCCGGAAAAAAAAAGAGGCTCAGCAAGTAAATGAATGAATGAATGATTTGCTTATGTGGCTGTTCCCACCATGAATGTGACACAATGTAGTTATATTGCTGTCAACTCTCCTGTGCTCCCCTTTTGGACACTCAAAAAGTTCTTAAAATGACAGGGATTTTGAGGCAAAATTAACAACTATTTTCTTTGATTTCATGCACTTTTTACAAGAACCTCCCGGTCACGGTCACTGGGTTTTTTGGGTTGACACCTATGAAGTTACACTCCAAAATGACACCAAACAAGTTGCTGTTTGTTCATGACAACCTAAACAGACAGAAGACAAGTGCATAGTTCTCTCATCAGTTGTTTTCTCCACAGTTCCCATTCATTTTGGACTCCCTAGCATTTCTCATACAGTGACAGCACAATGTGAAAAACCCATGTCAAACCTCCATTGTTGGGCAAGATCATGTGTGGAAACACATACACAAACCAAACTTTGCGAAAGTGTCAATGGACACATTGACTGATTTGCCTACCCAAAGTCAGCACGACCCCAACAAAATTTAACTAATTTGCATGACACACTTGCAAAATTTCAGAAAACATATCAATATTTTCTTTTTGAACATTGTACACAACATCAAAAGTGACCATAATGATGGATGGACACAAAATGTGAAAAGCTGAAACAGAAGAACAGTCTCTGCTCATGAAGCATGATCTTTGACACCAACAAAACTTAAGAAAGAGTTTGTATACTTGATGAACTAGATGTGAACACACAGGTTCATGGTTATGCCTCCCCTGTCCCCCTTGTGTCCAACCACCCAGCTTGCCAGCTCCGTCTGTTATGAATTACTGATGCAAAAAATTAATACAAAGTCCGTCTTGGCATTTTAAAAATACAAGGTAACAAAACTGGCTGCAAGACAGGCATATAATGAATGTCAGCATATAGGCCAGAATAACTGCCATGTGGGTCTCAGTGACCCAAGAATTTGATAAATCCATCTTTGTCTTATGATGTTCTCTGGAATCAAATTTGTTTAAAGAGGATAGCATTTTTTAAAATCATGAAGATAAACATCTTTTCTCATAAAGTAGGCAAACTCATTGCACCCTGACAGAAGACCAAGTCAACAGCTTTCCTTGGCATGCTTTGGGCACAATGCGCCCAGAGCATGCCAAGGAAAGCTGTTGACCATGGGCATAAAATTTGGAATGATCTTCCATGCAAGTTTCGTCCAAAATTTTGAAAAATAATCCCTAAATTAGTCAAATACAATTAGCAGGCGGCATTTAGATATTAGTGGGAAAAAACTTCATTGGGATGGAATGAGTTATACTACCAGTAGTAACCAGGAGACAGAGTGAGCCATTTTAACCAGAACTGCACATATGTTGAACAATTAAAAAATACACATTCTTGTCACAAACATAAGTGTGAGCAAACTGGAAACTTACTCAATCTTGTTACATTTTCTGGTCTGGTAGTACACTCCTCCCCCACATGACCGGGAGCAGCTGCTGCCTTCACTCCAGGCACCCCAGTTATCACTGTCTTTATCAAATTTTGTCTGTCGTTTGGTTCGTTGAATCTGCAAGGCAAAACATATCCTGCAACATTTACCACACACTAAATGTACATGCATGAGACACAACAAATTCTGAATCAATATCGCAAAAATGCAAAAAGATATTGTAACATTTTACCAACAAAAAAAAAAAAAAGTAATATTTTACAAATTTTTTTTACATAATTAAATTACACAATTCAAATAGTTCTGAACAATCTGAATTAACCCTCTGCCTGGTCTGCTTCATAATCATTACCTGTACTATAAGCTTTGCACACTATTACTATTCTTGACTATAATTTTTACTCTTTTGTTGAAAAACCTACCTGTATGCCTGGAAAATGGACATATTTGCTGCATTTCCCTGACACAATTCAGCCAAAAGGTAGTTAATTACCTTATTTTGTTAAACTAGAGATCAGTGGGGTGCAATGCTCCCCACATAGTGTCACCATAGGAATTACCCCATGACCTTGGCAAAGAAGTCAAGGTCACCCACATACAATCCCATCCTGGCCCTCATAAGGGTCCATCACCATTTGCAATATGAAAGAAGTGAAGCAGCAGTTATAAGTTGTCATCCCCGAGCAAATGGTCAGGGCATGGACATTTCTAGATAACAGACAAATTCTCTCTGTGTGCTGCTAGTTCAGGCACTTGCACCACTGACTTCTCATTAGTTATAATATGTTAGTGAAGAGGACAGCATATAATTCAAGCTTATTCAAAGCAGAAGAAATGAAAATCTCCCTGACTTAAAGAAAATGCATCATACTAAAGTCTTAGTGATAAAATAGAAACATTTTGCTGAACAAATGGTACTTTCAGAGATTTTATCTTTCATCTCAAACTCCCACCCCCACCCAGGTCATCCATAACGACCTTGACCTCACAGAGGACCATAAGTATATGCAATATCAAAACCAAAATTCATATAGTTCTTAAGTTATCTGGCTGATGATGTCTGAGGGGGAAAAAAGAAAATGTAAGAAGTTTACAGACAAGTAGATGTCAATGAATTTCTGCACTTAAAGCTCTACAGGTAACTCCACAGATTTAAAAATGCAAAATGGTCCATTTTGGAGGTAACATAAAAATTTGCAAGCTCAAAGCGTACAAAAACAGTTTTACTTGGATCTACATGTATTTCCACATTCACGTCTTCAAATCTCAGACGTCATAGTCTTGTCAGTGGGCAATGCCATGCAAGACAATGGCACTCATCTATTTTTTATGTCCTCTGGACACCAGCTGTCAAAACATCAAAATCATTTTGTCGAATAAGGCCTAAGGCCGATTCATACAATAGATCCTGCTGATTGTCAGCCTCAACAAGGCACAACATCAGGTCATATATATGGCACTTTCAAATATATTTTGTGGAACATTTTATTGTGCACAGCAAAAGAAACAGCTCTGATGTCAACCCAGTTCAGTGTGACACATTTGGCCTATGCTGATGCACCTCATCAGACCACCTCTCAGAAACCTTATTACATTACTGCCCCAAATCTATTTGTATTTTAAGACCACCTGCAGTATGAGACCAGTCCCTGCTGGCAACAGGGTCATTTTAAAATGTAGGTAGTATTGTATCCCAGGAATAGTCACTTCATTTGGTTTATCTCAGCTTCTGTCAATCAAATTTTACAACCATGATGTTTCTGATAATCTTTGACCCCAATGTTACAACCTACGTGCCGTTACATGGTATACAAAAATTCTAAATGACCATGTGAACCACAACATACAGGAAAACCTGCCCAGTCAAATTACCTATTATTCAATGAGGTGACGATGTCAGTAATATGCTGTCTAATGTTTTAGTATACAAGTAAACTAGTTACCAAATGACCATATAGCATCCTTCAAGGACTTTCTTTTCTCCAAATTTTACATGCATTTTAATGCAGAAATGATAATCATTTCACCATGAAATTACAAACTACAATAAAACCATCATCATTATGAGCCAAGTAATGCATTTAAAACAATATGGGAAGTAATGGGCTGGTGATTAGGCAACATTATATTTATATCTTCATGCATTTATACTAAAGCACTTTCCACATAAAAATATTCGCTCAAAACAATCATTGTTATCATTCTTATATGCACCTAGCAACAGCAACAGACAAAGATATAAAAGAAAGAGCTGCTTGACTTTCTGGATTGTGCATTATATATTATCAAGTATTTGCAACAAGCTGGGCCTTGTGACACAGCTGAAAAGCTTGTCAAAGGTCATTAACAATTCAGCTCCTCCCTCACTTCTCTGAAGTACTCATAAGCTTTAGTATCCATAATCATACGTCATGGCTTTGGGTTTCATATAATGAGCAGGGACCGCTGTGCCCTTCAAAAGTATTTTAAGGTCACCAAAAAAAACAAAAAACAAAAAACAAAAAAAAACAAAAACCAGCAACAAGCCAAGGGGCATGCATATAAGATGCTAACACAGCACAGGCACTGGGGGCAGCTTTGTTTCTCCATGAGCAAAGGAATGGACTAAACCTGGATTTGCCAAATAACAGTTCAGTCATGTGACCAGCAACACAAAAGCTGTGTATATTCCTCCCATCCAATTGTGTGGGTGACTTTGAATTAATAGCAAAATGAACCTTCCTTGTGGACGTACATTTTGGTCTTTGCAGCAATAATGCCACAAGAACTGCATGGAGAAAATGAAGAATACTCAGCATTATTAAGGCTTTCTGTGAGCCAGAAAAGATCAAAGGGTACTTTCAGGCATGGTCATGGTATGTCAATCTGATCGAATAATGTGACTTAGTTAAAAACAAAGATATTTCCATCAAACAAATTTCCTCAAGTCATGTCACCTTCAGATTTAAGTCAATGTCATTCATGCTAGAGTTCATCACAGAGATTTACAAAATGCCACTGCTATTAAGCTTAAAAGCCGTAGCCTTTTCAAAATCTCTCTCTCTCTCTCTCTCTCTCTCTCTCTCTCTCTCTCTCTCTCTCTCTCTCTCTCTCTCTCTCTCTCTCTCTCTCTCTCTCTCTCTCTCTCTCTCTCTCTCTCTCTCTCTCTCTCTCTCTCTCTCTCTCTCTCTCTCTCTCTCTCTCTCTCTCTCTCTCCCCCCCCCCAAACTTGGCATGATTGTAACCCCATATAAGGAATTGTGCCCTTTTATGCCTTTTTATGCAGAGGAATGAAGATGTTTTAAATTTTGCAAATTAGGGGCATTTGAAATCTTCAATCTTGAATATCTTCAAAAGTATAATACATAGAGATGTCATTCCAACTTCCACCTGGGGGTTGGTTTAAGCATATTTTTATTTCCGTAAGGATACAATTGGGAAACAGGGCACGGCCCTATAAACATACCTCTTGCACATGAAAAAGATTAAAGAAGAGGTGTCATGTATCATAGGTTAGGAGACAATTCACTGTAAGGAAGAATGCCACAAGATGAGGACAGATAGATTGGCGGTGCCACACAAGAATAAGCGGAACGACACAAGACGTCACAGATAGAGGGTAGGGAGATGAAGTCCACCTTCACTTAACTATAGGGTTATTGACCATTGCCCATCTAATGAATTTCAAACAAAGGTAGTAGCAATTTAAATTATTTGAAATTTTAAATCTTGAATATCTTCAAAACTATTATAGACAGAGATGTCATTTGAACTTCTACTAGGGGGTTATTGACCATTGCGCATGTAATGAATTTAAAACAAAGGCTGCATAAATTTAAATTATGCAAATTAAGGGCATCAGAAATTTCAAATCTTGAATATCTTCAAAAATATGTAGAAAAGACAGATTTGTACAGCTCACCGATATGTGGTGACACCTGGTGAGAAATTAAAATGCAATAGAGTCTGAAGGTTGACTCTTTCACAATAGACATAACAGTTAGACCTACCATTAACTTCCATTTATATCTTCTATGACTGTGTAGCTGATTGATCTAGTTAAATGAAGTGAAATGAAGCAAATTTCAGTTTCTGGGTGTATGTATGCATGCATTGGAGCTCAATTGGGGCTGAGACTAGGAATTTCCAGTCTCAGATTGAGGGACGGCCAGTTGCCTGGCAACAGACTGGGCGTGTTGGTGATAGTGGAACCACAGGGTAGGGGTATGGTAGAAAATGCAGTGTGGCTTTTAGTAATATGTTGTATTTAACTGGAAGGAATAGTAACGGGTGAAGTCCAAGAAAGGAGCTTCATTTACATGTGCACAACCACTGGTAAAAAGTCAGATGGGGCCACCCCTCCATCTCCCTCCTCACTAAGTACCTCAGCTGTGACAGAACTCTATTTTTAGATGTTGCAAATTAGTATGCGTAAGAGATGCATACCTTCTGTATGCACACTGGCAGGTTGCGCCTGCATCACATACACCAGAGAGGCTTGCACACAAGCTTGGCTGGGCTGTGTAAGACATACAGCTGGGATTACACAGAGGTTTATGTAGTAAAATTGAACTTAAGTTGAGTTAAAGTGCTTTGAGGCAATTTGAAACAGTATTTTCCATCATCCAAGAGACAAGTTGTGTGCATTGAAGTAAGACTTGCAGCTTGATACACTAAGGCCGCTTAATTGTGTCAAGAATGGCTTTCCAACATTGTTCCTGAAAACCAGTTGATTACCCTCACTGGTTGTATCTGTTATACACTGTAGTACTGAAGTGCCAATTGTACCCTGTCGAAACACTGTCATACAGATCAGACACTATTATACTTGAAGTAACCATCCTACATTGTCAGACCAATAAGCTTTGAAGACACACACCAATTTGCTATGCAGCAAATCATCTTTTCTAGTTTCCTTATTGTACATGTTGTGCCCAAAGCGCACCAAAACAAGCTGTTGACATGTAACTACAGTCACGCTGTTTCTTGAATGAAAGGTCTTTTTACAATGAACAGGTATCTGGCACCCTTATTATAATTCAGAGTTCATTTTAAGTAGTTCCAGTTTAGTTGCATTTGGCACTGAGAAAGGCAAGTCCACCTTTTCCATGTTATTTTACATATGATGAGAGACCACCTGCTTTAAGGCCATTTTAAGACCTATGATCGGGTGGTCTTTCTAAAGAGGGCCTACTATACATGTAAGTAGGCCCTACTGACAATGTGCAGTGTAACTGGCTGTTTCTGGCAGGATTTTCTCATCAAGCATCTGTGAACCATGGACCCAAGTCAACACCTGACCTCTCCCCCCTTGTTGTAACAGCAGGTCTGAGCAGTACAAGCAACTTGGCCAGGTCACGAACATCTACTTCAAATGCCATATGCTTCCAGTCTAGAAGTATTATGTCTGACTGACCCTTGCATGTTGTATCAAATGGTAACAACCTGTCCCTTACACCATCCAAGTTCCTGTGAATGTTGCAGCCTCCAGTACTGGCTTGTACAGCCCATGCCAGTATGTTCACACCTTGTGATACATGCGTTCATGTATCATGCAGTAACTGCCAGTCTTGACAACTCCCCAGATTCTATGTGTGCTCATTATTGGTCAATGGCAATGGATGGTCTGATGGTCACAGCCAAACACCACAAGAGATGCATGGGAAAACACCATGTTACACAAGTGTATTACAGGCACACTGTCTTAGCTTTGAAATTATTTTTCTTTTCTTTTTTTTCTTTTTATTTAGAAATATTTTAAACTTGGCACAGCATACAGTGGTCCCCAGCTTGTACCACTGCAATGAGACATCACCTAACTTGAAAGACCATCTTTATGTTATGACCCCAAGAGGTCTGTCTTAATAGCTAGGGACTACTGTTTTTCAATATTTTTGACAGAAATTTCTCCTTCTGACACACTCCTTTTTCAGAGTAAAAGATTATTACAATACTAATATTATGTTTTCACTGCATTGAACAGTTTTCATGACAAGGAGGAAAAAAAAACTAGAGGGCTGTGTTAACAGCTGAGCTAAAATTTGCAGCACCACCTGGTGAACAAATTACCAACTAAGAGTCCCAAAGAGTATTCTTGTGTGATATCAAAGCAATTTGTTGAGCGGTTTTAGAGCAGAAGATTTTGTTAAGATTTGCCCCAAAAAATACATGATACTGTAATATGCTAGAGAGAAGGAATGGTCATTTTCACTACATGTATGTAATATGATCCCATAATGTTAGCGATGAGCTGTATATAAGCAAATTCCACAACAATGGTCCTGTGACCTTGGGAAATAGCTCAAGGTCACCCATCCCTAAACATAACCTTGCCCTTATAGAGGACTATAATCCTGTGTTTTGAATGCCCTAACTCAAAAAAATTCTTGACATATTATGCAGAAAGCAAATTCCACGTTAATAGCTGTTTAATACAAAATCACTGAAGCATAACAAATTGAAGAGATATGATAGAGACACATCTAAGGTACACTGCCACCAAGTTTGAAGTGAATCTGGCAAACAGTTTTGGAGATGTGAATTCACATTAGAATGCCCATTAATAATCACAGCACCACCTATTGAACAAATTGAGGTTGAGAGGTCCTCAGAAAGTGTCACTTTCAAAGCAATTCGCTTGGCACTTTTGGAGAAGATTTTGTCAAAAATTACCCCCCCCCCAAATAAACATTATAAAAATTCCAAAAACACAAGGCACATGTACATCCCCACTAAGGTTGAAGTGAATCTGGTTGACGGTTTGTGAGAAGTAAAAAATGTGACTTACCATTGCAATCCCCATTGCCTTGCATTGTTATCAATGGGAATGGGAAAAATTAATAATTCAGAGATATGGAATATCATCACTTAGTGAGCACTAAGTTTGACCCTTTCACAAGCTACATTTTCACTAGGTTTCAAAAGAACCTAAGTAGTGGTTTTGGAGAAGTCATTTTTAGCAAAAACACAAAAAATCCTTTAAAAAAATTGAAAAAAAATGCAGCACAACCTGGTGAACAATTTACGGTCTAGGGGTCCTCAGAAGTGCCCCTATGCAGTTTTCGAAGCAAATGGCTTAACAGTTTTGGACTTTTTCAAGATTTTGCAAATTAAAAAAAATCAAAAAAAAAAAAAAAAAAAAATCACTGGAGTATTAAACTATTTCAGCAAAATTAGCATACACCCACCCAAGGTACCTCTCTACCAAATTTCAAGTGAGTCCAGCTTGCAGTTTTTGAGAAGTCAAAAATGTTAATTGTTGACAGATGGTCACCAATGCAAACAACAAACCAAAAACCATAAGATGGGCTCAGCTGACTTGTAAGTCAGCTAAGCTAAAAATGAAGTACACAATAATTTTGCAGACATTGCTGTTGAACCCTCCAGCACTTTCCATCATTCCATTTAGGAACCTGGAATGGTCTATGAAATTTGGATCAGCTCTGCTTGGGTATGACCACAGTTAATAGCATTTAATTTGTAGCAACATGTGATCTAAATTTTGAAAAATGATCTGTGTTTGACCACCTTTCTGGGACCATGATAACAGAGTTTCATCCAAACTGAATATACCTGATGGGGTACGACCACTGTTAATTGAAGGTAACCTTAGTCTAGGTCAGTGATGGACACATGAGGATATATAAATAAGGCCAATGGTCAAAAAAAAAAAAAAATATGTGTACCGATGTATTAGATTATTACATGCCTGAAATCCAGATAGGTAGGTCAACACTTTTTTTCTGCTCAATTTCCTGGAATTTTTACTATATTTCTCTGACTTTTTACCATATTTTGTCCAATTTTCTGTGTGTTTAGGTGTAAAACAAAACAATTTTCTGTTTCCATGTAAAAACATTGAGATTGGGAGATTTTTCAGCTTTCTTTTTAATGTCAACTTTGTAGGCAAGTTTTTATGGACACAAAATCAATGTATGCGATCACCTATATACACGGGATGCTGCCGGGGTGCAGAGCTTGATAAAGCACCTGTACCACACAGTGAGGTACAAAGGGCACCATCATGATCAACTTACCTTTGACCAGGATGACTCCTCCCTAAAGCTTTCTCATGCTAAGACAACTTAATGGTGTATGTACAACTACATCAATCATGGGCGCTTGTTAGTGCAGTCCATTACAGTAGATCAACCCAAATCTTCCGTTTGACCCTCGGGGTAAATGTTTGATACTCAAGAGGGAGAAAAGAGAAGAAATAAATGTGGCAGTTATATGGGGTGTACAGGGTTCCTCTTACAAGGTACACCTCAGTAAGCACATCTAATGTACTCCTTAAGCCTCAGTTTCATTTCCCTTTACCAGGTACACTCTAATAATAATCAAGATTATGCCCAGTACTTTAAGTTTACCCAGGTTACCAATTCTTGCAGGTTAAAAGTAATCTTGTGAACTGTGGGTGGGCCAGGGGGATGTGGACAATTTCCACAAACATTCACATTTCTTTCTGCATGTACTACATGTTCTGCCAATTCAGTTTACATACCAGGCCACGTTACCATGGAAACACCACAACCAAATGCTACCACTGAATCTCCATCCAAGTACTAGCTTTGGGTTCATAAGTATAGCTACAAACACTTGAACCCTTTCCCTCTTAAATTGGCCTAAAGCAGATGGTGGTCAAATGTCATCTGCTTCACAGTGTTTTTGACAAATTTCAAGAGAAATGAAAAAAAAAAACAAAAAAAAAAAAAAAACCCCAAGTGCACAGTGATCCAAAGGATCTATGTCCCCCGCCACAATATACAGAAGAAAGCTATACAATGTATACAGCATGTATGGATGCACAAAAACTGATATGTTTTGGGCCCTGTGACCTTGAAAAAAGGTCAAGATCAAAAGCAATACATGGCACACATGCCCTTGGTATGATGCATCTCCGGTATAAATTTCATTATTCCTTCTCTAAGAGTTCTAGATATATGCTGCCACACACACGAAAATGGATATGTTCTTGGGCCAGAAACACAAACAGGGCACATGGCCATGGCATGGTATGATGCATCTCTGGTATAAATTCCATTATTCTGTCTCTTAGGGTTCTAGAAATATACTAGACATCTCTAGTATGATACACTTATGTAGAAAAACATGACCCATATTCATAAATATCAAACCCAACAATGACAGCAAAGAGATTCCAGAGTTACCAAAGCATTAACATTCATCTTCCAATATCAATGTGAAGAAACAAATTTCACTCCTGACTAGAGACAGGCAGTCACCCACAAAAGGCAACCGGTAGTTTCAACTGGTCCTCTCAAGCTTTGAAATATTCTTCATTGAATACAGACTATAGTGTTTCCAATATGTGTAGGCCCAACCACTCAAAATCCAAATTTTATCACTTCTGCCAAAAATAAAAAAAGAATTGGTAGGCCTATCACTTTTTTGGCTCTTCTGACTAGTTCGTCAGCTGAGTTTATAGCAAAAGTAGAAAGTAGCCCTATATAATTTTTGTGATGTCTATGACGGACGGATACAAACCGGCCCCTATTCCTACTAATTCTATGTCCCTCTATGCCACCTTCAGTGGCAGGGGACAAAAAATTAATAAGAATTGTAGATGAAATCTATCATGATAACATGGCCAGGTCAACAGCCTCCCTTGGTATGGGTTGCGCACCATGCCAAGGAAAGCTGTTGACTCAGTTTTAATTCATGGAGGAAAAGGTTAAACATTAGTGACTTTTTGGGTTTTGCAAAAAGATAATAGTTATCCAATTTTTTTTCTTTTTAAATTTTTCAATGTCTATTGATGATTTGCCTTTCTATGCCATTAGGCTATGTGGTGCATAAATTTTGCAGCATTATAAATCTTCAAGACATATGAGCAGTATGCCATGAAATTTACATGACAAATTAAAACAATGACCAAACTACCATGGCAGGGAAGAAAGAATAGGAAGTGTTGATTTGTAACACTTCTGAGCATTTACTGTAAATTGCTTTATTTTCGCGTGTTTAAATTTTCACGGTTTTAGTATTTTTGACATTTCACTGTAGTTTTAATTTCACTGTTTTGGAAATAATTCCCATTCTAACAATGTTAAAATACTATTTCGCTGTGTTTTTATTTTCACGGTTTTGTGCCATCAGCGAAATAAGCGAAAATAAGAATACAGCGAAATTAAAGCAATTTACAGTATGTAAAAAAAAAAAGTGCAAATTTCATTTTTGGATCATGATGTTGAAAAATGAAAGGGCCATAAATAATATAGTACAAATCGAACTATCACCACATCTTTATCATAACAGTAAAACTAAACAAGATACATGCAGGCTCCATGGAACACTCTTGGAGACACAACCCTCAAAAGTTGTGTTGAAGAGTATTTGGGAAACCAACAGCAATAACTTGACTGAAGTGATAACCCTTGTTCCACAGTAATGGGAGATATTCAAGCAACACCAGATATGGGGTTGAAACTGCATTTTAGAGCAAATTGTAATTTCCACATAAGGGTAATTTGATGCAAATTCTGGCCACATGTGGCAAGGCACTGCCTCTTTTTCCACATTGTTTTTACCACTTTTTCCCCAACATGGTCAAACAGCTGTTCGTGTTATTATGGCAGACTGTAAGTCAATATCAATCTAAGCTGTGGTCACTGGAAAATGTCTAATACGGTTTTTCTGGATGTTTGTGAATTCTGGCCATCTGAGGTACCAACAGAAGTATCATTTGTTTTCTTTCTTCCTCCACCCCCCCCCCCCCCCCCCACCCCCCCCAGCATGGTCACACAGCTGTCTCTATAATGAGAGCAGACGGTAAAGCAATATCAATCTAGACTGTGCCCACTGGAAAATGTCTTATAAGATTAGCTGGTAGGTAAAGCTCTCAGGAAACATCAAGCTGACATGAACCCATGAGTAGTTCAACTGGTCTGTCCACTGAGAATCACTTGTACTCTGGAAAAGTGGACTGAACAGTGACATGCTGCTAAACAAAATATCGCCACACCAGGAGAAAGATACATTTGATAAAGTTACACATTCGGATTTCCCCAAGATTACAGTGTAAAGTCAGAGAGGAAATTCCAACCATCACAGGGGGCACAGAGACTGTGGGTCAAGTGTCCTGAAACTGTCTGCTCTCCGAGAGTCACCAACAACCAATCTGCCTCTGAGACATTGAGCCATTCCAGGCACAATTCCACCATCAACAATGGGGTTATTCTATTATCCCTGATAATGTGACTAAACGATGTAGATTTCCCATAAAACATTTGATCCATCTATTTCTTTGTTAAAAAGTCTCGACTTTTTGTCTTCATCCCATCGCTTCCCACTAATGGGTTCATAGATCCTACTTGATCTCCCAACCCAAAGCTTTAATCTCTCAGGTCCCCACAAGAATTTTGTGATATTCATTACATGAGTCAACAAGTTAGATGACCCTCTGGGCGATCAAGGTGCTGGAACCAATTAAAAGTCACCCCAGTCACTATTTAAGTGAAGTAACCTTTCAAATTCTTCAAGACCTCCCCATTGTACTGACAGATCACACCTTGCATGCTACACAGCTTCGTATCTCTTATAAATTGACTCTCACAGGCTTTGTCTTCTTTTCACAATACAGAATACGCAATTAATAGATTTCCCAAAATTTGAGGTTTTCTGACCTGCACACACACACACACACACACACACACACACACACACACACACACACACACACTTGTCTTTGAAAATAATTCCTGTCACATGCACCACAGTATGTGTGCCATACAAAGAAATCTAGCTTGAAGGACCACTGATATAGAAGACCATCTTGTGCTACTGCTGTGTCAGTACATGTAGTCCCCCTCTTGAGAGGTTATCCCTTATGACAGGCAAACCCATTTCAAGGCAACTTCACGATGTCACAAGTTGGATACTTTCAACATATTCTCCCTCTCAATAATTGCCGCCCCTCTATCACAATCCCATTGCAGTTGGGGTGGCCTTTCAGGAGAGAGACAACTGTGGTCAAATTTCAAGTTGTAATGACTAAATCTGATCCTAATGAGCTCAAATTATCAAATTTATAGTTACTACATCTGTATTGGGCCTGTATCAGTGTTTCCGTTAGGAATTTTTTCAGGGGGTCACAAGAAGGGAAATTTGGGGAGAAGACTAGATTTTTACCAAATTGACATATAAATAAACAAGACTTGTGACCTTTTAGAATTTTTTCACAGGGTATTTGAGGTTTTGAAAGGGAAATATAGCACCATTTGCGGGTTAACGAAAACACTGTTTTATGGATGGTCCCTCAAGGCAGATTTCCTGACATTGGGTAGTATGCTGATATTGCAGTGATATGCTTCACAGCTCTCTGTATCTTTTCTTCCTTCCTCTTTTTTTTTGTTGTTGTTGTTGTTGTTGTATAATCTACACTTGAAAGTTACCTATTAGTCATGTTAGCGACATACATAACAGATGCCACACTTGTAAAGCATCACTATCTGCAGATTAGCATACAAGTGCCATTGTCTTTGGTGACACCATGCTTTGCTGTAAATTACAAATCCATGATCAATCTTGCATCTGCTTTCTATCCTTTCGTGTACTTACTGATAAGACACCCCTCCCCAATCACCAGATTATTCCCTGCAGAGTCATCCCATAACACCCTCACCCCTCTTGACACCAGTATGTGTAATTAGTTACACAACTAATTCTGATAATCTCACATTCAACATGTAAACACAGACACAATATTTACTTTTGGCACCTTAAAATGGGAAGGACTGGTTCTGGGCCATTACATACAGAGCTGTATGATGCACAATATTTACACTGCAGAATCTCCCCCATCACTTCATCACTACCAGACACCCGTAAGTCATTCTGTGATCTGCCCTGCTGTCAACCTCTTACATTTATAGGAGCAGGTACACCAGTGCTGCCTCCTCCATGTAGTTCTGAACAAAAGTTGAATAAAATAAATAAAATAAGGTAAAATAAAATTAATACAATAAAATATAAATAAATTAATCAATTAAGTAAGTAAAGTAAAATACAATAAAATAAAATCCCTCTATGCTCCATATCCAATCCATGTTCAGTGCAAAAAGAAAAAAGGACATTCAAAACTTAGCCAAATAAATAAGTGATCTTTGGGAAACCATAAAGTATATATATATATATATATATATATATATATATATATATATATATATATATATATATATATATACACACATATATTTTATATACAGAAAAGAAAACAGTAAAATTTCAATTCTGACTTAGCCTGAGAACTGGAAATGTGATCTATTTGCTGTATACCTGCAGGGCTCGAAGTTAGCACCTGCCACCATCACAATGCAGTGGACTTGTGACTTTGCTGGTGATGAAACAAATGATTTTAAAGTAAAATTATGGATTCCCTAGCTGCCATGTGACTTTGGTCACGTTGGCTGGTGACTGAAAATTTTGATGTTGAGCCCTGCACATGTTTCACTCAGATAAGTTTGGCAAATCAAAAGAAAGTTGAGCAGGCAATCCACATTAAAATGAACTGGTAGCAGGCGCTTGTAGCAGACAGTGTCCCTAGCAAACACTCATGGGCCAGTCTGTTCATGTACTACATGTACTTACTTGCCATTCCACTCTGAGGGATCACATATACATGTGTGAACTTGGCGTGTTTAGAGACAACAGGTGACACTGATTACCCACCAACATGAGCACCTCTTACATTACTTGGTTTCCCACCATTGCTTGGTGTAGGTGTATTGGAGTTTCTGTCTGTTGTGGGAACTCTTTTGTTTTTTCATTTCTTTCAGCCCAGCTGACTTGTCAGTAAGCTGAACTAACCTTACTCTAAGGGTATATTGTCTGTCTGTCCATAGACTATCATAGTATCAATCATACAATATTTCTCTTTTTTTCTTCTCAAAAACTGGTGGATGGATCCTCTTAAAACTTGCTGGGGATGTACCTTGGGTGGGTCTCTACCAGCTTTGTTCAATTAATCATGATCCTATTACTGTTTTTATTTTAATCTGAAAAATACCTATTAATATCAACTGATTTTGCTAATTGCTTTGAAGCTCCATAGGAACGCTTCTGGATACCCCCAGACATTAGCTGGTGATGCTACATTTTTTAAAAATGCACTTAATTAAAAAATAGGAAAAAAAACCTCTAAAAGAAATGTCCCTTGATTCTGCTCTTTCTGTTGTACTTCGTTCATACAGGAGACAATGACCCAATTTTAAATGTCACAGGACAAAGCTTAATATTTTACATTCTAGATGACAATTCCAATGTTATTTGAGCCAGAACCTTAAACATGGGCACATTAATTGTCTGCTATAAGAGATAGGTTTGGCAGTTTCAGAGCCCCCAAGCGGGCCTGTGTTAAAAGTGGAAGATCTCCCTCTTGCAGGTGCAGAAAAACGGGAGAGTGAGCACCAAAGGCGCAAAGCATAGCTAGGGGGGTCTGGACACATGCTCCCCCCCAGGAAAAATTTGAAATTCACACCTTCATTTCCTGCATTTTGAACCATTTTAGGCACCATCTTAGACATATTCTTCTCGTATGTAGTACAACAACATGGCAAAACAGTACAGCTTTATAGCCACTGATGGATTCCAAGTAACACTTTTTTTTTTAATTTTACAAAAATGGGAGACATTGTATAAAAAGCAGGAGACTTTGTAAAAAAGATATTAAAAACGTGGGAGATCCCCCCCCCCCCCAAGGTGTGAGACTTGGACACTCTGTAGTTTCAATAGCCTTGATCTAATTTTCAAGAAAAAGGTTATATAAAGACTTATATTACACAATTATGATCATTCTCTGACAAATGCTAGATTTTGAGTCCATATATGTGGTAACCTTGACCTAATTCCCAAGGTCACAGGGCCATTTATACAAATTTTATTATTCATTGGATCCCTCATGAATTAGTTGAGCACAGACTTTTCATATTTCACATAATGATGGTCTCTGTAATGACTAAGATGTGACATGGAGTTACAATGATTTAATTTTTAAGGTTATGGAGCAACCATTGAATTTCATATCTGCATGGACTTTAACTCAAAAAGAACTACATAAGCCAAGACTTGGAATAATTATTAGACTTGATGATGGTGCTCCCAACCTGGAAGTCCTACGTCATGATTGCACTCAAGGATCCTGATCTTAAGTTCAGGGCAACATCCTAGTAAATATGACCCAACCCTCTACTGTCCTAATAGTTATCATAGAATTCTTTTCCTAAAACTGATATTTAAGCCTTAAATTGTCATGGTCAATGCTATTTAACCAAAGACATATACAAACACGCTCACATATATTACCATCCTGTGTATGCAAGGTCAGTTGAGCAAAGGACTGTGACAGTCCTCTCGTTGTTACATGTTATGCAACTTATGTAACAGAACTCAGTATTACACATCCAAAGTCCAGTATTCATTTCAATTTAGTGACTGCAACATGTGTGCACATCATATCTTATGTAAGCAAAATGTAAGAGAGCACCATACTGAACAATATTACATGTAGCATGAGAGATAGTAAAGTCCCACCGAATGTACCCAAAAGGCCAGTTAATTAATCCCCCCCCCCATTTGCACTTGCTTGAAATTCATTTTATTTGCCAACTTCCTTTGATCTACAAGTCAAGTTATCTGCACAGTAGTTGAGGGCAGAAGGACTGCCACAGGTTACTGGGTGCTATTACTGTTACCCTGCCTTTGACACTGCTTCCCTAAAACAAGAAAAGAAAATTGGCAGACATGGCTGCATGTCTGGCCTAGCTGATAAAACCTGAGTCCAGGACTAACTAAATTGTGAGGCCCTTCAAAAGAGTCAAGGCCTGCGAAAAATGTCTAAAAGTCCGCTTGGAGACAGGGTGTTAGCAAGAATCTAAAATCTGGGTGTCCAAAATGCTAAAATTGTCCAGATGTCATAATATCAGAGTATCCACTTCCTATTCTTTCCATCATAAAAATAATTATTTTGGGGTGTCCAAAAGGACAGGTGCACACCTCTGGCTAATACAGGGGGAAGTGAAGCACATTTCCTCCAATCCAATAAATCCCTTAATGTTCCACCAGGTGATCTATACAGTGGTCAGTCTTTCTGTTGCCTGCACAGACAAACTATAATTAAATGCCACAACTGTTTACCCAGTTGCACTGTGTGAGCACTCACTAAAAAGGCAGCAGATCTTGCAGGCAGCCAGCAACTGTTTCTGCTCCACAGAGGAATCTGCCAGATGAGGCTGCTACACGATTTATAAGAAACTCAACTGTTCCTTCTTTGTTATTGTACCTCTAATTGTAACACCATCTTGGACCTGCCATTGGGCAACCTGGCTCTCAGAGACATGGCTTACACTTGATGCACAACCCCTCTCCCTTCATCACCAACAGCTGAACACTACTGTCACACAAGGACACAGGTAGCTTGTGTATGCTGTCATTTTCTACTATCATACAAAGACACTAGTAGCTTGTACTGTCATACAAGGACATCAGTAGCTTATACTGTCAAACAAGGACACAGGTAGCTTGTATCTCAACAGATCATGCCTCCAAGTTGCAAGAGCCTTTTGGGGTGTTATTCTGGCTATGCCCCAGCATGTTCGGTTGGGAGTGGGGACAGCAGGCAAGACATTTCCTGTTCAACAGCAGGTTTTTTCCATGCCAGGCACCTACTTTTAAGTTTTTTTTTTTCATTTCATGTTTTCTCTCATGTAGCTTTGCAATTTCAACTTGAATGTACCAGCCAACAACTTTCCTTTGTGAGCATACAAATTTAATTGAGGCAAATCTTCTTTTCTAGTTTTTTTGGGAGGTAGAGTCATCAACACACATATAATATGCCACTTGCCACTAGTTTTCTTCAGCACACTGTGTAACCAGCAAGTGCAAAGGAATTGAACTCATTTTGCTGTCCAAGAAAAATCTATAATCACAAGCAAACCAATCAACATTCAGCATGCTCTGCAGGTATTTCCCATGAAGCATCTGCACAGAGCTAAATGTCAGCCACTTCACAAAGGCTGGGGTGGTCCCAGAACAATGGAGGTGGACACGGAACAATTACTCTAAATGTGTTGCTATCTGCATGATCTGCAGTGAACTAAAAAACAGCATCTATAAATCTCTTCAGTCTCAAATGCTAACAGTGCACCAGTCAAAATGCATAAAAGCCTCAGCAAGCAGGCAAAATGGCCAGACACAAGTCCTCAAATTATAGACTTGTAGATTGGTCATAATTTCTGCAATGCCCCATTTAGCAAAGATCCATTACACGGGTACAACTCCCAATACGGTTATTTTACTTCTCCCAGCATTGTTGTGATTACATATGCCCAGTGGCTGCAAAATACCTTTACTTCCATTGACAAATTTTCATACCTGTTTTTAAGTCTTTCAATGCCAATCATGTCTAAAGTCGATCTGCTAAAATGAAACTAGTCTGAATTATCATTAGGATCTCAGATTTGTATTCCGTGTAAAAACACCTTTCATTGAAGTACCAGCATGCCTCTAGTTCCAGAGAAAATACCTCAGGTCAACAGCTTTTCTTGGTGCATACTGTGCCCAATGCAGGCCGAGAAAAGCTGTTGACTCAGTAAAAAATTGGCACTTAAAGAGTTATATATATATATATATATATATATATATATAATATATATAGCACCTAGTCCCTATGTAGGCCTACATGTAATTGTTACTGGAATACTGGAAGTTGTGATGAAAAATTGCCATACTGAATGTATCACAGATCAGGACAAGCAAAATATATCTCTTGTCATTCATTATAAGAGAGGAGCAAGTGACACCAAATACACACAAGCCTGCATGCTGCTTTGCTGCAAGTACATGTATCTTATCAGCATAAAAGTCTTCAACTTTTTTGGTCACAAACGTTTCTTTGATTTCTACCCCCTCTCTTTAGATACTGTTAATTCACCTACTTTTGATGGTATTTGATTTTTGCCTATTTTCCTGATGACGCAAAACCATGAGAATAAAAAACAATGGAATAGTATTTAATATAAGTTTAATAGGAACTACATGTATATCCAAAAAAGTGAAATTAAAAGTTTAGTTAAACATGTCTGAAATGCAAAAACTATGAAATTTAGACATGCTAAAATAAATACATTTACAGTAGTGCTTTCTTTGTCAGGTGAATGGTACTTTCATTTTCTGCAGCAGCTTTATCAAACCCTCCTGTTTTGCGTTGCACGACTCAAAGCCTTTGCGTATAATTCAAATCTTTGATCTTTTTATCTAATGCTCCTCCAAAAATGGACAGATACATATGTTGGTTTTTATCACAAAAATATTTGGCAGGGGAACTGTTGACAAAACTGAACTAAAGTTAGCCTGAATAATAGATATGCATTTTGAATATAACAGCTGGACTTATAAAATGATGATAAAGTGGATTATAGTCTAGCTCAGTCTGGATATGACACCTTGAATTGGCCCATACCGGTTACTTCACTTGCCGCAATTTCAGTATTAGATGATCCAGTTGTTTCACTTGAGTATATATACTTCCCGTAAAATGTAGCTGAGTTGAACAGTCAATGTTTTCTCCTCATTGGGACTGCTAAAATATTGTGAAAATTTAAAAACAAGAATATGTTTCTTGAAATGATTTACTACTTAATGAACCACCAAATTGTGGCCAAAATGGTGATATTGGTACACAAATAAATGCTATTATATTTAAGTTGACATATTCTCTGGATTTTTTTCAGTAAACTTTAAAATAAGAATTTTCTAGTATTTTCAGCAGTTTTTATGAAGAAAAGTTCTCCACAGTACAACACAGCACTACCACAATTGTTATGGGGAGTATGCATCATCAAATGAAATGACTGTCATCTTGAAATAACTTCATATGACCCAGCTGTAGAGCTGAATTCAGAGATGTCTTATCCAGACTGAGTTGCACCATTATAGTATTAAGCATCATTTCAAAACGTTTTGAAATGCGAAAAAAATATGGGTTTTTAAAGCAAATAGCGATGCATGAATAAAGCTCTCATCATTGCAATCTTCAAAATCATATCAAAGTCAATTACTTGCCAAATCAAGTATTGTATATACAACAGAAGTTTTGGCAAACTGACCAAACGCCATCTGAATCTTCCTGTGACAACATACACAATAACAAAGAAAAGACATCCACAAACATTCATCTAAATGGCCCAGTAACCTTAAAGGTTACACACCAGGCAATTAGCTTGAGTTGTAGAGCTCTGCTCAGATGCAAAGAAATCTGCTTCAGATTTTGCTCAGACACCCTGCCAGTAGCACAGGTGATGTGAATATACTTTGGCAGTCTGGGGTGGTGACAAGGTTGCTGACCTAACAACCAGAAAGCATGTGGGGAGGCAGCCTTGATCAACCTTGAGTTTACAGATGCAAGAAGTTTTGTTTATCATCATTCCAAGACACAAGTCTGCACCATGGAAATGCCACTAAGTCTGTGAGTTAATGTCACTACCTTACCCCAACACCACCAGTGCACAGCAGTTGGACAGGCATTATTATTTTAAAAGAACAACCGTATATTTATGAAATGGGCCAAAGTCATTTCAGCATGGCCATATTTTGAAATATATATATAAAATCAAAGCTAGGCTGTAGGTTGAGTCAACAGTTGTCCTCTGTGTGTGGTTGACTCAGATGAGCATAGTTATTAGCAGACAAAGGTTAAGCAGCTGTGCTATCCTCTGTTTTCCATGTGATGCTGCTGGAAGATGAACTGTTATTTCATCAACGTTTTTCTCACATTGCAAAAAAAAAAAAAAAAAAAAAAAAAAAAAAAACCACACACACACATTACAGCAAGTTAGATTATAGCACTTTCCTGGGTTGCAAGCAAATCTTTGCTTTTCACAAATAGGATTTGAGTGGATGGGCAAGTGAGTTAGAACAGGAGCAAGTAAAAGTTCAAAATATAAATTGTCCCCAGGACTGATATTGGTGTGTGTCTTTGTTGTGCAAGTCCAATGTAGACAAAGTATTCATCTGCATAAATGCCATGCTGTCCATATCTCAGGTGTATGCTTAAAAGAATTTTTAACAAAATCTTCCCAATTTAGTGTTGATTGACATATGGCATGCAGCTAAATACAAAAACCAAAATAACTATAACATATTACCTGCCAATTCAAGAAGAATGTTTTAAGAAAGCTACAGTTGGGATTGTACTTCTATCCTGTGTGGGGTCCCACATGGTGGTGTGTTTATACTGTAACTCCATATATACTATGCCCCAACTGACTGGTAACCAATACACACTTGAAGACCCAGGGCATGCTGGAATAACTGTTGCTTCTGCTCTGGCTCTCTCATCAGTCCTTAACAACAGGGGTACTGGCATATATATAAGCTTTTCATCTTCTTTAATCATTCAAAAGGCAAAGAAACTTTAACTTTCGAGAAGGGAAGACACCAGAAATAGTTATTCTGTTTCCTTCAATATGACTTTTGCTCACTTACACCTTTAAAGGTTCTGTACAAAAGCTTCTTCCCACTGCTAGATATCTTGAAAACTTCATTTTCAGTTTCCTCATTAACTGGTCCATTGAGTTGCAGTATCAATATCAGATCACACTACATGAAAAAATGATATACATGTACACCCTAGTGACAGATGTTGCCTTGAAGTTTGTTATATATATTCAACGCTGTATCATTTGCCAGACAATTGTCAACACACTTGGACCACTTGCTGTCTATCATTTCAACACCTTCCTGCTCATTTTGTCCAAAAGCACCCAGATATAAACTGCTGTATGCTTTCACGAGTTTACACAAATATCATGTTAAAAGAATGTCATCTAAATTTAATCTTACCTGAAAACATTTTTTTGCAGAGAATTGTGGCTGAGATGTACTGATCATGGTGGCATGCCCCAGGTCAATAGCTTTCCTTGATATTGATTGAGCACCTAACCCATACCAAAGAAAGCTATCGACTCAAGTCTTACTCTGACCCAGAATGTTTAAATGTATATTCAGGTCTTGCTCTCATTCTAAGGAACACAGTACAACTGCAAGCTAAATACTTTTTTTTTTTATGAAAGTAACAGTTCAGTATATATCAAAGGAACTTGAAGATAATACATGTATTGTACATATCATAAGTCAACATAAGCGTACACAGTTCATAATGCAGGAATGACCAGACATGCACCTTCCACTGTTGGATACTGACTGATCCAAACAATGATTATCCCAAGGCAAGTGACAAATATTTTCAGACTCAAAGCTAATTTTAGGGTCCACAAGTTCACTTCCCTTGTTTTCTGACCTTTGCAGGAACCAGGTCAAGGTTATCCATATGTGATCCTAACTACAGCTATAGGGGTGCATGATAAATTGATTACATACATTTTTCAAGTCATAATTCATGTTTCTTTGTCCCGTAGAGACAATACCCAGTTGAGATAATCAAATAAGGAACTGTTGATACCTTTATATCACAGAAATTTATATGCACTGTCACCAGGTGGGGAAATAGCTCCACTAATTGCAAAATGTCAACTTTTTTTAATGGAAAAAAATGATGATTCGGGAGTATTTGTTCAAGATTGCGGAGATCGGGAGACTTTAAAAAATGACTTAAATTTCAGGAGATCTCCTCTAAAGTTCGGGAGTTTTGGAACCTCTGCAAAGTTATAGCAACATACAATCCAATGGGAATACAAACCTCTTTGTTAAGCTCCACAAGAGTTCTGTGCATCACATTGTGCATTCATCTGAATACAGATTAAAGTGCTAATTTTGACCTCATCTCCTATTCCAAATGAAGTGAATGACATCACCCATATAAAGTCCTAGCTACCCACATAATACTTCCATAAGTCATAAATAGTTGATTATCTTACATGCAAGGGCCTTTGTTTGTACTTTGGTACAGGTTATAGTTTCATAAGATACAAAACAATGTGTAGCTATTACTTTACACTGCATTTTTTATCCTTGCGTGCCATTATTGGTATGGTGCAGTAACACGCAAAACCCTCTCCATGCACGGATGTGACCTACATAATTAAAATTCACCCGCAGCTGCCAAGGAGAGGTTCTATGGCATTACAGAAATATGTTGAAGCCACATATGGAGCCGGTATAATGAGGATGAAACCTATGGAAATTTGCGGGTCTGGACAGGGAAACTGGTACATGGCCCAGCTATATATATATATATATATATATACATACACTGTAATGTTCTGGTTGTCCCTCCACACTGAGAAATACAATTAAGATTAAAAAAACAAAAACAAAAAACATGTACATTGCCTGTCAAGTCAAATAACTGCAAGGTGGAAGTCTGTGGGGACTTAACCGAACCAGAACCAGTTATGCGAGACCCATCAAGACGCATACAGTCTGTCTGTGTGTAAATATATGTAACTTCGACAACTTGATACCAAAACAATGAGTTACAGAGACTTACTTGCGTTTTTGCTTGGGTCCATCCCTGGAAAGCAATTAAACAGGCCGCACACAGTAGGATTCCAGGCTTCATGGTGACAAACACACAGTCTGGAGAAAAACACAATCACCCTGTTAATGAAGTACACACCCTGGTTTATAATTAGCTCAGCAGGGAGTTTTCCTGCTCCAAAAATATGAGCACTTGTTGAACCCATCACCACATCAACAGATGTGCTGACACAGCAACTTTCTTTAGATTGTTTGTAACACCCTTCAAGAGCTCTACCCTCTTTCACTACACCAGTTCAAAGAAACTCAGGTGACCCAAAAAGACGGCCAGGCCTCAATTCCGATCTAAAATTCTCCTTCCTATCAGTCCACTGAACTTACCATCAAAGCCACTCACTCAAGGTTACCAGAACCAGATGCTTAATCAAGGTTTCCTGAAAGCCCTACTGTCATGCACCATGTTAGATTAAGGTTCCCATCTGTGATACTATCTTCCCGAGATGATCCTGGTTGTCTGACATGTTCATTACTCTTGCAGTGCCAACCAGTCATTAGTTGTGATACACATCAAAAAAAGGTAAGGAGCGAGTTAACTGTAGTACAGTGGTACCCCTCTTATAAGGCCACCCCAAATGCTGCCAAAAAGTGGCCTCACATAAGAGGAGTGGCCTATCTTGAGGGGGAAAGTATAGTGGAAATACCATACTTTCTGCATAAGAATGCTGGCCTTTCAAAAGGGGTGGCCTTTGGTGAGAGGGGCCTTATAAGAGGGGGACCACCGTAATATTAAGAGCATAAAAATTTGAGATGCATGCTATGCCAATTTTAGACATTGTTTCTGTCACTTTCTTTCTTTGCTATTTTCATGATGCTTGCTTTCAAAATACTTTGCTGTAATGCCTTTGTAAAAGTTAAGTGCATTGAGCACCACCTGCCATGATCACTTCACTTTTAGATAGAGGGGGTGATTGGACAGCTACACACCATCCACTGGCAGTCTCTATGATCTCCTTTCATCTAAATGCGCTTTAAAACTTGGAAGTACAGACATGAGAAATAAGCCATATGAGCAGACAGAACACACTCGATATTCCATGAAATGATATATGAAGTGGACATGATCTCTCTCAATGGCTGCCCAAGCTAATACATACATACATACATACATACATACATACATACAGAGGCCTACATACATACATTTTGTACAGGCTTTATAAAGTTTGAAGCAGGTGTACCCCAGCAGAAACAAATTCAAACATACAGGCTAAATTTGCTCACCCATTTTTCCCACATAAGGAAAGGGTTAACTATAGAGCATATCCCTTCTATGACTCTGGGCAACAAGTTCTGGAAAACAATGACACACACACACACACACACACACACACACACACACACACACACACACACACACACACACACACACACAAATTCCCTAAAAGCATGGTATCAAAGGGCAGATTATATATATTTTTTTCTTTATTCCTTGGTACACATTTGGGGGGGGGGGGGGGGGAGAAAAAACGATTATATTCATGCAAGTGGCAAGAGTCCACATTTCTTATACACAATACAATAGGCCTAATGATCAAATTGATCAAAACAGCCCACAGATTACAGAAATCATCTCATTTCCAGCCTCACTTTTTCCTATGGTCATACACGGTCATTTTGATCTTAGTACATTTTGACGAGAGTTCTTTCCGTCTTTTGGGACTTGTGCACATATAAATGTGTGTGTGTGTGTGTGTGTGTGTGTGTATGTATGTATATATATATATATATATATATATATATATATATATATATATATATATGTATATATATACTGTATTTATATAATGTGCAGTACCCAAAGCTGTCACAACACTAGACCTTATAATACACCAACCAGTGCAGTAAAGGGGGAAAAAAAAAGAAAAAACTAAGGAAAAACCAAACAAAAACACGCACACACATAAAACAACTTTAAAATATAATGTGTGGACTCCGACCTGGGCGACACTTATACCCAAACCACGAAGTGCCAGATATAGAGAAGTGCTCCTGTAGGCCTACATGATGACAATGATGCGGGACAAAAAACTAATTGAATCACAAAACACGTGGTGGAACATGTCAATACGCTCTGACTGCAAATCACTTACTAAAATACTGGGACAGGTCACACACAAATACATATGAAGCATGTTGTAGCTTACCTTTTGTCTGTGTGATGACTGCCTGGTTTAACACACGGTATTAGAATTTCACACGGCTCAAATTCTGAAACCACAAAAAGTTTTGTACACAAAGTTTTTCTCTTTTTTTTCCTCCCTCCAGATTAAAACAATTCTGCAGGCAGGTCAGGAGACACAGGTGCACATGGTACTCCACTCAATCCTATTCAATGGAAACTAGCCGGTAGTGTACTCTGGGCCAGTCACCTCTCTCCCATGTGCTCCTCAACTGAAGGAATGCCGCTCAATCCAGCCGGCCGTCTGATCAGCTGACGGCAATCAGTGTGGCAAGATAAGCCAGATAGGACACGCAGGATCCAGTAGCCAGCAGCCAGTAGCCGACCACGCCGATCACACTACATGACCAGTGGGAGGAGCCCGTGCCAGAGCTGACCCATTAATGACGCTGGGGGTGCAAGGTGGAAGCTACTTTTTTTGTTTGTTTGTTTGTTTGTTTTTGTTTTGTGTAATGTTTTCATCACACAATACATCCATGAAGATGACACTGTTATTAAAAAAAAGCATGCTCCACTAACACAACTTGCACATGTGGGCCCCCAAATGGGTTACAGTTATGTTAACTCCAGTGAAGCATGGATTGTAAAGCTGCAGTAACATGATCCCTCAGTTGATCCGTCTGTTCTATCAAATTTTAAGTAATAAATCATTTCAGTTCTCATCAGCTGACAAAGGACAATGTTAATGGACACGAACATCAAGAAGATATGCATCACTTGGGTCCTACACACCAAACCCTTTCATTCGTGCAGCATGCATGCATGTATGTGTATTTTGAAATTATCAACTTTACATAAGGTTGGACATTAGCTTTGTCTGCTGAATAGACTGACTTCCATCATGGAGGTAGAGACCAAACCCAAGGCAGATCCAAATGTAACAGATAAAGCAGGTGGTCTTTCAAAAGAGGTCATACAACATGAAAAGCATAGAGCCAAGGGACCTAAAAAGTGTGGTGTCAAAAACTAGTGATCTCTCAAAAGGGGCACTATACTCTATTATTGGGTCCCAATAATGCCTCCATGGTTCCAGGAAACATGGTAAGGAGCAGGTAAGGATGTTTCAAAAAAACCCAGTGTGTAAGGGAACCCACCAAGCATATCAGATTGTTGAAAGAGTAGCATATGACTAACTGGCTTATGGTATCAGTGGGGGTGGGGGTGGTCTCTCTCTCTCTCTCTCTCTCTCTCTCTCTCTCTCTCTCTCTCTCTCTCTCTCTCTCTCTCTCTCTCATAGTCCACATGCATTATGTTTATAGGATTTCTCAGACATTGCTATAGAAATCCAAACTGGTGCATAGCCATAGCCATAGCCATAGCCATAGCCGTATTACTTAAATTGGTCCCCTGATTTGGAATAATCAACATACATGTCAATCCACCTCCCTGGAATTATT
Organism: Hermodice carunculata; assembly: GCA_964020975.1. Lineage (NCBI taxonomy): Eukaryota > Metazoa > Annelida > Polychaeta > Eunicida > Amphinomidae > Hermodice > Hermodice carunculata. The sequence goes on along the minus strand of OZ026615.1, from coordinate 48,069,417 downwards.
TTACAATTTTCAAAATTATGCAAATCAGAGGCAACTGAAATAGTACAACTGGCTGTCCATTTTGAAAGGCTTAGGTCTTGTAGCAAATTGAATTAAAACACAAAACAAAACAAAACAAAACAAAAACAAACAAAAAAAAAACAAAAAAAAGAAAGAAAAAAAGAAAGAAAAAAAAAAAGAAAAAAGAAGAACCCAAAACAGGGTAAGAACTTGGGTTCTCAATAAAATACAGACAGTCCCCAACTGTTCATGTTGAACAGATGTCTAATATGCCGAGATAACTGAGTGGTCCCATCACAAAGCTACTCCTCTCATATTGCAACAAATGATGTCGGTGTACAGAAGCATTATGCCTCACTGCCTGGAACTGGGCTGCCCTTAGTATCCCAAGATGTCACTGGACCTGGAAGGGAAGGGGGGGGGGGGGGCAGCCTGCACTATGCACAAGGCAAAATCGGATTCAAGTCCACAATGTCTGTTTTAACAACCTTGTGGATTTGATAACCATGGTGTGAAACAATAATATGTGGATTAGTGTCATCTCAGGGGCTTTCTCCAACCTACCATGGAAGAGTTTGATGTGCCTCTTCTTCTTGTAACCAGTTAAAATAAGATCGGTCTCCTGAGATACTCTGGTGATCAGCTTTTAGACATCCTGTACTAAACATATTTATTTCCCCTCAAGAGACAGTTATGTATTAGATGTATATCTGTCCTGGGATTATAATAGTGTGCACACATTGTATATGTATGTTTGAATTACACTGCACATGTACGTGCACATTCTCAGCCATACTACCCAAAAGAACCAGAGCCTCCAAGTCTCCTGCCCCAGCGGGATATCTCCCGCTTTTTATGAAATGTCTCCCACTTTTTGTAATTTTTTTAAAAGTAGCATTATTCCATGGGTGGCTGTAAAGCTGTACTGTTTGCTGTGTTCTTGTACCATATATGCACGGAATATGTCTATGATGGTGCCTAAAATGGTTCAAAATGCAGGAAATAAAGGTATGAATTTCAATTTTTCCTGGGGGAGCATACCCCTAGACCCCCTCAACTATGCTTCATGCCTTTGGGGCTTGCCCTCTTACTTTTCAGTACCTGCAGGAGGGATATCTCCCACTTTTACCAGGCCAGCTTGGAGGCTCTGAAGGACTGACCCTGTCTGCAATAGAATGCATAGGTACCCTTACCATATACTTGCAAGCCTGCATTACAACACTCTTTTAGCTTTCTTAATTAGTATTACTACTATAACTACCAAAAGGTATATACTATAGTTTTATAGCTTAGGTATGTGAATGCTATATGCAGGCAACCGAAAGCAAAGCTGAAGCTTTCAAGAGCTAGTTAGCCTCCGCTTAGCTTGCAAATGGAGCAAAATATTTAAATGAGTTCAGCACTTGATAGCTAGTAGTAAAACTGGAGAGCTAATAGACAAGTGGTCAAATGCTTGCAGATGAAGCACTCACTAGCTTGCAAGTTAGTACTTGAGAGTTACTAAATTAGCACCCGAGAGCCAGTTGATTAGCACTACAGAGTGAGAGGCTAAGCTCTGAAAAGCTATAATGTAGCAGTATTAACACTCAAAAGCTAGTGGCTTAGCACTTGCAAACTATTGGTGGTATTAAAAAAAAATAAAGAAAAACAGAAATAAAAGAGCATCGTTTCATGAAAATGGGTAACAATCAACTGGGTCAACACTTACAAGTATGAACTGCAATAATCATGCAGTTTCCAAAATACATGGATTTGTGGTAACCAATCACTTATGTTGACAAATCAAGCTTTTTTTAAGTATTGCAGATGTCCACACAACTAGAGTTCTTTGGTTTGTGCTATAGATACATCCAATGAAACAAAAATGAAAGTTGTAATATTTTAATCTCTGGTCATTAGGCATACTTCTTAACTTTCCATGTTGAATATACTCAAATGTATTATAGATAGAGGTGTCAATACCAACTTAAATTCATTGGCTTGTGATATGGCTCATCCAGTGAAATTTAAATGAAAAGTGTAACATTTGAATTAATGCTAATTAGGTATACTTGGAAAAGTTTAACATGCACCATTTCAAAACTATTAAACATGATGGGGCAAAGAATTGTGTTCAAGATACATGATATAAACAAATTGCAAATTTTGCAGACATTTTATAGTTTACTTATTTTCAAGGCACACAGACATATTTGTTTTGAAATAGATCTCTCTCATTCTGTCCACAGCTTTTTCTTGAAATTGATACTCGGATTTGGAATATTATACTTTCAAAATTATGCAAATTACAGGCAATTGAAATTCTAAATGTTCCACACTTTCAAACCTAGAAGTGTCAATCCACTTCCATTCATAGTTTGTGCCACAGGCGCAAACAATTAAATGAAAATGAAAGTTGTAGAATTTTATTTTCTATGCTACTTATAACACTTGGAAAATTTCAAAGAATATTTTTAGGTATTAGAGATAGAAGTGTCAGTTGAACTTCGATTCATTGGTTTGGGCAAAAACACATCAATGAAGGGAAAATGAAAGTTGTAAAATGTGAAATTATGCCAATTCGACATACCTCCAACTTTAAATGTTGAATATCTTCAAAGATGTTGTGGATAGAGGTGTCAATCCAACTTCTGCTCACTGGTTTATGATATAGGTTCATCCAATGAAATGCAAATACAAGTTGTAAAATTTGATTTTGTGCTTCTTTTGTACACTTGGAATACCCTATTCAAATCCTGAACCATTTAAAAAATAATAAAGATAAAGGGGTCAGTCAAACTACATGTACACTTAAAGGATTGTCTTTAAGAATATGTTATAACATTTAAAATTTTTGTAGTTTCTTCAAAGGTACCCTGGATAGAGGTGTCAATCCAACTCCGATTCATTGGTTTGTGATATAGGCACATCCAATGAAATGAAAATGAATGTGCAAAAATTTGATTTTATGCTTGTTAGGCACACTTGGAATATTTAGACGCTATATCTTTTCAAAAATATTATAGATGGAGTCAGTCAAATTACAATATCATTCAACAAATGTTTTAATATTTTAAATTATTCTAATTTTCAAGACATACAGGCGGAATTGCTCTGAAACAAATGTGATTTTTCAGTTATAATGTGTGTCTGTGTGCCAACACAGATATTGTTTCAAAATTCTTTGTTTCTTTCCCCTCCCATCTTGTCCACAGCTTTTCTCAGAGATCATGGCCATAGCCCTGTCATTGAAATGCGTCCTCTGATTTAGAACAATTTAATACTTTCAAAATCATATAAATTAGAGGCAATAGGAATTTTATTGCTCCACAATGTTCCATATCTTCAAAAAAACTATTCTACATAGAGAAGTTTTAAATCACTTTTAAACAAAGAACGTATGATATAAACTGGGTGTCAAAAAATCTGCTGCTGGCACAGTAGCGGCCAGGCTCTGTATTCAGATCATGCTGAGGCCAGTGAAAGCACTCTGGCATGACCTTTGTGATTTTTAACACTTCTTTGTTAATTGTCCCTTTGTTTCTTATCAATTTTGTGGAGATTTACTGCATGAACAGAAGGTCACAGCCATCTTGCACCCAGTCTTAGCTTCTTGATTGAAAAGCAAACGTTCCTGTCTATTGCAGATTTTGCCACTTGTATTCCTGGTTTTTCTTCTTGTAACCTGTGCGGTGAGACCTGTACAGTGAGACATGTCCTTCATGGCTACTCAAGTATATGATCAGTCCTTTTGTTTGTGTTTTTCTCTTTTCATTACTTTTTTATGTCATAAAGGAACAAAGACCTTTTACCATAGAGCTATCAGTATAATTGCCCTGTCTTAAATACAGCTATTTCCCTTTGACCACAATATTATGTAAATTGCTTTATTTTCCCATGTATAAATTTTCACGGTTTTTGTATTTTTGATATTTCAATGTAGTTTTTTATTTCACTGTTTTGGACATAATTCCTATTCAAACAATGTTAAAGTACTATTTCACTGTGTTTTTATTTTCACGGTTTTGTGCCATCATCGAAATAATATAGTATAAACTGTGTATGGAAGTACAAATGATGTTTATCTCTACATGTACATAGTCATCCATACTAAGAAGGGTCTGCAGATGGTACTCTTTACCAGTCCCAAGGGTGCCCTCTATTAGGTGGGTTTCATGGTATAAGTAAACCTTGGAATTGTGTGTATATTGGAGTCTTAACATTTGATGATATCCAAGTTTTCACAAGAGGCCCATGGGCCTAATGCTCTGCTGGCACAGTGGTTATATTGCACTTGTTCATTTCAAAGTTGCGAGTTCTCAAGTGGCTTCCGAACATGTAAAGCTTATGTACATTTAATGTATAGAAGGTCCATCAGATGGCACTTCGCTCCACATGTAATTATAGCTTATTTGTGCAATTTCTGTGATGGATATTGTTGCATGTGCCAAGACAACAAAGAGGGAGTCCTTAACTTTATATCCACAGTGACCTTGGGACAGGATAGCAAGGTCAAAAAATAGGTCAAAGTCACTGATATTACATCAAATTCTAGCTTTGAACATTGTCTATAAATACTATAAATCTGGCAAGTCTAATCCAATTACTTTTCAGGATATGGAATTTCATATCTTAAAACACATTTTAACTCATAATTTGTCAAATTATAGGTGGCGCCACTAGTATCATTACCAACTTAAGACTTTGACATCCCGTGCAATCCCACTGATTTAATGATAATCTGCTAAAAATTACAGATGCTAGAGTGTTCACAAGATTTTCATATTTTGACCCCTATATTTCATAACATTGTAGGTGGAGCCACTAATATCGAAACAACCCTAGATTTTTATATACCCTATAAGTCCTGAAAATTATATTGGGCTAATTCGAAAACTGTGGACAGTATTGCGGTCACAAGATTTTCACATTTTGACCTGTATATTACATACTATAGGTGGTGCCACCAACATTGATGTTGACAAAGATTTTTATACACTTTATAGCTCCTAAACATAATATGGGCCTATCTCAAAAATTGTGGGGTGCAGAGCATTCATCAGATGACCCCTATATTCAAACTGGCCATTTGGCCTTGACCTTCAACTCGGATTAAAAAAATGTTGTGTTCAAAATATGTGCCACACGTCCAGCTTTCCATATATGGTCTGTTAGTTCAAATCGGGTCATAACTTTTCGAGTCATTGAAGAAAAACAATAAACTTGGACAAAGTGCCAAACTCCATAATTACTGGGTCACAGTGACCTAAAAGTAGGTCCCCAAGTACAGTTCTATGTATTATGTGCTCAAGTGCAATTTTGATATGGAGGCTTAATTCTTTCGCCATTGATGTCCAAGCTACACCTTGCCATTACAAACATGGTGACCTCACAAAAGTAAGTCAAGGTCACTGATATTCTATAACACTCTAGCATTGGCTATGATCTATATATCCTATAAATTTGGCAAGTCTAATCCAATTGCTCTTCCAAATATGGTTATATCTTAAAACACATTTTTGCTCATAATTTGTTATAGGTGGCGCCACTAGTATCATTAGTAACTTAGACTTTGACCTCACACACAATCCCACCAAATTTGGTGAAGATCCACCAAAAATTAAAGATGCTAGAGTGTTCACCCCTATATTACATAATGTTGTAGGTGGCACCACCAATATCAAAAGGAACCTAGATTTTCATCCACCCTGTAAGTCCTGAAAGTTATATTGGGCTAACATCAAAACTTTTAAAGTTATCGCGCTCACAAACCAAAAGTTTACAGACATCTCCTTTGATACTTAAAAGTTTCATACACTATTCCACTATACCGACACTGGTATAAACAGGTAAATAGTAGGTCTAATACAATTTTTAGCACCATAAAGTTGACTTGAGTCTTTGTGAGGTAAAGTGTACTGAGGTATTAGCTGGAAGCCACCTCTCCCACTATACATGTACTGGATGAAGATTGAAAAGAAAGATATCCTGCAAAAAGTGAGTATGATTATGGTTTTCCGACCTAAGACGAACTAGAGAAAATTCTTTAGGTGGGTTAAGTATACTTTACTCCGGGTACGGACAGACAGAATGACGGACAGACATGAGTGATGCTGCAAGTTCTGCAACCTTGGTCAGCAGAGCTAAAAAGTGAAATGCCTCTTATATGGGGCATACCTGGTTCTCTTAGTAACCATAGTCTTGCCTGGTGAGATGCAGATTGCTACCTGTGCCGGAAAGCGGGATTTTACTAATATTTTAGAAATAAAGAATACTGAGTACATGAAGATGGAAGTTTATTCTTATATCCAATTTAGGAAGCACTAAATGAATATGCCTTTGGTATTTGTAAACTGAAATTTCTCTAAAAGACACTAATTTTGGGAGAAAGGGGTATCTAGCCCTGTCTTTACAGTGATATGCCAGTGTGTCCTCCTTGATTGACTGGCGTGAACCCCGTGCTTTGTGGCAGGAAATTAATGTCTTGTATTGGCATGATTTTAACTGCTACAAGTTTATATCCTTCATATGATGCAACATACTGCACATACATACCAGTCACAGTTAGAATTACACTTCTCTCTGTTATAGGTGTGAAGATATTCAAGACTTAAAGATTGGAATACTCGCAGTATTCAATAAAGTATATGTATGATTGACAGTAATGTCTTGACTTCTGGGCACATATACTAATTTGCTTACATATGTATACAATTATCAGATAAAAGTGTCAATCCACCTTCAGTTTTTTTAGGTGTGTAGATGCAATGAAATGAAAATAAAAAATGTAAAATTTGATTTAGGTATACCGGTACTTGTGAACTTTAAATGTTTTTGGTTGAACATCTTCATATACATTATAGACAGAGGTGTTGATAGCAACATCAATTGATTGGTTTGTGGTGCAGGTGTGTCGCATGAAATGAAAATACAACTTTTAAAATGTGCAATTGTGCTGGTTCAGCACATTTAGAAGATTTGAATATTCACCACTTTAAACCTATTAAAGATAAAGCGGCAATTTCAATTCACAAGATTGGGGTATCATTAAACAAAATTTTAAAGTGTTTTAGATTTTATTAATTTTCAAGGCACACAGACAGATTTGCTCTAAAGCAAATCTATTTTTCCTAGTTTCTATTTATTCATTTATTTTTTTTTTTTGGTGAATTATAATTTGAATGCATGACACATGCAGATAAAATTCACTCATTTTCTATAAATCAGGTTTGTTATATCATTATAAACTAACGAGTCTATATTGCCAGCTATAGTTCAGTGTAATTTGTTTTGACACAAACACATAATTATTCAAATAAATATCCTGTCCAAGCAATGTTTCTGACACAATTTTATCGTACACACAAAGTATTGTCACTCTAAGATAGTATCTAACATTTGCCATTAGGCACAATACATAAGGCACCACTAAAATGATTTTGTTTTGCAAGATTAACTTTGGGAAACCTGCTTTTGCCAAGTTGCCACTATTTTCAAAATCATGACACCAAATAAAATGAGAATAAACAAATACTCAGCAAAGCAGATGGTGTGGACTTGTGTGGTTCATGTTGACTTCTCTTGTAAGCAATTCTCAGTGATATAGTCCTACATGATGCTGGCATTGAGAAGGTTTACCAGGCTATCTTTTCAAGCGCGCCATCTAGCAGCTGCTGGACAAATCAGCAAATGCATGGGTTTGGAATTAGCTGTAGTGCACTGGAGCAAGTAGTTGATAGACACGTCTGCCATCTTGTCATCATGTTTTTTTTTTTTTTTTTTTTTTTTTTTTTATCACGAATTTGAAAGGCAAAAAAAAAAAAAAAAAAAAAAAAAAAAAACAATAGGGCAAGACCTGCTGGTAACAACTTGCCAGAGTTGAAACTTACATTGATGCCATGAATTGAAATATTTGCTGTATGCCTGAACCTCCTTGTCATCACAAAAAAATGGATGAAGCTGAAAACTACCAGGAGCCAAGAATTCAACTTCACCAAAAACTGTTGCTAAACTGTGTTTGCTTGTGTAGCTCTGATAGTGCTACACACAGCACCATTAGAATTATCAATAGTGCAGAAAGAGTCAGAAATATCATGCACAACAGTAAATACCCCTTGGGGCCTGGGTCCATAACAGTTAGCCTTCCAGCAAATTTGTAATTATCTTAAAATTAATGCCTGCTGACTTTGATTTTACCTGTCAAGGTCACTCAAGACCTTGACAAGGTCAAATGCAGCAGCTTGAAATGAAAGCACATGCATTATTTCCTAGCCATATTCAATAATAACCATGGTCTTAAAATTCAGCGTTTCTCAGACATGAGCCAATGTGGCCTTGACCTAGCCTTTCAAGTCCACTCTAGGTCAAATGTGACAGTTCCAAATGAAAGCACATGTATCATTTCCTATTCAGGTGCAACGGTGACGGTCTCAAAATGCACCATATAATTTTCTATGTTGTTGGTCGATGACTTCACTTCTGAAAAGTGGTCAAATATTGAGATATGAGCTTGGCCTTCTACCAGCATTTGAAACACACGTTTGTTGCAGTGAAAATTCAAATGGCCTACAGTATTCATTCAAGATTTAAAGTTAAGTTAATGAAGTAGAACACAGTGGTCATAAACAACAGGTGGTCATTGTGCCAGATGGATCTAACAAAGAGATGCAGGGTCCACTATCATGGGACTGGTCAAAAGTTATGTTGAAAAGATAGTGGACAACATCTGGCGGTTGAGCTGAATTAAGCTAGAAGTAAAGAAACGCAAAATAAGTAGTCAAATGAAAATGGGATCAGCCCCCCCCCCCCCCCCCCCCCAACGTTTTGAACCCAGGAGATGGTTCTTCTTCAGGGGTTTGGACAAGACATGACAAGAGTTTTCATTCAATTACCAACATGCCTATAAGTCAGTGGTTCTGGCACTGCCTGGCAAGTCACCATAGTATGGAATGAGTTAATTTTACCCAAATTAATACTGTATACATGTAAACATTTCACAAATGGAAGAGAAAGTACATAAAAGAAAAGAACTGTAAACATTTTGACAGGTGAAGTCTGGCACCAACTCACACAATACAAACAGAATTGTTCTATAAGACACAACATTCAAAGTTGCGATTGTTCACAAATGGTAAATTCCACAACTTGTATCTCTACACAGTTCAATGAATCTATGTAAAATATTTTCATCCACAATTTTGAAGACAAATTTTGTGTATCAACGCATATCATCTTTGAAGATAAGAAAGTGACATGACACAGATTAAATTTAAAGCCTAGATAATCTGCTAATCTTGGCTATTCAATATCAGGTGCCTGATTTCATAAAGAGCTCTATGATCCATGGAGTTGACCAAGAGGACTTTAGAAGAAGATCAGGCATTAACAATTAAGGTGCCAATTTAAGATTGAGTCAACAGCTTTCCACGGATCACTTTGCATGCATTGCATGTGTGGTGACGAGCACATTACTGGCTGATCCCTGGGACCGGAGGGACGAGGATGAGGCTGTGGCAGACGGGACCGTTTTGGGGGCTTTTGCCAGGAGACCCGAAGGTGGACGGACGTGTGGAGAACGCTGTGTCAAGTGTGTGGACTAGAAAGTGAGGCAGCCTGGCAGAAGTCATTGGTAACACACGACGTTAGGTTGTGTGTCTTCACTAGGTACTCTGGTAAGTGCACGCACAACAAAATGGTACCAGAAGTATGGTGGCACAAAAGTGCCAACTAAAATATTTTTCTCTCTCCATAAAAATGCGAAGGCAAAAACAAGAAAATAAGAAAACAGAACAGCGAAAACAAGAAAACACGAAGGCGAAAATGCGAAAACACAACCGCTACAACACGACAGAAAATATGTCGTGTTTTCGCACTCGCATTTTCGTGTGAGCGTTTTCTCGTTTTCTTGTTTTACTGTTTTCTGCCTTGGGCAAAAACAAGAAAACACGAAGGCGAAAACACTAAAATATAAAACACGAAGGCGAAAATGCGAAAACACAACCGCGAAAACACGACAGAAATTATGTCGTGTTTTCGCACTCGCATTGTCTTGTTTTCGCATTAGCGTTTTCTTGTTTTCTTATTTTCGCAATATCGTGCTTTGGCTTGTTTCACTTCGGTTTAACACCTTCCCATATGTTAGCTAACGGAATTAATCTACTGAATGATCATGACGAGGTGACGACTGAGACGAATGTCCTGTTAATGATAAACAAACATCAGTCCCAGCATATGCTAGAATTTTGAAAAGTGAAAACACACGCACACACACACACACACACAGAACACCTTATATATGTTGAAAATCCATTTAGTTTCAACGTTGCATCAATGATAATATTGTGCATTGTCACATATGAATAAGGTAGTCTATCCGTTTCCTAGAGTAGACACAGAGGTTAGTAGTACACCATGACCGAGGTGATGATGTTACAGTTTGGACGCATGGGTAATTATGTCTCCCGGTCGAAGCCGGGGGACATATTGGTTTAGTGCCTGTTTCTTCCGCTTCTTCTTGTTGTTGTTGTTCAGGTTCTTCAACACTTGGTTTCCGATCGATAAGTCTTGAAGGACTTGACAGAATTTGATGAAACTTGGTAGGATTATGTATCTAGGCAAGACCTAGGTTGGGATTGTATCTGGGTGACCTTGACCTAATTTTCAAGGTCACAGTGTCACTTATGTGAAATTGGTTTCCGTTCGATAAGTCATGAAGAACTTGATGGAATTTGATGAAACTTGGTAGGATTATGTATCTACGCAAGACCTAGGATGGGATTGTATTTGGATGACCTTGAGCGAATTCTCAAGGTCACAGGGTCACTTATGTGAAATTGGTTTCCGTGCGATAAGTCTTGAAGAACTTGATGGAATATGATGAAACTTGGTAGGATTATGTATCTAGGCAAGACCTAGGTTGGGATTGTATCTGGGTGACCTTGACCTAATTTTCAAGGTCACAGTGTCACTTATGTGAAATTGGTTTCCCTACGATAAGTCATGAAGAACTTGATGGAATTTGATGAAACTTGGTAGGATTATGTATCTAGGCAAGAACTAGGTTGGGATTGTATTTGGATGACCTTGAGCGAATTCTCAAGGTCACAGGGACACTTATGTGAAATTGGTTTCCGTGCGATAAGTCATGAAGAACTCGATGGAATTTGATGAAACTTGGCAGGATTATGTATCTAGGCAAGACCTAGGTTGGGATTGTATTTGGATGACCTTGAGCGAATTCTTAAGGTCACAGGGTCACTTATGTGAAATTGGTTTCCCTACGATAAGTCTTGAAGAACTTGATAGAATTTGATGAAACTTGGCAGGATTATGTATCTAGGCAAGACCTAGGTTGGGATTGTATCTGGGTGACCCTGACCTAATTTTCAAGGTCACAGGGTCACATGTGAAATTGGTTTCCGTTCGATAAGTCATGAAGAACTTGACGGAATTTGATGAAACTTGGTAGGATTATGTATCTAGGCAAGACCTAGGTTGGGATTGTATTTGGATGACCCATAGCGAATTCTCAAGGTCACAGGGTCACTTATGGGAAATTGGTTTCCGTGCAATAAGTCATGAAGAACTTGATGGAATTTGATGAAACTTGGCAGGATTGTGTATCTAGGCAAGACCTAGGTTGGGATTGTATTTGGATGACCTTGAGCGAATTCTTAAGGTCACAGGGTCACTTATGTGAAATTGGTTTCCGTTCGATAAGTCATGAAGAACTTGATGGAATATGATGAAACTTGGTAGGATTATGTATCTTGGCAAGACCTAGGTTAGAATTGTATTTGGATGACCTTGAGCGAATTCTCAAGGTCACAGGGTCACTTATGTCAAATTGGTTTCCCTATGATAAGTCTTGAAGAACTCGATGGAATTTGATGAAACTTGGTAGGATTGTGTATCTACCCAAGACCTAGGTTGGGATTGTATTTGGGTGAACTTGACCTAATTTTCAAGGTCACAGGGTCACTTATGGGAAATTGGTTTCCGTGCGATAAGTCATGAAGAACTTGATGGAATTTGATGAAACTTGGTAGGATTATGTATCAAGGTAAGACCAAGGTTGGGATTGTATTTGGGTGACCTTGACCTAATTTTCAAGGTCACAGGGTCATTTTTGGGAAATGGTTTCCATGCAATAAGTCTTGAATAACTTAATGGAATTTGATGAAACTTGGCAGGATTATGTATCTAGGCAAGACCTAGGTTGGGATTGTATTTGGATGACCTTGAGCGAATTCTCAAGGTCACAGGGTCACTTATGTGAAATTGGTTTCTGTTCGATAAGTCATGAAGAACGCGATGGAATATGATGAAACTTGGCAGGATTATGTATCTAGGCAAGACCTAGGTTGGAATTGTATTTGGATGACCTTGAGCGAATTCTCGAGGTCACAGGGTCACTTATGTGAAATTGGTTTCTGTTCGATGTCATGAAAAACTTGATGGAATTTGATGGAACTTGGTAGGATTATGTATAAAGGTAAGACCATGGTTGGGATTGTATTTGGGTGACCTTGACCTAATTTTCAAGGTCACAGGGTCATTTATGTGAAATTGGTTTCTCTGCAATAAGTCTTGAAGAACTTGATGAGAATTGCTAGAGTAATGTATCTAGGTGAGAGCTAAAATAGGATTGTAATTTTCAAGCAAACTTGGTCATTTGTAATTTGTTATCACCTGTAGCTTATTCAGAGACGTAAGTGTTCCACCGGGAGACATTTGATTTTCTGTTGGAAAATCAGTCTGTTCTAGTTAAAGTGTATGTGTCAACACACACTTTTCTGTTTTTCCTCAAATTCTTTCTTTCTTGCTTTCTTTCTTTCTTTCTTTCTTTCTTTCTTTCTTTCTTTCTCTCTTTCTCTCTTTCTCTCTCTCTCTCTCTCTCTCTCTCTCTCTCTCTCTCTCTCTCTCTCTCTCTCTCTCTCTCTCTCTCTCTCTCTCTCTCTCTCTCTCTCTCTCTCTCTCTCTCTCTCTCTCTTTCTTTCTTTCTTTCTTTCTTTACTAGCAAATTTGTCCGACACTTTTCTCGGACACTATTATATGTAGAAACTCCAAACTTGGCATGATTGTACCTCCATACAGGGAGTTTGACCGTTTTATACAGAGGAATGAAGATGTTTAAAATTATGCAAATTAGGGGCATTTGGAATTTTAAATCTTGAATATCTTCAAAAGTATAATAGATAGAGATGTCATTCCAAGTTCTACTATGGGGTTATTGACCATTGCGCATCTAATGAATCTAAAGCAAAAGTTGCAGCCATTTAAATTATGCTAATTAGCAGCATTTGAAATTTTAAAACTTGAATATTTTCAAAACTATTATAGAAAGAGATGTCATTTCATCTTCTACTAGGGGGTTGTTGACCTTTGCGCATGTAATGAATCGAAAACAAAAGTTGAAGCAATTTAAATTATGGTAATTAGCAGTATTTGAAAATTTTCTATCTTGAATATCTTCAACACTATAATAGATAGAGATGCCATTCCAACTTCTACTCCTGTGTTATGGAATAGTTGTACATAGCCATACCAATATACTTTGAAGACACACACACTGATTTGCTGTGCAGCAAATCATCTTTCCTAGTTGCGAACTGTGTTTGCTTACATAATTGATCTGACAGTGCGACATGCACTTCAATCGCCATTTAACAATAACGCAAAGTAAGTCTGTTTTACAGACAAGAAAGTTTCCAATTCCCTCAAAACGGAATTGGAAAAGGGATGGGGCAATTAAGGCAGAGTTCGGTCTTCGTGGCTTTGGCTTGGGTGCTGGTATATAAGGTTGTCAGGAGTGTTAATTATATGCCAGAGTATTTCATTGGTTCTTCTGCAAATTTTGGTCTTTCTCGTGATAAAGGGGACCCTACACACTGTCATGCTTTCCCCGGGTTTTGCCATTTATATAGCTGGGCCTAATGTATAATTTTATTCTGTAGAGATATGTAACCAGTGTTACTTTACAAATGAAGATCTGCAATAAACTGATCGCGACTCAAAACCGAAACTTCGTGACGAGGATGCAGCGATTACGCGACAGATGGCTCACACACACACACGCACGCACACACACTATACATGACCGATCGACCAAGCAAAAAGCAGTGTGCAGAGCGACTTTGCAGACAGACTAAGAAAAAGAAAAGACATGAGTCACAGCTCTATGGTAGAAATTTATATTTACCTGTTGAAACAAACGTGATGTCGTAATTTTTTATGATGTATCGTACTTTTTCTGACACGATTCTGGGCAGCACACATGGTGTAAGCTGTAGTTTGGCATTTGAATGTGGGTGGGTTTCCTTGTAGATCTCCATGTGCATTCTTTGGAGTGACATATCTTTTAATATTGTGGTGTCCTGCTAGGGTTTCAACCCCAAAAAAGTTCCGATAAAGCAAAATCAGATAAAAGATAATCAGTTGGTAAGTTAAATGCTTCATCAGTAGAATTTAAAAAGCGATGTCCGATATGGAAGCAAGTTTGATCATGCACAGCCACCTCAATTATGCTTAATTCCGTTCTTTAAATTCCTTAAACATATATAAATCGTAAATGCTTTACAAACTTCCTTGATATGATACCAATAATTGATTTAATATTTTGCCCGATGATAGATGCATATAAGAGCATGCACTTTAATCACATGCAGAAATGTAGCTCAAAACATGCTTGGTGGACTTTATCGTGTAGAAAAGAAACAAATCTGCCATAAAGAGCTCAATTATGGATTACATTGAAAACTATTATATAGCAATCTTTTTTAGTGATCAACCACCGAACCGGAGTTCTGGGACTTATGCCAGTGAAATTCGTGGACACGTTTCGGTGCATCATGCATACCTTGTTCCAGCAACAAATAGTGAATGCCTTTGGTTTTTTTTTTGTTTTTCTTGTTTGTTTGTTTGTTTTTTGTTTTGTTTTTCGTATGACATGACATGTTGGGGGGGGGAGGATATTATAACTTTTATGTCAAAACACTGTATTAAAGACCCATTTTTTCACCGAACGATTATTTTTCCGCACGAACACTACGTATGAAGGACTTGTCCTCTTGGTCCTTGGTGCTGAAAATTTTGTCACCAGGATTTCAATGAATCAGCATCAATTTCCTCAGACATGACTGGCTTTAAGTTTATTTGTTTGTTTACTTATATGCTTGTTGGCTTGTGTACAGAGTTTAGTTCAAGGATCAAAGTCTAATATTTACCATAAATATTACCATTAATGCAACATGTATTAAAATGTGCTTTCGAATACCAGTTTTACCTGTTCGCTCAACCTTGGTATCATGACCGTCCGCTAAGCAGTTCTGTTTAGTACTAGCAAGATATAGTAATAATGATAATAGTTATATTATTTACAGAGGAACGTGAGCAATATGGACAATAGTAATTCCATATGTATATACGTTAGACAGAGATAGGTTAGCTTATGGAGAGTAAAGAGTTCGGACTGCGGAATAGGGTATTGACTACTAGGAAGTGGTTCTGGGCAAAAAGACACAAATACTATAATGATAATGATAATAACAACAACCACCACCACAACAACAACGAGATATTATAATAACAACAAGAACAATGAATTTGGAAAACTACCCCGTTACAACAGGGGCACCTATCAAGCGTGGTTATTTCATGGTGCGTCCACACATTTCCTATGAATTCATTTGTAAAATACAAGTATAAACCATAAAAGTTAAAGTATTCAGTAGATTAATTCCGTTAGCTAACATATGGGAAGGTGTTAAATGGAAGTGAAACAAGCCATAGCACGATATTGCGAAAATAAGAAAACAAGAAAACGCTAATGCGAAAACACGACAATGCGAGTGCGAAAACACGACATAATTTCTGTCGTGTTTGCGCGGTTGTGTTTTCGCATTTTCGCCTTCGTGTTTTCTTGTTTTTGCCCAAGGCAGAAAACAGTAAAACCAGAAAACGAGAAAACGCTAACACGAAAACACAAAAATGCGAGTGCGAAAACACAACATATTTTCTGTCGTGTTGTCGCGGTTGTGTTTTCGCATTTTTCGCCTTCGTGTTTTCTTGTTTTCGCATTTTCGCCTTCGTGTTTTCTTGTTTTCGCTGTTCTGTTTTCTTATTTTCTTGTTTTCGCCTTCGCATTTTTATAGAGAGAGAAAAATATTTTAGTTGGCACTTTTGTGCCACCATACAGAAGTGATCATTTATTGAATTCATGCAGGACGAAGTTGCATACAGTGTGGTTGCGTGAATTAGTGCGCGGGGGGGGGGGGGGGGGAACAAAACAAAAACAAAAAAAACAAGAGAGATAGGGTTTTGGGAATCACATGACTGATTTGGTGCCAAGAAGAAATTTTTCTTGGTCGAAAATTGTGGTAGATCAAGTACAAAAATTAAAGTGATCGTAGGTGGGTGACTATCTGAACACTCTGTAAAGATATAGTTTTGTGGAGTTCACTGGTTCAGGTCGGATTTTGAGATTCTGGCTTGAATTTGGGAATTGATCAGCATTGCACAGAGTGGTTTAACAGTGTGCATGCATTGTTGTCACACAGTCATTGATCATAAATTATTTCAGTACTTTCATTGTTTGGCAAAGAATTTTGAAGGGTGAATTTATTTTCCAGAAGCGATTTTTGTACTGATTATGGTCGGTTCTACTGGCTAATTAGTATAAAGATTGCTGTGCTCAACTGAAAGATCCACATTATGACAGGGTAAAAAAAAAGAAAATTTGATTTTTGGTCGGTTTATCTGGCTAATCAACACAATTTTTTTTTTCTTGATAGAATCAAGAGAAGTAGGGACTCAAATATCATTCTGAAATTGGGTTCACGTTATAAGTTGCTGTGGCAATGTTGCAGTGGTTTCAATTTATCAAAATTGCCGCGCCCGCGGAGAATTGCATTGACGGACAAGGTGCACGTCAGTAATTATTACGTGCCTGTACCTGACTTGATTCATTATAGTCACGTTTTTCGAAGTCAGGGTACCTAGCAATATAGACATCTACCTTGTCATTAATTGCATATTTCATATACGAAGAAGTTTAGGTGTTAGATGCATAGAAATTTTATTGCGTGCAACACCCTCTGCAGGCAATAGCAGTCATGATGCTGTGGTGATAGCAATTTTGGGACACGTCACGTCATTGACTGAACAACATTGTTCCAGGAATTGTTGGAAGGATTGCAAACTTCTATTGCCTTTATGATTTTCATCATAATTTTTTTAATCATAATTTTTTTAATCTCTTATAATTCAGAAAATTATTGTGGCATTGCATCTTTACCTTACATTCAGCATATCCAGAGAATAAAAATTAATAAAATGCATTCTCATGTTACGCATCTTTGAATATACAATTGGGTTGTTTATGAATGCACGAGTGTGGCTGAAGGTAAGTTATTCTTGGTGTGGATTGGGAAACCATGCATGTTGTGGGAAATTGCATGTATAGTGGTTGCCCTGTGTTGAGTTTCATTCCCGGCCCATTATATGTCACACACACTTGAAGCTATATCATTTCCTAGCTTCATGACATATTGTACAGCCACAATAGGTGGTATATACACATGTATCTGGAAGTAGTAATGATTTACATTACAGTAGGGTACTTAATACACACTCGTGTCATGCTGGATGTGGTTCAACAAAGCAAATAGGATTCAAGTCATAATATGATACTTTATTGAAAGAAAATTTGGAAACTGATCCTTTGGATTCACATTTTTTTTTTTTTTTTTGGTGGTTTATGGTTTGTTTTTGTTTAAATATCTGGTTTCACATTCTGAAATTAGGCCGGTTTACTGGCTTATGGCTAGCATGTGAAACATTTTCATAAGTTAGCATTGAGTACAAATGCTGAACTCCTTTAATGGTGACTTCTACATCAGGTCGGCTTGCTGACCATATTTGTTAGAAGCATCCATTTTCTTTTTCATACATGAATCCATACTATACAGTAAGGCAATACACTTGAATTCAGTTGTGGTGTCATTAAGTTGGGTTATTACAGGTGTGTGTATTGTTATTTCCGAAGAACAACTTATTACAGAGATTAGTGTTTTATTTCATTTTTTTTCCCTCTCATTAGTCCTATTGATGTACTTATTTTTTATTTATTTCTTGTATCACTGACAAGTAACACATACTCGTCCAAGATGGCACAGGTACATATCAATATCGCATCCAAAGATCAGTTAATGACTATTCCAGGAGTAGGTGATGCACGTGCTGATAAAATTATTGAATTACGTACACATAAGGGAAGTCCTTTAGTTTTAAGGGATATGCTGGGATTAAGTGGGATTGATTAGCAGGATTGCATGACAAAAGAATTGGTGTCATTTGATTTGCCACCCGCTGCAGTAACACAGCCCACAATAAAGGATTTAATGGACATGTTTAAAGTAACTGAAGCACAAAATAATGCGCAGACAAAAGCATCACAGGATCAGGCTAAAAAGTTTGAGGATAAGTTTGACAATGTGCAACAGCAGTTGGACATTTTAAGGGGAAAGCAGGATACCTTGTGGGACATGGTTTGGGGGGACACTGGTACCACTCGGAACTCTCCTATAAGTGGTGAGGAAGACAGGAAAATAGCATTTGCGGGAGCGCTTATTTTCCTCTCATCAGCTGCTCCTGGGGGAGTCTATAAGAGTCAGAGGGGGGTAGACACAGAAGCGCATCCTACATCCTTGTCTCAAATTGACACAAAGAGAGGATATGAATATACCCCTCAAACACCTTGTTCTGTGCAAACATTTCCTATTGGCAATCCTCAATTCTCAAACGAAACACACTCGGGAGCATCTTATCCAGGAAGTGCTGTACACGTTCAGCCTGCAGTACAGCAGGCTGCCCCACAACCATATCATGCACCGCAAATGTCGATGTTTGTTGGTAATAGCGTTGCTTACTACAGTAGCGGGTTGCCACCACTGGGGAATGCGAGCATGTCCTCAATCCCGGCAATGCATTCATTTCCACAAGGAACAGGGCATTTTGTTCCCTCATATGTCCAGTCATGCAGTATGGCCCAAAGTAATATGCCTGGTTCAATAGGATTACCATATGCTGGCATGAATACGACTACATCCCTTGCCTTACCTCAGGTTAGGACCTCTTCTATTGCTGATGAGGATGTACTGTTACGAACATCCATTGAAAGGGGACAAGGACAGAGGGAAACTTATTCCAGGCATCCCAGAGGTTTGCATGATGAGAGCAGATTGGCCAGAAGTAGAAGTAGGGACCAGCCTATGGCTAAAATAGCTGGGTTCTCAGGGGATCAGGATTGGAGACCGTATATATTACGGTTTGGGTGGAACCAAGAAGAAAAGCTGGATAGGCTTATTGATTCTCTAAAGGACAGAGCACTTAGTTTCTATGGGAACCTGGATGAGTCTGTCAGAGAAGACTATGACAGTTTGAAGGAGAGAATGGATAGAAGATTTGGGAGGAAGGATCCACCAGCGAGTATCAGAAGGCAGCTTCATGATTTAAAGCAGAAATCTGAGGAGGGTTTAGATGAATTCGCAGAAAGAGCGCAACGACTAGCATTAGACAGTTTTCCGAACAGTACTGAGGAATGTAGGGAAATTCTAGAGTCGATGGCCATGGAGGCGTTCTTGAAAGGGTGTACACACCAAAGAGCTGCCTATCAAGTGTTAAACAAAGAACCAAAGTCATGAAACGATGCCCTAGAGATGATGAAAGTTCACGTTCAGAATTACGACATGGTGTTTGGTCAGTTAAAGAAAGGCATCAAATCGGTAGCTTTTGCCGATGAAGCTGAGGAATTGTTGGAGGTAAGGGTTGCAGAGTTGTCATCCAAACCGAAACCCTTGGACGAAAAGATTGTTTCAGCAGTAACCAAAGGAATGCAAGAGAGTTTGAAAATGTTTGCTAACACTCTTCAAAAACTGGTTGCTGGGAAGGAATTAGGGGTGAAAGCTGATGCTGCAGTGTCTGATAAATCAGCAAGGGTTGACTGGGTAGGCGCACCTCCAAGGGTATCCAGGCAAGTTTGTTTCAAATGCAACGGGATTGGACATTTTGCCAAGGAATGTCCAACTAGATCCCCTGGTAGATCTCCCTGTCCTTCCCCTGCAAGGTCCCCAAATAGGGCAGGGCAACTTACCCCCCCACCGAAAGTTAGAGATTTAAAAGAATAGGGACTGATGAGGCTGACCTGCATTCAGTCTAAGGGAGTGAAGGTCAGAGTACATTTGTAAATAATGACGGGGTTAACTCTTATGTCAAAAGTGTACAGACAGATTCATGTAAAAAAAGCTACCAAGTCAGAGAAGTGGTTTTCAATAGGAATAAAAAAGGATACAATTTGGTTATTCCAGTGGAGGTGGAATGACATGAAATAGATGCTGTTGTAGACACCGCTGCACAGGTGACGGTTGTCAGTCAGGAATTAGCACAACAGACAGGGTTGAAAATGGAGGGAGGTGAATCAGTATTGCTAAAAGGGGCAGCTAAAGAAAGCAACATGCATGCTGTCAAATTAAGGAATGTCAATCTAGCAGTGGGTTCCACAATTATCCATTGGGATATTTTTGTAGCCCCAATCACAGACAGCATGATCCTTGGCATAGATTTCCTGGCCACTAATGATTGCGTAGTAGATCTTCAGAACTTGGAAGTCATCAACAAGGATTAGGTAATACCTGCAAAACTGTGTTGTAAAGGTACAGAAAGACATCAAGTGTCTCCGATTATCGTCCAAAAAAGACTGGTCGTTCCACCAAATAGCAGGATTGGAACCGCTGTTGATATCCAAGATTCGGATAAGGGGGACTACATTGTCACACCAATAAAAGGGAAGAAGCTTTTGGTACCGATGATGTTGGTCAGGGGTGGGGACTCAGTGGTAGTCAATGTTTTCAATGTTACTGATCAGTTTATTACCATTAAACCAGGGTACCTAATTGGCATGGCAATGCAATTAGAGGATACAGATTTGATAAAACCAACGGACACACAGGAAGAGGATACCTTTACCATAAGGTCCGCACATTTAAATGATGGGGTGCAGGATGGGGAGACTTCGCTTCTAGTTCCTCAGCATTTGCAGTCATTGTTCACTGAAGCAGAGGAACATTTGAAGACAAAAGAGAAGATCAAATTGGCAAAGTTATTAATTAATTATCAAGATGTCTTTGCTAAAGATGATTTAGATTTGGGATGTTGCTCCCTGCTGAAGCATATGATAGTTACGCAAGATGCGAAGCCCATCCGACAACAGATGAGAAGGGTTCCTTAAGGGTTTGAAGCAGAAGAGCAACAACATTTGAAAGACATGTTGGAATTGGGTATTATACAGCCATCTTCTTCAGAGTGGGCTTCACCTCCTGTACTAGTCAGGAAAAAAGATGGCACAGTAAGATGGTGCATAGATTACCGCAAGGTTAACCATGTAACAGTAAAAGATGCCTACCCCCTTCCCCTTATAGAGGAATGTTTAGATACCCTGGGGGGTAGCCTCTTGTATAGCTCTCTCGACTTGCTGAGCGGTTTTCATCAAATAGAGGTGGAGGAAAGCGATAGACCCAAAACGGCATTTTTAACAAAGTATGGGCTGTTTGAGTATGTTAGGATGCCCTTCGGACTCTGCAATTCGCCCTCGACTTTCATGAGAATCATGAATTTAGTGCTTGATGGGCTATTGTGGAGTGAGGCCCTCTAGCTTTTTTGGACGATATGATTGTGGTCAGAAAATCCTTTCAGGGGCATCTTGATAACCTAAAGCTCGTGCTAGATAGATACTGGCACTATAATTTGAAGCTAAAACCCCGGAAATGTCATCTGTTCAAAAAGGAAATAAAGTTCTTAGGTAGAGTAGTTTCTGCAGAAGGGATAGCAATGGACCCTGATAAAATAGCGGTAGTAAGAGATTGGCCGGTTCCCACCACTGTCAAACAGGAAGAGGCATTCTTAGGATTTGCTAATTACCATCGGCAACATATCCAGAATTTTGCTAAGATGGCAGCAAAGTTGTATGAATTGACAGGCTCAAAATCTAATTTCTGTTGGTCTGATGAGCACCAGCAGTCTTTCGACAACCTAAAAAAGCCCTTACCACTGCCCCTGTTCTGGGGTTCCCCCAGCCAGAGGGTACCTTCATTCTTGACTGCGACTCCTCAGATGGAGCCATTGGGGCAGAATTAATCCAAATTCAGGATGGAGTAGAAAGGACGATATCTTATGGGAGTTTCGTTTTATCCCCTGCTCAAAGAAGGTATTGCACAACCCGAAAAGACCTCCTTGCTGTAATCAGATTTACACGTGAGTATAGGCATTACTTGCTAGGTCGCAGGTTTATTTTGCGTACAGACCATAACAGCTTATCATGGCTAATGAGATTTCGAAACATTGAGGGACAATTAGCCCGATGGCTTGAGGAGCTGTCGCAATATGATGTGGAAATCTTGGATAGACCAGGTAAGTTGCACATTAATGCAGACAAGCTATCCCGAATACCCTCGGAGGAGGTGGACTGCAACTGTTACATGGCTGGGGTTAGTTTGGAAAGCCTTCCTTGTGGGGGGTGCCGATACTGTCGCAGAGTTCATCATCAATGGCAGCGTTTTACTGAGGAAGTGGATGATGTTGTCCCTCTTGCTCTACGGGAATTAACTATGGAGCAGAGAAACTGCGAAATAAAGATTGAACCCATATTGACAGTCTCTGAAGTCAGGGAAGGAAATGATAAGAATACTGAGCAAGTGGGTGCATTACAGTCAGAGGAGGAGGAGGAGGGAAATGAGCAATGATTTGTATGGTACACTCCAGAGGAGCTTCGGGAATACCAAATGAAAGACGATATACGTCCCTTAATTCTCTGGTTAGAACCAAGATTGGACCCAGCTCCAGATGAATTGTGGCTTAGTAGTCACGCAATAAAGCATTTGTGGTTATGTAAATCGCAACTGGAATTACAGGAGGGGGTCCTGTATTATAAGTGGGACGGTGTAATTTCTCATCGGTGTTTGGTAGTGCCCCAAGAGTTGAAACCGGAAGTCCTTAAGTATTGCCATGATGTCCGGCTTGCTGGACACCTTGGTGAACAGAAAACTTTTGGACTTTTGAGGAAGAGTTTTTTCTGGCATGACATGAGGGCAGATTGTAAGCTGTACATACAGACCTGTGCAAAATGCAGTCAAAACAAAAAACCCAGAGTATGGCCTAAAGCAGGGCTGGGGATGTGGAGTAGGTGTTCGTATGGAAAGAATACATCTTGACATCTTGGGACCTTTTAGTAAAAGTAACAGTGGGAACATATACATACTCTGCATAGTAGACCAATTCAGCAAATGGTTTGAATGCTTTCCCATCCCAAATCAAACGACTGAGGTAGTGGTCACGAAAGTAGTAGACAAGTTCATTGCCAGGTTCGGATGTCCCCTCCAGATCCACACTGATCAAGGGAAGAACGTGAGTGGGAACTTAGTGCAGAAGGTGTGTAAACTGTTAGAAATTTCGAAAACCCGGACTACTCCCTATCGTGCTAGGAGTAGCGGGCAGGTTGAAAGATACAACCGCCTGCTACTGGGTATGACAAGATGTTGTGTTGAAAAGGCAAATAAGAACTTGGATAAATATTTACCCCAGTTAGCTGCTGCAGTAAGGGCCATGGAAAATCGTAGCACAGGGTTCACTGCTAATATGCTCATGCTTGGCAGGGAAGTCATGAGGCCCGCTGACCTAATGTTCAGAACCTGGGAGGTACCATGGTGTCGCAATATTCCCGAATACGTACAGGAGCTGAGCGGGATCTTGAAGGTTGCACATGAGATGGCCAGGAAACATCTGGGAGCCAATCAGATACGACAAAAGCGTGATTATGATCTGAGATTGAATGAAAGGAGGTATGAGACAGGGGATTTAGTGTATAAGATGAAAGGTGCCACTAAGACTGGACACAGTAAAAAATTGAATAAGGTCTGGGAAGGGCCCTATCTGATCACCAAAGTCAGGTCTCCTGTGTTATTTAAGATCAGGGGAAAAAAGCTAACCTCTGAATCGGTAGTACATCATGATCGCCTGAAAATATGCCACAATAGGTACATCCCCTTGTGGATGAGGAGAATGCGGCAAGAGTACCTGAACCTCAGTGATACAATTGCCTATGATGAAGCTGAGTTGAATGACTTGGGGGAGCAGGATTTGGCATCCTTTTTTAATAATTTGGATACTGGGAGTGACATCACAAGCACTCCACTTCCTCACCAGGAACTGAGCCTAGATATGCATCCTGCTGATAATAACCGGGATGATGCAGGGGGAGAGGAAGTAAGGGGAAACATGGCAGATGGCCAAGTACCCGAGATACAAACACGGAAGGGGCGTAAAGTAAAAAAACCAGCACACCTGGCTGATTTTGATTGATAGCCATCTCAAGAAATTCTGGTTAGTAGGGCTAACAGCAAGTGTTTAGCCTTAACCATTTGCAGGACGAGTAGGCATGGCTAACGGGGTTACCTGTCAGTTATTAGCTCTGGAGAACTATGCACATGTACATAAAACAGCAAAACAAGGGCAAGCCTGTTCGGGACGGGGTAGCCTGGGGTTAAATGACTGATTGTAGCAGGAAATCATTAGGGGATGGTGTATAAGGGGGAAAGTGTTTATATATATATATATACCCCAAAATGTTAATGTGGTAGGTTATAGCTCAGTGCACTCTATTGGGGTTAAATGACTGATTGTAGCAGGAAATCATTAGGGGATGGTGTATAAGGGGGAAAGTGTTTATATATATATATATACCCCAAAATGTTAATGTGGTAGGTTATAGCTCAGTGCACTCTATTGTTTTTATTGTGTCACGAACTTTCATATGCTCCATGGGAGATGTGTATATAATTATAGGACAATGGAGGAGAACATGACAGAGCAGGAATTTTTCAATTGGTTGGACTGGAGCCTGGAAGAGGAGGATGTCAACCAGGTTGAGTCGAGATGCCCTACAGTGTCTTCAGCCAAGGGTGACCAACACAATGATTCATCACATGACAGTGAAGTATTGGGAGAAAAGCCACCACTGGTGGAACCCACCATCAACCCAAAAAGTCCTGGTGTTATGGACGAGCAGAGGAATCTGGTGCAGGAGAAAGTAAAGAAAAAAAACATAAGGACCATCCATGCCCATTGTGTCCTGCTAGGGACAGCCATTTGAAAAGACACATGCTGAAAATGCATCTGCCATGGTATGTTTCTCCTCACACCACATGCTGGCAGTGCAAATTGCAAACCAGCCAATATGGGGAGTTGCAGCAGCATTTTCAGACACATGACAAAGATGACAGTCACCTGTTCACCGATGCAGTACTGCCTCAGTGGATTATGCTTGTGACAGGCCTGTTGTATCACCTTGTCGAGCTGCTTGATTTCAGTGCTCGATACAACAGCTGGGGGCGTGGGTCAGTGACAACAAACATCAGTACTCGGGGATGGAAGTTACGGATGAGGAGCATCAGATGTGGACTCATTATGACCATGCAATGGGCTCTGCCATGGGGGACGGGTAGGTTGGTTACCTCGAAATTGTTACACTGGAGGGTATTGGCAACATTTCTGAGCTTGTTCTCTCAGGCAGTGAGAGAGAAAATTAAGAAGTTGGAGAGGATGGTGGTTATGGATGGGGCAGCACCATCCAGGACGATGCTATCAATTCCATTCGTCATAGATTCCCATTGTTATTTGGGTGAAACCTTGGTCCGACTAAAGTGCCAGGACCTTTTTGAAGTGCTCCAAACCCAACCTACGTCGGGGGTTTTTCGTCTGGAATATGTAATTTCAAACCAATGCTTCAATAATGAATGGTTGAAAGTTAGTGGGTTAAATTCCTTAGTAGAAGATCAAGGGGGGCGTGTAAAGTTCACGATAGGGGTACATCCTAGGTTTGTGGAAGAGTGGGATAAAGAAAAGCTGGCCGTCAGACTGGAAGAGCTATTACAATGTCCAGATGTTGTGGGGATTGGAGAAATAGGGTTAGACTACAGCGACCCTCATCTGACAACAGAAGGGAGGAAACAGCAAAGGGACATACTACAGTTTATATTGCCAGTGGCATTAAATCATGATTTACCAGTGGTCATTCATTGTAGGGATGGCAACACCAAGGAGGCTACACCACAGTGCATGGACATCTTGCATAAGATGATGTGCGACCAACATAAAATCCATGTTCATTGCTTTGTGGGTGAGGTAGAGGATGCGCAGAAATGGATGAGGCTGTTTCCTAAAGTGGTGTTTGGAGTTGCAGGGTTAGCATTAAAGGAGGAGTATGGGGGGACATGTTGAAGGTTCTGTCCAAAATTCCATTGCATAAAATCATCTTGGAGACAGATGCTCCTTACCTTGTTCCCCCAGTGTACAGAAGAGTGACAAAGTTCTCCAATCCATGGATGGTTTTGGAAGTAGCAGGGTTGGTAGCAGAGGCAAAAAATTTACCTGTGACAATTGTTTGCGAGGCCACGTGCATGGTCACCAAGACACTGTACGGATTGGATAAGCAGGACTCGTAGGAGTACAAAGTTGGGGGGGCTTGCTGTATGCATATATATGTAAATATAGACACATACATTACGGTTGGCTTGCTGACTGTATCTTGGACGTGTTTATGAATTTTTTATGCAGAAAGTATCAACTCGAGTGACATATGTAGATTATATAGACACATGTACAAAGGTCGGCTTGCTGACTAAATTTTGTACAGGTGTACAGGCTAACAGTTTTGGGGATACATTGGGGGGGTTTTCAAGTAGCATTCTAAGGATGGACTTGCTAACTCGTTGAGGGGAAATCATTAATTAGTCCCCCGCCCACTTGGTGGGGGACTATAGGTTTGCACCTCGTCCGTCCGTCCTTCCGAAGCTTCTCCGGGCCATATTTCCAACACCATAACACCCACAGCTACCAAATTTAATGTGTTTGTACTTCCTAGGATAGAGGTGTATGGTGTGCCAAAAGTAGGTCACTAGGTCAAATATCTGGGTCACAATACATATGTATGAAAAATCTTGTCCGGGCCATAACTTTTTTGTCCTTTTACTTAGAGTCATGAAATGTTACACAAATGTGAAGCTTAGTGTAAGAAAGTGTCATAAAGCAAAACTAGGTCACTAGGTCAAATATTTGGGTCACCACGATATGTAAATATACAGAAACAAATTTTGTCCGGCACATATCTTCCCTATATTAATGCTACCTCTTCAATTTTTTTATGGTGGGTAGACCTTAGGTAGTAGCTGTGCATAGGCATTGTTTTGTGTGGCTAATTACTTGTATTAATTAATTATTTAACAAAGTTCGTTAAGCAAGACAAATTTTGTCCGGGCCATATCTTCTAAACTAATGCTTAATGCTAGCCCTTTGAATTTTTTGTGGTGGATAGACCATAGGTAGTAGGTGTGCATAGGCATTGTTTTGTGTGGCTAATTACTTGCATTAATTAATTAACAAAGTTCGTTAAGCAAGACAAATTTTGTCCGGGCCATATCTTCT
Organism: Hermodice carunculata; assembly: GCA_964020975.1. Taxonomy (NCBI): domain Eukaryota; kingdom Metazoa; phylum Annelida; class Polychaeta; order Eunicida; family Amphinomidae; genus Hermodice; species Hermodice carunculata. The sequence continues at coordinate 48,041,910 of OZ026615.1, read as the reverse complement.
AAACTATTAATGCTAGCCCTTTGAATTTTTTATGGTGTGTAGACCTTAGGTAGTAGGTGTGCATACGCATTGTTTTCTGTGGCTAATTACTTCCATTAATTAATTAATTAACAAAGTTCATTAAGCAAGCTCAAGATACAATACAAATTTTGTCCGGGCCATATCCTCTAAATTATTGATGCCAGCCCTTTGATTTTTTTTATGGTGGGTAGACCTTAGAGGGGATATGGTAATGGGCACCGTCCGTGTGTCCATCCGTCCATTACTGTGGGCGGGGGATATGGCTAGCGTCAGCGGCTACTTGTTATAAACGAGTCACAAGGTGAAAATACTTGTGCATGTTTCAGATGTGGACATATCTGATGGTGAAGGGATTTCGTTGCTCTGAATGTTAATGAGATGCACATGGGTGTTGGAGAAACTGAAAAGAAATGACGAATGATGCACAGATACATACTAATCATTTATTATTTATGTCTCTCGCAGGTCAAGCATGCATGGTGATGGGGGGTTTTAATATGGTTCTTTCCATTTAAGGACAGTTCTGCGGTATTCTCCAAAACTATATTTCAAATTCAGATAATACCGTACTGGTAATCTCAGTAATGTCTGTGGACAGTAGTTCTTGGAAGAGTGAATTCCTACCAGTTTTTTTTGCCCTTCAGTAGAGAGAAAAAGAAAAAGAACCTAACAACCAAGCACCTAGCTTCTCTTTTAGAACGATAATCACCAACCTAATAAAGTGGGGAAGAGTGTGGTGATGAGCACATTACTGGCTGATCCCTGGGACCGGAGGGACGAGGATGAGGCTGTGGCAGACGGGACCGTTTTGGGGGCTTTTGCCAGGAGACCCGAAGGTGGACGGACGTGCGGAGAATGCTGTGTCTAGTGTGTGGACTAGAAAGTGAGGCAGCCTGGCAGAAGTCATTGGTAACACACGACGTTAGGTTGTGTGTCTTCACTAGGTACTCTGGTAAGTGCACGCACAACACGTGCAAAGTGTCCCAAGGAAAGCTGTTGACTACGACTACTTTTTGCTTTAGACTACGCTTGCTGGTATTTGAATGAAAGGTATCTTCATGAGGAATTTGAATCTTTTAACCATTATATGCTTAACAGTAATGAGATAACAACTATAGCAGTGATCAGCACTTTAAGGGGTTAACATATTCATAATCAATGGCTGTGTCTACTTAAAAATCTAGCTGGTGCTTAGGAGGCTCCATATTGCCTTTTGTACCATTTTTCTGTCCAGTTGCAATAAATGTATTCAAAATAAGTCACCTTTTAGATGAAGCCTTTTTATTTATCAGTGAAATGCTTACAATGGATAAGGTTCCATCAGTTTTACTTGGAATATCATCAGTATATTTTTTATTTTGATTACATTGTAAACACAAATAGTGTGTGGAATCAAAATTTGATTCATTGGTTTGCATATTTTGTATCATTTTAAATATACTCAAAGACTTATAGTTCTAATCGGATTTTGGTTCTTTTACTAGTTGACTCAGTGCAAACTGTAATATTTGTTTAATCAGAATCAAAACAGAGCTTTTTCTCAATTGATTTAAAGAGTATTAAGCATATTATCACAAATGAAATCACGTTATTGGTACATACATGTATTGACTGACTTAATGTACCACATTCACTCCACTCAATTAAAGAGAACTTAAAGCTAGTATCAAAAATCGAATTACAGATATTATCACAATTGAAATCATGTTACTGGTACATGTTAGTTTATGTATCGACTGATTTAATGTACCATATTCATTTCACCAGAAGCATGGTGTCACAATTTACCTGGAGATTGCAACGCCTGTGTAACACAGATTCTTCTCAATAATGGCAGCTTCATAGTACATACAAGGCTTGGAAAGCTAGACATACTATCAGTGCTACCAAGGCGGGTACTCTCTACTCTCTACCATTCACGGTGCAACAGAAATCAACATTTTTGAAATATTGTGGGGAAAATACACATTGAATGTTCAACCAATGAAATGAAAAGTTGCAGGCATGCCTCCAAACTGCAACATGCTACAGTTGCATCAAATCAGGTACTGGTACTGTAAGTTACTTGAAATTTGTTTCACCTGTAAGCATATTTAAAAAAATTATGCAAATAGAATTATCAACTTTTTTTTTTTTTTAACTGCATAGATATACATGTATACCCATGTGAAATACAGTCACAGCATTCTCTAGCCTGGTGATCCAGGAGTTGTAAATGGTGGGTGTTGAAGGGGAGACAATGGTATAAATACTGATTTCTTTTGTTTGTGGTGGATCTGAGAGTCTTTACCCACATACATTGAAAGTTTGTAAAACGGTGGTGCCTTCAAAAGACCACCTGTCACTGTATAACAAAAATGAACGGCCAAACAAAATGTTATAAATTTAGCATAACATGATTTGTTTTATTGGACTGATTAATTCCTTCGACTTGGGAGTCAAAATAACTTGTCTTCCAGGGTGTTAATTTTAAAATGAATGCTGATCAAGAAATACCAATACATATTGCATAGACTTAAAAGAAAAAAAAAAATCTCCAGACAAGTAGCTTAAACAGAATGGGAGACGTCTGATCCTACAATTATTCCAAGGTATTGTATAAAATGCGGGACTACTGCATGCAATATAAATAGTCATCCCTACAAAATGTAATTTTTTTTCAACATGTAGGTTGGAAAATATAAATGAAAATTTAATAATCAGCTTTAAAAAAATTTTTAAAAAAAAAGAAGGTAAATGCGTAGGCAAAAACTGACTGTATATTCCTCCACTTAATGTATGTACTGCAGTGATTTCAGAAGAACAGTACCCAGACACTGTAATCACCATACATGTGCAGTTATCAGTTGGCATGTGACTTAAATATAACTTTGCAAGTCTTTCTTCAATGGTAGCAGTATGCTGCCAGAATCAATGTGGCTGACAAACCACAGTGAGTCTGAATCATTGAAAATGGAAGTCTTTCTCTGTAGGTTTCACCAGGGATATGGGTTCATTCCACATCCCTGGTTATATAATATTACAAACCAGCACACAGTATGAATCTTGTAGGGCAGGGTTTAACAATGAGCTTCATATATTATAATTTTGGATTTCATACTCAACATGGTAACAAATGCATGGCACTTCTCTCTAATGAACAAACAAAATGTCATCAATTTACCATCATTTGACTACTTTCATTGGACTGATTGGTTCCCTTGACCAGCAAGTCAGTTACTTGTTTGCCATGGTGTAAATCTGAAAATGAATGCTGAGCAAGAAATACCACTGCATTTTTAACAGACTCAAAAATGTCCCATGACAAACAGTATTAAAAAGAAGTAGGCGCCTTCTGTAAGAACACCTAAATGTGAGACATCATTTATGACAATCTGGTCCCCAGAACAACTTTTACATGGTAAATGTACAAAATGACGGCCTACTGTTTGCAATATGAATCAAATCTTCCTGGCTTAATTGAGAAAAAAAAAGGATTGGTAAATGTGTAGAAAAAACTAGAAACAAGTTTTTCATGCGAAAAACATTATGCATCCTCCAAGCAACCCTGTGACTTTCACCTTTGACCTCAAGGTCATTCATAACCAATGCCTTGCAAAGTGTTACCTGCAGACATACTGCGCTTCATTTGAGTCAAAACCCCATCAAATCTTTGTGGGTACTACAGAGAAACTAAAAACTAAATTTTCACTGAGGGGCTCTATGACCTTGATCTTTGACCTCAAGGTCACTTCTGACTAAATTTAAGGTGCAAGATCTGTAGCCAGCTGCAGAGTGAGACTGGCAACTTTATATCAATATAACCCATTTATTTTTTTACAAGTACAGTATATATTTTCTGATTACTATACATCCAGAGATTTGCATCCATAATTTTTTTTTGCTGGATAGGAAGTTTTTTGAGATTTCAAAGAATTCTTTGACTTCCCAGGATTTTCACATTTTCGGTGCCAAAGTTGCACAATCCCCCCTCCCCCAAATTGATATTACAGAAATTAATATACATGTGTGTATATATATGTATATTAATTTCCCCCCACGGGGATGCATAATGACTGTAGATTCCTCCACTTAAAATACATGCTGCAGTGACTTCAAGAAGAACAATACCCAGACACTGTAATCACCATACATGTACAGTTATCACTGTTATCAGTGGGCATGCAACATTAACATAACTTAGTAAGTCTTGCTTGACTAATAACAGTATGCTGCCAGAATCAATGTGGCTGACAAATCAGTGATGGAGACTGAATCATTCAAAATGGAAGTCTTTCTCATATGTTTCACCAGGGATATGGGCTCAGTCCACATCCCTGGTTAAACCATGTTATAGACCAGTACACACTACGAATCTTATCAAGCAAGGTTGTACAGTGATTCAAATATTATAATTATGCACTTTTGTATTTAATATGGTAACAAATACATTTACCCTGTGAACAATATAAAAATAGAATAACATTTTTTTAAACTTTGAAAATTGTAGTACACATTTAGCAAAATACAAAGTTACATAGTCAATAAATACTTTGGTTTGATGCTTTTAGCCAAAATTAATTTATCTGTGCATAAATATGTGAGTTAATCAAATGGGATTACGATTAAAAAAATGTAGATACTAGGACAAACAGTGGAACATAGACAATCAGAAAATTATTTTCATATAAAAATATAACAAAGAGGGCTGTGTGAGCAGCCCATGCGCAGCTGACTTTAAAAAAAAAAAAAGAAATCATTGGAGAGTGACCATTTGAACAAACTTAGTAGAGAACCACCCAAGGTACATCCCCTACAAGTTTGAAGTGAATCTGGACAGTGGTTTTGGAGAAGTCAAATTTTTGAATTACTGTTGCAATTCCCATTCACTTACATAGTAAATGTAATTGTCAATAAGACTGTATGCATTAAATAGTAAGAACCCAAACTGAAAAATTCCTTTAAACATCAGATTCATAGTAGCGCCACCTTGTGATCAACTTTGATTGGCCCTTCTACAATGACCATTTCCACCAAGTTTCAGTATGATCTGAGTGACAATTTTGGAGCAGAAGTAAAAGATAGTGAAACACACCCTTTTACATAAAAATACCACCTGTTGTGCAAATTAATGTCTCAAGGTCTTCATACATCTCCCTACGCAATTTAAAATCAATTGGCCAAGCAGTTTCAGACTAGATTTTTCGAGATTTTATCAAACAAGAGGGCTGTGTGAGCAGCCCATGCTCAGCTGATCTACTAGACATTCATGACACTTGCAGCTCTGTGAACTTGGGATAGGATCAAGGTCACCCATGTACTGAGTAAGTCTGACCTTTATAGAAGAACACTAACATGTGCAACATCAAGGTCCCATTTCAAACACTTCTCAAGTTATAGTGAAGAGTGCAGAATAAAATTCATGTATGTTGCACTGTGACCCCAGAAACGAGGTCAAGGTCACTCATGTACCGTCTAAGCATGACCTTCATAGAGAAACATTAACATGTGAAACATCAAGGTCCTAACTCAAAACAGATCTCAAGTTACCAAGTGCACAGTAAATTTTGTGTCAGTTGTCCTGTGACCTTGGAAATGAGGGCAAGGTCCAAACATCAACGGAGAATGACCATTTGCACAAAATACGTAGACACTTATAAAAGGTACATCCCTGCCAAGTTTGGCACAAATCTGGCCAAAATTATTCAAGTTATAACCATTACAAGAAATTCCCATGTTAAACTTTCCTAATAAAACTTTTTTAAAGATTTTTTAGAAAAAATCTAGAAAAATAAAAAATCACTGGAGCGTGACCATTTGACCAAAGTTGGTAGAGACCCAACCAAGGTACATTGCCACCAAGTTTGAAGTAAATCTGATAAACAGTTTCTTCAGAGAAGTCCAAAATGTGAATTACCATTAGAAAGCCCACTGACTTGCATAGTAAGCAATAGAAAAAGTGCATTTATAGATAAGTACCCGTATTGAAAAAAATCGTTAAAAATCAGGAATCCACAGCAGTGCTATCTTGTGAACATCTTTGCTTGACCCTTTCACAAAGGACATATCCACAAAGTTTCGACTTAATCTGAGACACGCTTCTGGAGAAGAAGTGACAAGTAACAAAAACACAAAAAAATTCATAAAAAATTACAACAAAATTGCAGCACCACCCAATTAAGAACTAGTAGTCCCTAGGAGTGTTCTTGTGTAATATCAAAGCAATTGGGTGAGCGGTTGTGGAGAAGAAGATTTAGTAAGATTTGTCGAAAAAAGAACAAAAAATTCATTAAAAATCCCAAAATCACTAGAGTGTGACCATTTGAAGAGACCTGGTAGAAACCCACCTAAGGTACATTGCCACTCAGTTTGAAGTCAATCTGGATGATGGTTTTGGAGAAGAGGTGGAAAATGTGAATTAGCATTAGAATGCCCTTTGACTCACATAGTAATCAATAGGAAAGGTGCATTGTAAGTGCCCAAATTGAAAAAATTCGTTAAAAATCAGGAATCCACAGCAGTGCCACGTAGTGAACGAATTTGTTTGACCCTTTCACAAGGAACATATCCACCAAGTTTCAGCTTAATCTGAAAGACAGTTCTGGAGAAATTAAAAAAAAAAAAAAAAAAAAAGAAAAAAGGAGTGTCCCTGTGCGATATCAAAGCAGTTGGGTGAGCGGCTTTCAAGATTTTTTAGGATTTGCCCCAAAACAGGAATAAAAAATTCATAAACAATCCAAAAATCACTGGAGCATGACAATTTGAACAGACTGGGTAGAGACTCACCCAAGGCACATCCCCACCAAGTTTGAAATTAATCTGGCTGAGGGCTTTGGAGAAGGTCAAAAATGTAAATTGTGGACAATGGACACCGGATGGCTTGTCATAACATAAGCTCAGCTGACTAACAAGTCAGCTGAGCTAAAAATGAACAATAAAAACAATCATAATAATAAAGTATCCAGAAATCAATGGAGTGTGACCATTTGAACAAACTTGGTGGAGACCCACCCAAGGGAAATCCATTATCAAGTTTGCAGTGAACCTGGTTGGTGGTTTTGGAGAAGTTGAAAGCGTGAAATACGATTGCCATCCCCACTACTTACACAGTAATCAACAGGACTGTATGCAGTAACCAACAAGTACCCGAATAGAAAAATTCACAAAAACCAGGGATTCACAGCAATACCACCTTGTAAACAACTTTGTTTGGCCCTTCTACAAGGAACATTTCCACCAATTTTTAGGATAATCTGAGTGACTGTTTTGGATGTCAAAAATAGCGAAAACACTCTTTATTTACATACAAAATATTTGAAAAATCACAGCACCACCTGTAGAACAAATAAAGGTCTCTAGGTCCCCAGAAGTCTCCCTAAGAAATTTTGAAGTCATTGGCCAAGCAGTTTCGTAGACCATTTTTAAAGATTTGCCCCCAAAAATGAACAAAAAAGTTCATAAAAAATCTAAGAATCACTGGACCATGAACATTTGAACAAACTTGGTAGAGACCCACTCAAAGTACATTTCCACTACATTTGAGGTAAATCTGGCCGGTGGTTCTGGTGAAGAAGTAAAAAATGTGAATTGTGGATGGAGGATGGACGGACGGGCAAAGGAAGACCAAGCCTCCTAAAAGCTCAGCTGACTGGTAAGTCAGATGAGCTAAAAGTGTATGAAAAACTGATAAAGTAATTTGTTTACAAAAAAAGTGTTGGTATGGCTTTAATTCCCATTTAATCAACCTCCAAATGCCAGATTGTTTTTATTGAATTATTGTTTGGCCCTGTGGGACATCAGTGAACGAAAATGTTATCCTGGTGTCAACACTAGCTCTATATATATTCACTAGTAAACTTTCAATAAATTTATCACACATCTGGCAGTTACAGTTGAACAAAGGGATATGAACAATTAAAACCAAATGTAACAAAATATTCAGAATATAAAAATATATGCATCAACAAAATATCTATACTGCAAGTTCCAGAAACAATCAAAATCATTACGTTGCGACCCTTGATTTCTGAATATTACAAGTCCATTTTCACGATTTTGCTGATCTGCCAAGAGCAAATATTTCAGATTACTAGAAATTAAACAAAGTACAGGTTTCATGCAGTAAAACATACACAGTGTTCTCTCCTTGCTTTCCTTATACATGAAGAACAAGTCCATTTTGCTGATCTGCAAACAGCAAATATTTCGAATCGCTAGCAATTCAACAAAGTACAGGTTTCATGCAGTAAAACATACACAGTGTTATCTACATGAAAATATTTTGGCAGGGTGGTTAGAACCTTTACATTAAAATAATTCTATGCACTGTTTTGAGCTACAAAACATTTTTTTTTTCAATTAAAAAACTGATAATGATAAAAGTACCTCAAAATTTGGAATAACTTTCAGGTCCTCAAAAATTATTGGGGTAAATAAAAGTATGATAATTTTGGAGAAATTATTGTAAAATTATGCTTTTATTTTTACTGAATGAAGAGTGTGTTTACCAGGGATGTCAGGAATTTATGCAGGAGGTAAAAATATTAGTGAAGGGAGTGGGACACATAATACACCAGGGTAGGACACCCTAATAAATTAGCTGTTGAGAGCCCTGATATACATTGAATAAAAATTTGATAGGCCCACACTCAGTTTTAATGGCATACAAAATGATTAGCTCAAAGAACAAAATGACCCCTAAAAGCCACAATTCATAGTTACGGCCTAACAAGTGAGCAAAGCTACACATGTCTAAGGAACACAAATTCATGTAGCACTAAATAGCAATAAAGCAGTCGGCAACATAAACCATCTGGGCTCACCAGGTCAATAATCATGATCAGAGGTGCAATTACAAAACCAATTACATTTAAATTCTGCAATAGCTGTACAATAAACTAAAATATAAAATGTTCTGGGTTTCTTGCCAGAGATTTCAGAGTTGAGAATAAGCCTATATGCCTCATTAAGTTTGGTTCCACCAAGTATCTCATGTAGCCCTTAGCAACCACAAATTTGTCAAGTGTCAGATCAATGGGGGAAAAAACACTGGTTTGAGTCCTATTCAGATGTGCTGCCACCTGGCGAGCCATATCCGCTTTGTAAAGAATTGCTGGTGAGCAGCAGTCTGGTGCATTTATCACGGTGTACAGGTACTTGGACAACCTTCTCCATTCCAGCAGATATTGTCTTCCAAGAAGCTCTGCAAGTAAAATAAAATACAAAGCCCCCAGTGCTGCATCAAAGTACTGCACTCTCAGGCTAGTGTCTCTCCTTCGGCAACAGAGGGACAGCATCACAGCAAGAATACCACCAACACAGCCAATACCAACCATTTCCAACAATCTCTGGGACTCTACTCCATATCCCTGCCATTTTTCTGGATAAAACAATTTCAAGTAGGCCCATGGCTTGGTATTGTGACTGTGTTCACCACTATCAAAATTGTTCTCAACCAAATTGTCTAAAACATACTTGAGCACTGGAAATAATTCAGGCCTTGGAAGAGTGTCATCTTCATTGATGATGATATACTTTGGCTTGTACTGAAGTGCTTGCTCCATGCAATACACATAGTCACTAGTTTCTTTTGCAAAACCATCCATAACAGAAGCATGGGCACTACCATTAGGATATCTTTGTACAAGTGGAAAATATTTAGCCAATGACAGTGCCTCTTGGTGTGGGCCCGGTCCTGCAAAAGTGTCGCACATGAACAGCACCTTCCTTGGGAAGGGTGAATCTTCCTTTTTGAAGAGTACATCATAATTTGCCAGAACTTGTGTCAGGTAATTGAGATCATACACTGTATGTGTTCGTTTGACAGTGACTACTGCTATGGCAATATCTATGTTGTCTTGCTTGGACAGCTCATTGTAGTACTTTAAAGTATCATTTGCATTAAGCCTCTGTAGGTAATACTGAGCATCTTCTATCCTTTTCTTGTTTAAGTCGGTAACTCGCTTGACCATTACATCATTTGGCCACAAAGAGGTGGAGTAGTACTTTGAGAAAGCCCAGTCATTGCAGTATCTTGGTAAAACAAAGACGAATGTAATAACATACATGTAGATCATCAATACATAAAACAGTGGATTAATCATAAATGAATTGAAAATTTGTCGCTTTGGTACCAGTTTGCAGATACTTGGAACCATGATGCTTAGATACTTCTCACTGTTGTCTTTCACGTCATCCAAACATTCTTAATTTTTTTTTCTATGGACAAATAATTTGATGCCTCTCACATGATGAACTGATCCACGATACTTCTGTTGAATTATCAGCAGTCTGCATCCTGCAATAATACAATAAGAGTACTTAATAGCTACCACAAAACCAGGAAAATCACATAAAGAAGAATAGGTTATTTCAAGGAGGGTAGACTTTCTACCCTCCATGCTTATGTATCTAATCCTTTCCTTATCAGTATAAGACTGAGTCAACAGCTTTCCTTAGTGCAATGTGCCAGACCCCTGCTGGAAAAAACTATTGACCCGGGACATGCCATATTTACAATTCTCAGTGAACAATATATTGTTACTATGAAGTTTAGCAAAAACAATAAAGCAGACGAAATTTTACATCCTGATGCTGTTTGGGTCATTTGCACAAGAAAGTAATGTTGAAAACTAGAAAAGAAGATTTGCTTCAAAGCAAATCTGTCTGTGTGCCTTCAAAAGTTGTAAATATTAAATGCTACAACTTTTATCCTTTGGTACTTCACATTACATTAAGCTTATGGCTAAATGCAAATTCAAAAGTTCAAATGACCTTGACCTTTAACCTTTACAGGTCACATGTAAATTGCGCAGTGTTGCAATACCCATAATTTAAGCCCAATATGAACCAAATCGGATGAAAATTGACCAAGTTATGGCAAGATGAAACTTTCAAAGGGCCAGTTGTCCTTGGCCTTTACCCTTTTGAGGTTACATGTTCTTATAAAGATGTGCAGTGTTGCGATACCTACAATTTGAGTCCAACATGATTAGAATTGGATGGAAATTGGCTGAGGTATGACTGCATGAAACTTTTAAAGGTCCAAATGACCTTGACCTTTGACCTTTAGAAGTCACATGTAAATTAAAAAATGTGCAGAGAGAGACAGAGAGAGAGAGAGAGAGAGAGAGAGAGAGAGAGAGAGAGAGAGGAGAGGAGAGAGAGAGAGAGAGAGAGAGAGAGAGGAGAGAGAGAGAGAGAGATGAGAGAGAGAGAGAGAGAGAGAGAGAGAGAGAGAGAGAGAGAGAGAGAGAGAGAGAGAGAGAGAGAGAGAGAGAGAGAGAGAGAGAGAGAGGAGAGAGAGAGAGAGAGAGAGAGAGAGAGAGAGAGAGAGAGAGAGAGAGAGAGAGCCCTATGATCCTGGTCTTGAGCTATTGAGGTAAAGGGAAGCTGTTTATGTCTTATGGTATTAAACCAGTAACCCTGTCCCAGTTAAATATGCTACATTTGGTGGTCTGTTTTTCAAGTTTTGAGCAGAAAACATAATCATTTTTGTCATGGCTTTTATTGAGTTCCTGAGAGAGGCAATGATAAATACAGTTGCACTGAAAACAGACATTGAATGGGTAGAATACCACGTCAACTTATATATAAGCATTAAAAGATTGCAGGTAAACAATACATTCAGTTTTAACAATTACATTGTACAATAAATATGCAATATGAACATGCTGAAATACAAAATCAATAAGACCCAATCAAAAGAAAAGTTAACATGAAAACTCAGTGAAATTGTGACAGTTTGTTATGAATAGCATCCTGAAGAGCTTCCAATTTAGTATGAAACTGCTGCAGTCTATCGTTGATCACACAAATACATGCACGTTGAAGTACAGAAATATATCTCTTCAGTAATTCAAACAAGAGGGCTGTGTGAACAGCCCATGCTCAGCTGATCTTGACATTCATCACACTTGCAGATCTATGAACTTGGGAAAGGATCAAGGTCACCCATGTTCTGAGTAAGTCTGACCATTATAAAAGAACACTAACATGTGCAACATCAAGGTTCAAGTAGTTCTCAAGTTATAATGAAGAGTAAAATTCATGTATGTTGCACTGTGACACCAGAAATGAGGTCAAAGTCATTCATGTACTGTCTGAGCATGACCTTCATACAAAAACATTAACATGTGCAACATCACAGTACTAACTCAAAACAGATCTCAAGTTATCAAGTAAACAGTAAATTTTGTGTCAGTTGTCCTGTGAATTAGCACTAGAATACCCATTGACTTCCATAGTAATCAATAGGACAGCTGCATTGATCGGTAAGTGCCCGAGTTGAAAATACTTAAAAATCAGGAATCTAAAGCAGTGCCACCTAGTAAACAACTTTGTTTGACCCTTCCACAAGAACATATCCATCACATTTCACTTTAATCTGAGTGACAGTTCAGAGAACAAGTGAAAAATAACAAAACCATATAAAAAATTCATTAAAAAAAATTAGAAAAAATTGCAGTGCCACCTGGTGAACAAATTGGGAACTATGTGTCCCTGGGAGTGTCCATGAACGATATCAAAACAACTGGGTGAGCAGTTTCACAGGTGAAGAGTTTTTAAGGTTTGCCCCCCAAAAACGAAAAAAAAATCATAAAAATTCCAAAAATCAATAGAGCGTGACCATTTGAAAAAACTTGGTAGAGATCCACCCAAGGCACATCCCCACCTAGTTTGAAGTAAATCTGGCCAAAATTATTTAAGTTACAACCATTACAAGAAATTCCCATGTTAAAACTTTTGTAAAGATTTTTGAAAAAAAAATCATAAAAAAACCAAAATTCATTGGAACATGACCATTGGAACAAACTTGGTAGACACCCACCCAAGGTACATCCCCACCAAGTTTGCAGTTAATCTGCATGACGGTTTTGGAGAAGAAGTCGCAAATGTGAATTAGCATTAGAATACTCATTGACTTCCATAGTAATCAATAGGAAAGCTGCATTAACCGATTAGTACCCGAATGGAAAAAATCGTTAAAAATCAGGAATCTGCAGCATTCCCACATAGTGAACAACTTTGTTTGACCCTTCTACAAGGAACATATCCACCATGTTTCAACTTAATCTGAGTGACAGTTCTGGAGAAGAAGTCGAAAATAGCTATAACACACAAAAATTCATAAAAAAATAGAAAAAAATTGCAGCGCCACCTGGTGAACAAATTAAGAACTAGGAGTTCCAGGGAGTGTTTCTGTGTGATATCAAAGTAATTGGGTGAGCGGTTTCAGAGAAGAAGATTTTTTAAGATTTGCCCAAAAAAGAACAAAAAAATTTATTAAAAATCCAAAAATCAATGGACCGTGACCATTTGAAAAAACTTGGTAGAGACCCACCCAAGGCACATCCCCACCAAGTTTGAAGTGGATGTGGCTGATGGTTTCGGAGAAGAAGTCACAAATGTGAATTAGCATTAGAATACTCATTGACTTCCATAGTAATCAATAGGAAAGCTGCATTAACCGATAAGTACCAGAATTGAAAAAATCGTTAAAAATCAGGAATCTGCAGCATTCCCACATAGTGAACAACTTTGTTTGACCCTTCTACAAGGAACATATCCACCATGTTTCAGCTTAATCTGAGTGACAGTTCTGGAGAAGAAGTCGAAAATAGCTATAACACACAAAAATTCATAAAAAAATAGAAAAAAATTGCAGCGCCACCTGGTGAACAAATTAAGAACTAGGAGTTCCAGGGAGTGTTTCTGTGTGATATCAAAGTAATTGGGTGAGCGGTTTCAGAGAAGAAGATTTTTTAAGATTTGCCCAAAAAAGAACAAAAAAATTTATTAAAAATCCAAAAATCAATGGACCGTGACCATTTGAACAAACTTGGTAGAGACCCACCCAAGGCACATCCCCACCAAGTTTGAAGTGGATGTGGCTGATGGTTTCGGAGAAGAAGTCGCAAATGTGAATTAGCATTAGAATACTCATTGACTTCCATAGTAATCAATAGGAAAGCTGCATTAACCGATAAGTACCAGAATTGAAAAAATCGTTAAAAATCAGGAATCTGCAGCATTCCCACATAGTGAACAACTTTGTTTGACCCTTCTACAAGGAACATATCCACCATGTTTCAGCTTAATCTGAGTGACAGTTCTGGAGAAGAAGTCGAAAATAGCTATAACACACAAAAATTCATAAAAAAATAGAAAAAAATTGCAGCGCCACCTGGTGAACAAATTAAGAACTAGGTGTTCCAGGGAGTGTTTCTGTGTGATATCAAAGTAATTGGGTGAGCGGTTTCAGAGAAGAAGATTTTTTAAGATTTGCCCAAAAAAGAACAAAAAAATTTATTAAAAATCCAAAAATCAATGGACCGTGACCATTTGTACAAACTTGGTAGAGACCCACCCAAGGCACATCCCCACCAAGTTTGAATTGGATCTGGCTGACGGTTTCGGAGAAGAAGTCGAAAATGTAAATTGTTGACGGACGACGGATGGACGGAGGACGGACGACGGACGGAGGACCATAAGATAAGCTCAGCTGACTGACAAGTCAGCTGAGCTAAAAATGCATAAAATTAATATCTGGAAAACCAAATCATTGTGAGTATATATATATAATATTTTCCATACAAAACACAATGGTGCAATGCAATTTTATCAGGATTTTCACACAAACCAAACGTAAGCTCCTTCTGCTGAATAAGAAACGCTCCCTGCATATAAATGTTTAAGAAAGTGAACATTTGATTCCAAAGCTGATTAGAAGAAGGGCAGTACCAAATTTTGTGACTTTTAAGTATTAAAAATATTGACTTTGATTAATGTGTAATGTTGGTTAGACAAACCAGTCAGAAATATTTTTAGGAAAAGGGTCTTGTCATGTCTCGTCACGACCAGGACACCTGTACATGTCATGGACAGAACATATTTGTCTGGCTCAATAACATCTTCATATGCAAGGTACAGTCATATGTCAAATTTCAAAACGAGATGCCCATGGGCCTAATGCTCTGCTGGCACCATGGCTATATTGCACCTACATCTTCCTTTCAAAGTTGTGAGCCCTCAAGTTGCTTCTGCACATATAGAGCTTTTATTGATTTTAGTGTTTAACTTATCCATAAGATGGCACTTTGCTCTACATGTAATCATAGCTTGGGATTCCACGCATCACAAACTTTTTTTCTGTGTAATATTCCTGGTATGGTAAAATGCATGTATGTTCACATGTAAAGATAGAACTAGAACAGGCTGATTTTCCAACAGAAAATCAAATGTCTCACCCTTACTATTGTCACCCTTTTTTTTGTAAATAGACATACTGTTATGTGGTGATAAGTTTAAAACCATAAAGTTAAATTTGTTTAAAAATGTATAATGTGGCTGCAGAATTAAGCTGCAGTGCAAGCACATTTTGAACTTGAAACAGTTAAAGTACCAAGTGTCAGCATGCCAGGAAGTGTTGAGTGATCACCGACAGACAGTTTTGACAGTTGAAAGCTTTATTTGGTCTAAAACTTCAGTACATCAGTAATATACATAGTACAATATACTCATGTTTAAACCGGGAGACCTGCACTAAGATTCTGAAGAATCGCTATCATGCAGGCCACCCTAGAGTTAATTAATGTTAACTGCTATACATACATACTCTGTTGGCTGAAGGAATAAAAAGTTTTATACAATTGTTAGACCAAGTGATGATAATACATACATGTGGTTACTAAGGTAAATTATTAATTAGTGTTACTGATACAGATATAACAATTGACAATATTGCAGTTGGTTTCATAGTTATTAATGATGTACTTCTTTGCATATTGAGTAAAACCTTTGAAGGAATGAGTAAGGATTTTTGACATGACAATTTCAGGTAAGTAGTTTTCATTGATTAGGTCAGGTATTATGTATCTAATACACAAACGACTAATTTTAGTATTAGTGACTATGATTGGTATAGTTGGGGTTAAAGTGGGGATATT
Organism: Hermodice carunculata; assembly: GCA_964020975.1. NCBI lineage: Eukaryota > Metazoa > Annelida > Polychaeta > Eunicida > Amphinomidae > Hermodice > Hermodice carunculata. The sequence goes on along the minus strand of OZ026615.1, from coordinate 48,025,963 downwards.
ATGTACTGTTTCATCGTATCTTCGTGGGGCGGAAGCAACCCTTCTTGGCCTGTCAGTCTGCTGTGCTAGATTATTGTTGAATAAATTATTAAAATAACTTGGTAACATATTATTTTCATATTTGAAATACAGTTTCATGCAGGATAATTTGAAAATGTCTGTAACTTTAAGTAAGCCAAGGCTTTTAAAGATCGGTGATGTATGTGCGTTGTATTTGCTTTTGCTAATTAGTCTTACTGCTTTCTTTTGCAGCTTGATGAGTCTACCACATGAGTGAAAACCCCAGGCTGTAATTCCATAATTCAAGTGTGAAAGGAATAAAGCGTTATAAATTATTTGTAGAATGCATTCAGGTAGTAAATTCTTCAATTTAGCTAGTACCACATGTCCGTGATAATTTGTTAGATATAAGAGTGACATGGTTATTCCAAGTAAGACTGTGGTCAATTAAGACCCCCAAGAATTTAAAACTTTTTACTCTCTCTACCTGTTGATTGTTAATTTTAATGTTTGGTATTTGTTCATGGGATAATTGTTTCTGTTTTGTATGGAAGATCATAAATTTAGTTTTATCAACATTCAAAGATAGTTTATTCACAGCTAGCCAGTCACTAACTTTAGTTAATTTTTTATTTACATTATCTGAAAATGAAGAGTGTGATGATGTATCACCTGTGAAATTACATATTGTACTTAACAAGTTAGTGTCATCAGCGTACATGATTGAGATAAAGTTACTGGCTGTGTGTAGGTCGTTTATATATATTAGGAATAGAAGTGGGCCCAGGATTGAGCCTTGAGGCACTCCAGTGGAGATTTTCTGTAATGGTGATTTGATGTTTTCAATTTCAACATACTGGATTCTATTACTTAGGTAGCTACTGAACCACTGAAGCTCTGTATGTAGGATTCCGTAATGTTCAAGTTTTTTAAGAAGTATATTGTGGTCTATAGTGTCAAAGGCTTTGGAAAGGTCCAAAAAGACAGCAATTGGGATTTTGTTTTCGTCAAGATTAGCCTTTAGTCTATCTATGAGTTCTAGTACTGCTGTTTCCGTTGAGTGATTTTTTCTAAAGCCATATTGATGATTATAGAATAACGTATTATCCGTAAAGTATTGAAAGAGTTGAGTATGGACCACACGTTCGAAAACTTTGGAGATAGATGGTAGAAGAGATATGGGTCTGTAATTGTTGAAATCATGTTGATCATCTTTTTTGAAAATTGGTTTTACTTTGGCTATTTTTAATTTGTTAGGGAAGATACCATTTTTTAATGATTGGTTTATGATAGCTGTTAGAGGTTTACTTAAGGCCTCAGAGGAGAGTTTCAGAAGTATGAGGGATATATTGTCTGCTCCAGCACTTTTTTGGGGGTTTAGTTTAGATATTACGGTCTTTATATGATCGTCATCCACATATGTGAAATGGAAAGTAGAATTTGTATTTGTGTTTTGTAAATAGGATTGGAAAGCTTTTTTCCCTTCAGTGTTTATTTTCTTTGCCAATGTTGGCCCAATATTGACAAAAAAATCATTAAATTTTGCTGCAATTTCCTGTGTGTCTGTTATTTGTTTATTGTTGATATTAAAATATTTGGGAAATTGTTTATAAGTGTTAGACTTATTAAGGACATCTTTTATGGTTTTCCATGTATTTTTGATATCATCTTTATATTTATTAAATTCTGCCAGATAATATGCAGATTTTGCCCTACGAATCATCGATCTGACTTCACAACTACACTCTTGGAGCCTTCTAGACAGATCGTTATACCTTTCATTTTCTTGTGTAATAGAGTGAACTTTCTTGTAGAGCATATCTCTATGTTTAATTTTGTTTAAGATGTCTTGGGTGATCCATTTTGTTTTCTTATGTTTGTATTTGTTGATTTTTTTCTTTTTTAAAGGAAAGTGCTTGTTAATCATATCATCTAGTTTGATTGAGAATTTCTGATCATAAGTTATTTGCGGATCTGCATTTATATTATTATCAAAAATGGAATCCCAGTTTGTGTTGTGTAAATCTTCAAGGAAATCACGAGTAGCATTACCTGTGAAAGCTCTAAATTGGATTTGCTTTTTATTGGTATGATTAACATTTGTATTAAAATTTATAGCTGACATTGTGGGCAAGTGATCTGATAGTTTATGAACTAGGATTCCCGTTTGAACAGGATTGCACGAATTTGAGTTTTTACTAAAAATGTTATCAATTAATGTGGCATTCCGTTTAGATAATCTGGTGGGTAGTAAAATATTTGGCAGCATGTTATGTTCAGTAATAAAGTCATAAAATTCTTGATACTTTCCATTTATGTTTACTTTCAGTAGATCAATGTTAAAGTCCCCAGCAAGTATGAAATTATGATTCTGGTGATCAAGGTTATTAATTACTGGACAGAATTCCTGCAGGAAGGACTCAATGGCTCTATGGTTATTGTTTCCTTTCGGGGGGTCGATATATATACACCGATCTTGCTTGGTTTTGATTGGTTTACTGTTGGGTTCAGTAAGTGAAAGGCGATCACGGTGGGGACAGGATTAGGCCTTCTCTCCCAAATTAAAAGGGCTGTGTACTGCTGTTTGGGGTCAGACATCCGAAATGTCTGATCCGTGCGCATAGTGAACGGGGTGCACGTTAAATTATTGGTAGTGTTCCTGCTGTGGCCAGGCGTTCAAAGTAACTATTGATTAGGTGAGAGCTTGTGTATGCTCCAATATATATACATATTATTGTGGATCTTGCATAATCCACCAATTGACATAATTTAGGCTTGTGGTTAAGCCATTTTTGAGCACTTGTGTGCTCCAGTTTATTTTGTTCTGGGAATCTTGTGTGTTTCCCCAATTCAGTAAGGTAGGCTTCGAGTCAAGCCATTTTTTGAGCACTTGTGTGCTCCAATATTGTATCAGTGAATCTTGTGCGGTTCACTGATTAAATGATGTAGGCATTTAGATAGCCAGTTTTGAGGAGGAAACCAGTGTATATATATTTTTCAGAGCTTTGTTAGCTCTCCAATGTGGTGTTTTGTATGATATTTGTCAAGTGTTTGTCGTGAGATGGCACAGCAAATCCTGTAAATTAATACGTCTTATTTCTGGTGATTGATAAGACCAGAAAATTGGAAAAAACTAAAACCACAGTTTGGGTCTGACCATGTAAAACGGGTTTTTACAAAATTACAAGATAATGTCCTAGGTTTTATTTTATTTTTCTGATACTGCCCTTTGATTTTGAGTTGCAGCCCGAAGGTCGATTGGACAAGTCAGGACACCGGACCCGGCCAACCAGTTTTTGTAAAGCTGTCAGACAAGTGTACGGACATTATAGACGAACTAGCAGTTTCCGCCGTGCTGTGCTTTTTGTGTAAAATGCGAGTCAATATATATTTGAACAAAAAGCTTTGTCTTTGGGTTCTGTTCACGGCAGTAAAAGCGTAGCGTTTTCTATTTTCTTTCTGTTATTGAGGGCCAGGTTGGCACAAGACGTGCTAGGTAAAGCCACCTCGTAACATGAAATTGGGGCCTCGTCCGGGATCTATGAATTGAGTATGCCGTGAACAAAGGACTTGAGACAGGGTCTTTCATTTAGCGCACACACTTTTACCCTCCCCAGTGATGAAGTGCCAAACAAAACCAGTTCAAAAGAGTGTAATATTATGCAACAAGAACTAGGTCAGACAGGGCCAGCACCAAGTACAAGTGATTCAGTTTAGTGCATGCTTTGTCTGAATATTGCATTAACAAATTCTGGATGTCTCTTTTCAATCCAGCTGACTTTTTAGAACAGCCTCTGACAAGAACGTCTGTTTCTAAATTAAAGTGGGCAGATATAGAATAATTAGTGGAACATTTAGAGCTGGAAGACGTCATTCCTGTATCTAAGTTGTTGAAATCTGCATTAGTACAGAAAGTAAATGAGTGCTTGTATGATTTAGATTTTTTCCCAGCTGAGAAAGAAAAGGAAAGGGAGTTAGAAAAGAAAATGAATCATGAATATCGCATGCTTGAACTTGAATTACGAGCAGGCAGTAGGGTCACACAGGACAGATTCTGTCCATTTTAATTTAACTGCACATGTCAAATTAGTACCAGATTTCCTGGAGAGAGATGTGGATGAATATTTTTTGGCGTTTGAAAGAGCTGCTGGAAATTTGAAATGGCCTAAAGAACATTGGTCTTCTCTTCTGTGGAGCAAGTTGAGGGGTAAAGCATTAAGCACATATGCAGCTTTGTCATCAGAACAGGCTCAAGATTATGAAGTTGTGAAACGGGAGATTTTGAAAGCGTATGAGTTGGTCCCTGAAGCATACAGGCTGAAGTTCAGATGACTACAGAAAAGTCAACATGTTACTCATGTAGAACTTGCAAGGGAGAAAACTACATTGCTTGATAGGTGGCTTACGTCTCTTGATGTGCAAGGTGATTATGATAAGCTACGTGAGCTGTTGTTACTTGAAGACTTCAAACAGATTGTAGCTCTGGATATTAAAACGTATCTTGAAGAGCATAAATATGACAAGCTTATGGTTGCGGCTGATGAGTATTCTTTGACGCACAAGCAGTATAAAACTGGTAGTGGTCAAGGTGTGTTTAGGTCAAACCAAGGCCCAGGTCAAGGTCAAGGACAAGGTAAGCCTAGGAACCCAAGTACTGAAAATGAACAAAATATTCACAAAGCTGGTGGCCAGGAAGGTGCCAACAGGAGAGTTAGATGTGGTCATTGTAGGAAGTCGCATACCACGGACAAGTGTTGGCTTTTGTACCCAGAGCTTAGGCCTAAGGTTAAGTGTACCTATTGTGAAGGGTCACATGATACAGAGAGGTGTTATAAACTGCACCCTGAACTGAAATCTCAAGGAGCCAAAAAGCCAGTAGGTTTAATACAAGGCAGTCAGATGGATGTAGCACCCAATACTGAAATAGCACACATAGAGGAGCCAGTAAAAGACACGTATGGAGAGTTTAAGTCTGAAGGCTTTGTGTCAAAAGGTGAAGGTCAGGAGAAAAGTCCCGTTATGATACTTAGAGACACAGGGAGTACTCAAAGTTTAGCTGTGGATAACTCCAGGTTCCAGTGGGGAGAACCGGTGGCCTTTATCAATATTCAGGGGGTTGATTGTTCTGACATGCTTGTACCAATACATAGTATATGGCTGGAATCTGAATATCTGACAGGTTTAGTGACAGTGGGAAAGGTACCCCGTCTACCAATGGAAGGAGTAGATATGATCCTGGGGAATGACATAGCAGGTCCCAAGGTGAAGGTCACACCTAGGTTAAGGTTACAGCCAGGTTTGGATGAAAGCACGGAAAAGTTGCAAGTTGAGCATCCAGGTATTTTTCCTGCTTGTGTGACAACCAGATCACAAAAGAATAAAGTGGAGAAAATTTTGAAACTTGACAGTGACAAAAATCTTAATGATAGGATTGAGTCCAATGTGGTTGATACAGTGTTGGAAGACACATTTGTAGCTGAGTTATTCAGTAATGAAGACAGTGGTGGTCAGTCTGGTACTAGGTTAAATAGGAAAGTCTTGGTAACCAATCAGAGAACTGATACTACACTTGAAGCTGCTTGGAATAATGCTTTGACCCAGGAAGAGGCAAAGAAAGTTCCAGTGTGCTATTATGTAAACAATGACGTGTTGATGAGAAAATGGCAGAATAGTGAAGTTCCTGCCAATGAGACTTGGAATGAAGTTCACCAAATAGTGCTGCCTAAGGAATATAGACAGGAAGAAATGCATTTGGCACATGATATACCTATGGCTGGGCATTTAGGTGTTAGGAAAACACTGGATAGGATACACAAGTATTTTTTCTGGCCAGGTATTCATAGTGATGTGGTGCAGTACTGTAAGACGTGTCACACGTGTCAGGTGTTGGGAGTTATAGGTTACTACAGGAAGTTTTGCCAAAACTTTGCAGAAGTGTCACCTCCTTTGATGGATATGTTGCGCTAGGGTGTACAGTTCAAATCGACCGAAGAATGTCAGGAGTCATTTGATGCTTTGAAGCAATTATTGATGCAGGCTCCAGTGCTGGCTGTACCAGATTACAGTAAACAGTTCAGATTATTTGTAGATGCTTGTGATGTTGGGGTCAGTTCGTGGATCTCGCAGTTGGGTCAAGGTCAGGTTGATCACCCCATAGCATATTTTTCAAAGAAGCTGAACAAGCATCAAAGAAACTACTCAACTGTACAGAAAGAAGCACTGGCATTGATTTTGTCTGTACAGCAATATGAGATTTACATTTCTGCAGGTTGTTTCCCTGTGCAGGTATTTTCAGACCATAACCCAATTAAATACTTGCATAGATTCAAAAACAAGAATCAAAGACTCACTAGGTGGAGCTTATTTTTACAGGAATACAACCTGGAAATAAGTCACATCAGAGGAAGAGAAAATATCATATCTGATTATCTCAGCAGACATTTTGATGATTCATAAAATATTGAGAGTACCACCCAGAACTAAATAGGTGTCATAGGTAAAAGAGTGATAGGTTAGTTTCACTCTATTCTTTACACTAACATGGCTTTGTTAACTGTGCTTTTCTTGCTTCAGAGTCGCCCTGAAGATGAAAAGGTGGAAGCTCTTCTTGTGAGGCTTATTTTTTTTTACTTTGCACGCACAGTTACTCAGTATGCACCTCTTTAGAATGACAGGTTAGCCTAGTGGGTGGTTGCCCCAAACTGTTGAACTGTGTTTTGGCGCTGTAGGTCAATGACAGGAAAATCATCATTGATTAGTCATAAGACTTGCTGAAAGTTCATCAATATGAACTTTCATTATTTTTCTGAGGGGAGGTATGTTATGTGGTGATAAGTTTAAAACCATAAAGTTAAATTTATTGTATAAAATGTATAATGTGGCTGCAGAATTAAGCTGCAGTGCAAGCACATTTTGAACTTGAAACAGTTAAAGTACCAAGTGCCAGCATGCCAGGAAGTGTTGAGTGATCACCGATCTTGCTTGGTTTTGATTGGTTTACTGTTGGGTTCAGTAAGTGAAAGGCGATCACAGTGGGGACAGGATTAGGCCTTCTCTCCCAAATTAAAAGGGCTGTGTACTGCTGTTTGGGGTCAGACATCTGAAATGTCTGATCTGTGCGCATGGTGAACGGGGTGCACGTTAAATTATTGGTAGTGTTCCTGCTGTGGCCAGGCGTTCAAAGTAAGTATTGATTAGGTGAGAGCTTGTGTATGCTCCAATATATATATATATGTATTATTGTGGATCTTGTATAATCCACCAATTGACATAATTTAGGCTTGTGGTTAAGCCATTTTTGAGCACTTGTGTGCTCGTTTATTTTGTTCTGGGCATCTTGTGTGTTTCCCCAATTCAGTAAGGTAAGCTTCGAGTCAAGCCATTTTTTGAGCACTTGTGTGCTCCAATATTGTATTAGTGAATCTTGTGCGGTTCACTGATTAAATGATGTAGGCATTTAGATAGCCAGTTTTGAAGAGGAAACCAGTGTATATATATTTTTCAGAGCTTTGTTAGCTCTCCAATGTGGTGTTTTGTATGATATTTGTCAAGTGTTTGTTGTGAGATTGCACAGCAAATCCTGTAAATTAATACGTCTTATTTCTGGTGATTGATAAGACCAGAAAATTGGAAAAAACTAAAACCACAGTTTGGGTCTGACCATGTAAAACGGGTTTTTACAAAATTACAAGATAATGTCCTAGGTTTTATTTTATTTTTCTGATACTGCCCTTTGATTCTGAGTTGCAGCCCGGAGGTCTATTGGATAAGCCAGGACACCGGACCCGGCCAACCAGTTTTTGTAAAGCTGTCAAACAAGTGTACGGACATTATAGACGAACTAGCAGTTTCCGCCGTGCTGTGCTTTTTGTGTAAAATGCGAGTCAATATATATTTGAACAAAAAGCTTTGTCTTTGTGTTCTGTTCACGGCAGTAAAAGCGTAGCGTTTTCTATTTTCTTTCTGTTATTGAGGGCCAGGTTGGCACAAGACGTGCTAGGTAAAGCCACCTCGTAACAATACCGATTCCAATGATCTACAGATATGGTGAAGGTACACTCTTAATTGACATTTCGAAACACTGATTTTTGACAAAATGCCCACGTGACCTTGAAAAATAGGTCAAGGTCATACATTTGCAGTTACAAGCAAGGTCTAACAAAAGTCTTACATAGAAACATAATCACACAAAATTTCAACCTCTACGTCAAAACTTTCACAAGTGCATCTGCAATGATTTTTAACAAGAGGGCTGTGTGAACAGCCTGTGCCTCAGCTGATCTTGACATTCATCACACTTGCAGCTCTATGAACTTAGGAAAGGATCAAGGACACCATGTTCTGAGTAAGTCTGACCTTTATAGAAGAACACTTACATGTGCAACATCAAAGTTCAAGTAGTTCTCAAGTTATTATGAAGAGTAAAATTCATGTATGTTGCACTGTGACCCCACAAACGAGGTCAAGGTCATTCATGTACTGTCTAAGCATGACCTTCATACAGAATAATTAACATGTGTAGCTAACTCAAAACAGATCTCAAGTAAACAGTAAATTTCGTGTCAGTTGTCCTGTGAATTAGCATTAGAATGCCCATTGACTTACGTAGTAATCAATAGGAAAGCTGCATTGAACGATAAGTACCCGAAATTAAAATCCTTAAAAATCAGGAATCCAAAGCAGTGCCACCTAGTAAACAACTTTGTTTGACCCTTCCAGAACAATATATCCATCACATTTCAGCTTAATCTGAGGGAGTGTTCTGAGAACAAGTGAAAAATAGCAAAACCATACAAAAAATTCATTAAAAAAAATTGCAGTGCCACCTGGTGAACAAATTGGGAACTAGGTGTCCCCAGGAGTGTCTATGTTTGATATCAAAATTAGACAGTATCATTACCATATCCAAACCGTAGTCCTAACGAAACAAATCCAAGTCAATTCCGACCAAAGGCAATGTTTCTTGGTATGTATAGCCGAAACACATAATAAATTTATAGTTTGAATTTACCCAAAAGAGACCAAAACGTAAGTGCAAAGGTCCATAGGGTGGAAAAAGCCATATCTAGTTTTAACATGACAGAAAGCAAAAGCAATTGGGTGAGCAGTTTCAGAGGAGAAGAATTTTGAAGGTTTGCCCCAAAAAAGAACAAAAAGAATCATAAAAAATCCAAAAATCAATAGAGCGTGACCATTTGAACACACTTGGTAGAGATCCACCCAAGGCACATCCCCACCAAGTTTGAAGTAAATCTGGTCAATATTATTAAAGTCATGACCATTACAAGAAATTCCCATGTTAAACTTTCCTATTAAAACTTTTGTAGAGATTTTTGAAAAAAAAAATCATAAAAAAATCCAAATTCATTGGAACATGACCATTGGAACAAATCTGGTAGACACCCATCCAAGGTACATTGCCACCAAGTTTGAAGTAAATCTGGATGATGGTTTTGGAGAAGAAGTCGAAAATGTAAATTAGCATTAGAATGCGCATTGACTTACATGGTAATCAATAGGAAAGGTGCATTTACCCCAAAGGAGCCGAATTGAAAAAATCATTAAAAATCAGGAATCCGCAGCATTCCCACATAGTGAACAACTTTGTTTGGTCCTTCCATCAGGAACATATCCACCACTTGTAAGCTTAATCTGAGTGACGGTCCCGGAGAAGAAGTCCAAAATAGCTATAACACACAAAAATTCACAAAAAAATAGAAAAAACTGCAGCGCCACCTGGTGAACAAATTAACAACAAGGAGTCCCTAGATGTGATCCTGTGTGATATCAAAGCATTTGGGTAAGCAGTTTCGGAGAAGATTTTTTAAGATTTGTCAAAAAAAAAAAAAAAAACAACAACAACAAAAATTCATTAAAAATAAAACAAGAGGGCTGTGTGAACAGCCCATGCTCAGCTGATCTTGATATTCATCTCACTTGCAGTTCTATGAACTTGGGAAAGGATCAAGGTCACCCATGTTCTGAGTAAGTCTGACCATTATAAAAGAACACTAACATGTGCAACATCAAGGTTCAAGTAGTTCTGAAGTTATAATGAAGAGTAAAATTTATGTATGTTGCACTGTGACCCCAAAAACGAGGTCAAAGTCATTCATGTACTGTCTGAGCATGACCTTCATACCAAAACATTAACATGTGCAGCATCACAGTACTAACTCAAAACAGATCTCAAGTTATCAAATAAACAGTAAATTTCGTGTCAGTTGTCCTGTGAATAGCATTAGAATGCCCATTGACTTACATATAGTAACCAATAGGACAGCTGCATTGACCGATAAGTACCCCAGTTGAAAATACTTAAAAATCCGGAATCTAAAGCAGTGCCACCTAGTAAACAACTTTGTTTGACCCTTCCACAAGAACACATCCATCACATTTCACCTCAATCTGAGTGACGGTTCTGAGAACAAGTGAAAAATAGCAAAACCATACAAAAAAATTCATTAAAAAAAAAAAAAATAGAAAAAAATTGCAGCACCACCTGGTGCACAAATTGGGAACTAGGTGTCCCTAGGAGTGTCTATGTACGATATCAAAACAATTGGGTGAGCAGTTTCAGAGGTGAAGAGTTTTTAAGGTTTGCCCCAAAAAAGAACAAAAAAAAAATTCATAAAAATTCCAAAAATCAATAGAGCGTGACCATTTGAACAAACTTGCTAGAGATCCACCCAAGGAACATCCCCACCAAGTTTGAAGTAAATCTGGCCAAAATGATTTAAGTTATAACTATTACAAGAAATTCCCATGTTAAACTTTCCTATTAAAACTTTTGTAAAGATTTTTGAAAAAAAAAATCATGAAAAAAATAAAAAATTCATTGGAACAGGACCATTTGGACAAACCTGGTAGACACCCACCAAACGTACATCCCCACCACGTTTGAAGTTAATCTGGATGACGGTTTTGGAGAAGAAGTCGAAAATGTGAATTAACATTATAATGCGCATTGACTTCCATAGTAATCAATAGGAAAACTGCATTGACCGATAAGTACCCAAATTGAAAAAAATCGTTAAAAATCAGGAATCATCAGCATTCCCACACAGTGAACACATTTGTTTGACCCTTCCACAAGGAACATATCCACCACGTTTCAGCTTAATCTGAGTGACGGTTCTGGAGAAGAAGTCGAAAATAGCTATACCCTACAAAAATTCATAAAAAATTAGAAAAAAATTGCAGTGCCACCTGGTGAACAAATTAAGAACAAGGAGTCCCTAGGTGTCTTCCTGTGTGATATCAGAGCAATTGAGTAAGCTCTTTTGGAGAAGAAGATTTTTTAAGATTTGACCAAAAAAAGAACAAAAAAATTCATTAAAAATCCAAAAATTACTGGAGCATGACCATTTGAACAAACCTGGGAGACCCCCACCCAAGGTACATCCCCACCAAATTTGAAGTTAATCAGGATGACGGTTTTGGAGAAGTCGAAAATGTGAATTGGCATTAGAATGCCCATTGACTTCCATAGTAATCAATAGGAAAGCTGCATTGACAGATAAGTACCCGAATTGAAAAAATCGTTAAAAATCAGGAATCATCAGCATTCCCACACAGTGAACACCTTTGTTTGACCCTTCCACAAGGAACATATCCACCACGTTTCAGCTTAATCTGAGTGACAGTTCTGGAGAAGAAGTCGAAAATAGCTATAACACACAAAAATTCATAAAAAAATAGAAAAAAATTGCAGCGCCACCTGGTGAACAAATTAAGAACTAGGAGTTCCAGGGAGTGTTTCTGTGTGATATCAAAGTAATTGGGTGAGCGGTTTCAGAGAAAAAGTTTTTAAGATTTGCCCAAAAAAGAACAAAAAAATTCATTAAAAATCCAAAAATCACTGGACCGTGACCATTTGAACAAACTTGGTAGACACCTACCCAAGGCACATCCCCACCAAGTTTGAAGTGGATCTGGCCGACGTTTCAGAGAAGAAGTCGAAAATGTGAATTGTTGACGGACAATGGACGGACGGACGGACGGACAACGGACCATAAGATAAGCTCAGCTGACTTGCCAGTCAGCTGAGCTAAAAATCACTGGAGCATGACCATGTGAACAATATTGGTAGACACCCACCCAAGGTACATTGCCACCAAGTTTTAAGTTAATCTGGATGACGGTTTTGGAGAAGAAGTCGAAAATGTGAATTCGCATTAGAATGCCCATTGACTTCCATAGTAATCAATAGGAAAGCTGCATTGACCGACAAGTACCAGAATTGAAAAAATCGTTAAAAATCAGGAATCCGCAGCATTCCCACATAGTGAACAACTTTGACCCTTCTACAAGGAACATATCCACCATGTTCCAGCTTAATCTGAGTGATGGTTCTGGAGAAGAAGTCGAAAATAGCTATAACACACAAAAATTCATAAAAAATTAGAAAAAAATTGCAGCGCCACCTGGTGGACAAATTAAGAACTAGGAGTCCCAGGGAGTGTTCCTATGTGATACCAAAGCAATTCGGTGAGCAGTTTCGGAGAAGATTTTTTAAGATTTACCCAAAAAAGAACAAAAAAAATCATTAAAAATCCAAAAATCACTGGACCGTGACCATTTGAACAAACTTGGTAGAGACCCACCCAAGGCACATCTCCACCAAGTTTGAAGTGAATCTGGCTGACGGTTTTTTAGAAGTCTAATGTGAATTGTGGACGACGGACCCTCAAAAAACCTCAGCTGACTGACAAGTCAGCTGAGGTAAAAAGTGGCCAGTGACCTTGAAAAATAGGTCAAGGTCACGGATCTGCAATCCCACCCTAGTTCATATTATGGTACATAATCATGCAAAATTTCAACCTCTTAAGTCAAATCTTTCTCAAGTGCATCTGCAATGATTTTTAAATGTGGCCATGTGACCTTGAAAATACGTCAAGGTCACCCATCTACAATCCCAACCTAGTTCATATTATGGTACATAATCATGCAAAATTTCGACTTCTTAAATCAAATCCTTGCAGAGTTATTGGGTCCGCGTTAATTTTGCATGACATGCCCATGTGACCTTGAAAAATAGGTCCAGGTCACCCATCTGCAATCCCAAGCAAGGTTTTATATACGAACATCTTCATTTACAATCCTAACCTAGTTTGGCATTAAAATAGGTTAAGGTCACCCATCTACAATGCTAGCCTAGTTTGTTTTATGGTACATAATCATGCAAAATTTCAACCTCCTAAGTCAAATCCTAGCAGAGTGATCCCTTTTGCATCTATTATGTATAATATATACACGAAATGCCAATGTGACCTTGAAAAATATGTCAAGGTCACCAATATGCAGTCCCAAACAAGGTCTTATTTAGCAACATAGGCACAAAAAAATTCAACTTTTCAAGTCAAATCTTTCTTGAGTTATTGCACTTCCAACAAGGAAGTGCTTGCAACCTTGAAAAATAGGTAAAGGTAAACATCTGCAATCACACGCAAGGTATTATTCAAGTTTATAAGAAACATAATCACAAGATTTCAACTTCCTAAGTCAAGTCCCTCTATAGTGTGTCAGCAACTATTTCAAAAAGTGGTCATGTGACCTTGAAAATAAGTCAAGGTTACCTATCTGCAATCCCAACCTAGTTTGTATTATGGTACATAATCATGCAAAATTTCAACCTCCTAAGTTGAATCCTTGTGGAGTTATCATGTTTGCTTTGATTTTAGATGAAATGCTCATGTGACCTTGAAAACAGGACAAGGTCACCAATTTGTAACCCACAGCAAGGTCATTATATGGGAATATATATATATTAAAAATTTTAAACTTCCCAAGTTAAATCTTTCTTGAGTTATTGTGTTTGTAACAAGGGAGTGCTTGTGACCTTGAAAAATAGACCAAGGTCAAACATCTACAATCACAAGCAAGGTCTTATAAAAGTCTTATACAGAAACATAATCACAAAATTTCAACCTCCTAAGTCAAATCTTCTCAAGTCCATCTGCAATGATTTTTAAAAAGTGGTTATGTGACCTTAAAAATAGGTCAAGGTCACCCATCTACAATCCCAACCTAGTTTGTATTATGGTACATAATCATGTGAAATTTCGACCTCCTAAGTCAAATCCTTGTGGAATTATTGCATTTGTGTCGATTTTATATGAAATGCCCACGTGTCCTGAAAATTGGTCAAGGTCACTTATTCCAAGCAAGGTCTCACATAGGAACATACTTGCAAAAAATTTCAACTTCCCAAGTCAAATGTTTCTTGAGTTACTGCGTTTGCAACGTGTTGAATTACAAGAACAAGAAGAAGCAGAAGAAAGGGACCCCAAAACAACATGTACCCCTGTTGCATGGGCAGATAGAATTAAAATAGAATGTTGTGGCTTGCCACCAATAAAAGTTGAATTGCTTGTCAAATAAAAATTATTCTACATTATTGTAAATTTGAACCCTGGTTGCAGGAGAGTTGCTTAAAACCTGTTGTGACTTATGGGACATTTATGAACCATCTTTTTTGACATGGTCGATGAAAGTTCAGATTAGTATCCCAGTTTGAGTGATTTTTTGTTGACTTGCAGTCCATTTACTAGCTATTGAGTTAGGCCCTGCATTAACACTACCTTTGAAACATATGCCCTTCTTTTTGAAAAGGCCCTTCTGAACCAAATTATTATAACAGTGCACCCTGAAAATAAATGGTAAAACACTATATTTTGTAAAAATTTACCTTTTAATTTCACAGCAAATTCTTTTATGCCATTAGTAAGAGGTTACCCAATACATGCAATTCTATCAATATGACTAGGATCAAACTGAATAAAACTAGAATATTGTGAATGTGCCAACAGGAATAGATATGCACAACTTCAACTTGGGTATTCGTGTAAATAACAATTATCATTGAATAACATGAACTATAGTCATCTTTCAGGTAGTTTTACTTATGTGCCTTACGATTGATGGGACATGATGTGTTCAGAATGTGTACATCCCATGTGCATTGACCAATCATGGTTCTTTGGACAAATGAGACATGATTTTGTACTTGTAATCTGTACCACTATATGCGTCTCTGGTTCAATGACAAAAGATTTACCAGACCAACTTAGCAACCTTAGATTTCATCCAGTTTGAGCGTCTGTGCCTTCACTTTTTCTGTCAATATACAATATATTGATGTTTGGGCAGACCTCTTTCGCAAGTTTTGCAAATTCAGCTAAAACTGGCAAATTGGACATTACCAGTTTTATTGCAACAAAACACTTGTGACTGATGGGACCTTAAGCACAGAGAAAATCATGGCATTTAGAACATACACAAAAAAAAACAACTAGACAGCTGGGTGAACAGCCCATGCTCTGCTGACCTAAGCATATCCCACAAAATCAAGTTTGCAACTGAATAGACCTTTGAACAATTTTGTTTGGTCCTTCCACAAGGAACATATCCACAAAGTTTCAGCTTAATCTGTATGACTGTTCTGGAGAAGAAGTCAAAAATAGTGAAAACAAACAAAACATCATAAAAAAATAGGAAACATGCAGTGCCACCTGGTGAATAAATTAAGAACTAGGAATCTGTGGGAATGTTCCTGTGTAATATCAAAGCAATTGGGTCAGCGGTTTCATAAAAAATCCAAAAATCACTGGAGCATGACCATTTGATCAGCTGGGTAGAGAGCCACCACAGGTACATTGCCACCACGTTTGAAGTGAATCTGGCTGATGGTTTTGGAGAAAAAGTCCAAAAAGTAATTGTTAACGAACGGACGAACAACTCGGCCTCCAAAAAGCTCAGCCTGACTGGCAAATCAGCGGAGCAAAAAAAAAAAAAAATTTATAAACTTCCTTAACTGGGACCTACTAAAATCACTATAGTGCTGCTGCTGCAAAATGTGAAAAAGTACAACTGTGTTTGGCTACATGTGTAATATGTAGACATGTCAATTTTTTTGTGACTGATGAGACAATTTAGCTGAATCAATTGCCTGGCAATATCTAAGTTCAAATTCCCCTTTAGAAATAGGACTAAGGATGTTAATAAATAATTTGTAATTAAAAAAAAATTCAAATGTGAACAACTTCTTCCGACATTATGTCATGAATATGTATATGTATGACATAAGTGCTTGTGGGATGTACCTGTAATTGGCCTTTCATTTCCTTTCATACTCTCTAAGTCTCTTCCATCTTTGCTTGTATTGACACGAAACTTTTTCTTTCTATCCCACACTTATGGTATGCTGACTGTTTTTTTTTTCTTCTTGTATTCTTCATGATTTCTTGCTGCTGTCAATCGTGCTCGCCTTGCTCTCTGCGTTTCAGCATCAGATTTTGGTGGCATCTTGCATAAATTTTGTGACTTATGGGACAAACTGAGGTTGCCCAACAGAAAAAATGAAGGAAGGTAGACCCAAACAGTGTTGTGGTATCTGGTAGATAGCAAGAACAAAATCTTCTACAAACATCTAATTAGCATACAATGAAAAAAGAATTGTGAAATTTTGTGAATTATGGGACACTATTGCAATAACCTGTCAAGGTTGCTCTACTTCTTGGACAGCAAATTTGTTACGATGTATATGATGATGCAGTTCATCAAGTGCAATGTTTAGTGGTCACAAAAAAAGCTGGTGCATGTATTTTTCTTTGAAAGTGTGACAACAAGGAGAAGAAAAGGCAAATATGGGTAATTTTTAATCTTTGAAACTTGACAAGACATGTTTGTAAAACATATAAACCCCCCTACCATCATTATGTTCACCCTCATTACCCTGTTGACAGTACTGAATGGGGCACCGATGACCTTGGGAAGTGGGTGTAGAAACCAAATTCACCTGGCCTTCTGACCTTGGAAATTAGGTCAAGGTCACCATTTTTAAAAATTTGATCTAGCCCTAATAGAAGACAATAAACATCTACAAAATAAAATCTATGGCTCAAAAACCTCTGCAGTTATTAAACAGAAACCAAATTGAGTAATGTGGCTCTGTGACCTTGAGAATTGACTCAAAGTCACCCATTTCAGAACATGATCTAGCTCTTATAGAAGGCTATATTCTTGTGTAATATGAAAGCCCGAGGTGAAAAACATCTTTAGTCATCATGCATAAACCAAGTTCACTAATAGGACTCCACGTAGTGACCTTGGGAAGTTGGTCAATGTCAACCATCTTCTAAGCTGACCGAGCCCTAATTGAGGACTATTACCATGTGCAATATTGAAGTCATAACTTAAATTCTGAGTTATAATGCAGAAACTAGGTTCACTAAAGTGCCCTTCTGACCTTTGAATTTTGGTCATGGTCACCCATCTTCATACTTCACCTAGCCCTGGATAAGGACAAAAAGCCTGTGCAATATACAAGTCCTATCATAAACATTTTTCTAATTATTGTGCAGAAACCAAAACTTACAACAGTACATCAGTGACCTTAGAAATTGGGTCAAGGTCAACCACCTTCATACTGAACCTAGCCTTTATAAATAGAAGTATATACCTGGACACTATCAAAGTCCTATCTTAGAATCTTCTCTAGTCATGGTATGGAAACCAGTCTTTCTACCGACCGACCTGGTGACCTTGGGAAGTTGGTCAAGGTCATCCCTCTTCTAAGCTGACCAAGTCCGAACTGAGGACTATTACCATGTGCACTATTGAAAGTCATAACTTAAATTCTGAGTTACAATGAAGAAATATTCTGAGTTACAATGAAGAAATCAGATTCACTAAAGTGACCTTGTGACCTTTGAATTGAGGTCAAGGTCATCCACTTTCAAATTTGACCTAACCTTAGATAAGGACTATAATCCTATGCAACATATAGGGCCTATCATAAAAACTTTCCTAGTTATAGTGCAGAAACTAAAACTTACTTTTGTACTTCTGTGACCTTGGAAATAGGGTCAAGGTCAAACACCTTCATACTTCACCTAGCCCTTATATAGGAATACATACCTGGGCACTATCAAAGTCTTATCTGAAAACTTCTTGAGTTATAGTGTTAGATCAAAGCCTCTCTACTGACCACCATGGCCAAAGCTTTGTGCCCTGCCTTCTTCAAAGGCGGGTATAATAAATTTTCTAAGCTGAGAATTAGTGCGCACACCTTACAAATTGAAGCAGCCCGATATACAAGGCCCAAAACACCAGTTGCAAAGAGAACATACCAGTTATGCCAGACCAATATTATTGAGAATGAACTTCACTTTGTTGCAGAATGTATCGGTTATCGTGGAATATGAATGAACTTGTACTCAACCCTGGCCTCAACATGTTATGGCCAATTTAACTGTTTAAGCCAAATTGATAAATTTAAGCACATTATGACATTGGATGACGGGAGCATGAAAACCTGCAAGACTATTTTATTGTTTCTTTGTGAGGCATTTGAAATCAGGTTTCACTGAATAGGCCACCCTTGATAGGCACATTACAGTGTATACATTTTAAAGGTGTGGATGACTGAGGGAGCACCAGGGTGATATTTTGTTAATAACCCCTAACATGATATTATACATGTATAAATTATTTGATGTATATGGGTAGTTTATGTGATGTGAGTAGATAAGATTTTTGATGTGTGACTATACCATACTGTATGTATAATGAAGATCATTCAGCTAGACCACCTGCAAAAACCTGTGGCATGTTTCAGGTAAAAGAACCGATCATGTTTCAATAAGTATAGGTTATACTATATTTTATTGATCACTACAAGATTTACACTGTGGGCGTAGTAGAGCGCAGCAAAGCAGAGCAGAACACAGCCCACTATAAATCTCGTAGAGACCAATAGAAGACTATAACCTTAAGCTTCTTAGAACCCTGTCTTTGGTTGTCCATAAAAACAACAAAAAAGTGATTCACAGGAAGTTTTGCTCTTATGTGGCACGTTTGTTCATACATAGCAAACATAAGTGTGGGTGTGGCTGGGAAGGAATTGAAGATGACAACATGACCCACGTCAACAGCTTTCCTCGGCATGGGTTGGGCACTAAGTGCCCAACCCTTGCCGAGGAAAGCTGTTGAGTCAGTCTTAATTCAAGGGGGAAAGGGTTAAATGAGCAGGAGTTGATTCCCATTCCTGACAACCTATTTGATATCAATCCCCACGACCTGCTAGGAGCCCCTGCTCAAGGTGGGGTAAGTGAAAAACAATGATTGCTTTAAATGAAGGGTTAAAGAAAAAAAAATGAAGAATCCGTAACGAAACACATGCTTCCAAAATAGATGGGTGGTCAATGTAAAGGCAAAATTGATAAATTACTTAGCACGTGATGATTTCTAGGATAAGTAGCCATGCAAATGGTACAGTACATATTTTGTTAACATATACATGTAATTTGATTTCATCCACTGTAAACATAAAAAGCATTATAAATTGTGGTTTCATTTACAATGTCTTCTCTATACTTGTCATGTCTTTACCGTTTAATACACAGTTCTTACACAATGGGACAATGCCACGGTTGCCACATGCCTCAGAGTGACAGGCAGGGCTAGGTCTTGCCTCGCTAGTCCCATACCAGCCAATCAGCGGCCCCTTATGCATTCTGCTTCATTAGGGTCTCTCTTAACTCCTGAGAAGTTTCTTAGGTATTTGGCTGAGCTGAGGAAGCTCACTGATGGGGAGATGCGACCTGTTGGCTTTCACTTGCATTCCAACCTCAGTTGTCCCTCGAGCTTCCTCAGGTCCCTCTAAATTCCTAAGAAAGTGCTTAGGAGTTGGAGAAACCCTAATGAAGCAGAACATATAAGAAGCCGCTGATTGGCTCGATTGTGATAAGCGAGGCAAGACCTAGCTCTGCCCATCACTCTGAAGCATGTGGCGACCATGGCGTTGTCCCTCTGTGTAGGACCTGCGGGTGTGTAAAGGAATCACAAGTATAAAGATGGCATTGTAAATGAAATCACAATTTATTATGTATTGCATGATCACAGTGGATGATAATGAAATTTCATGTAAACATAAATAAGTATTGTGACATTTGCACGGCTACTTTTACTGCAAATCATCATGTGCTAAGCAATTTATCAATTTTGCCTTCACATAGATTGAGATACAGTATAATTTGATAAATTATATTGTTATTGTAACTTTCCACCCTTTGTTTACGATTATGAGTGTGTCTATGCATGCTGGCAGAGAAATGTTAATATGCATTGTGCGATTTTCTGCATCTGACCGTCCATCTATTTTGGGAGTGTGTGTGTTTTGGTACGGATTCTTCATTTTTTTCTTGGACTCCTTGAGTGTTACCACCTGTTTAAAGCGCTCATTTTTCTCACTTACCCCACCTTCAGCAGGGGCTCCTGAGCAGGTATTGGGTAGGTCTTCAAGACTGGCAGTAAATTTCTGCACATTTAAAATATCCATCGTCCGTCAGAATCTCTTCCCAGCCACATTTACGCTCATAAACTATGAATGAACTGACACATACCTCATGAGAGCAAACTTCTTGTCTATCACTTTATTTTTGTTATAACGGACAACTAGCGACAGCTTTCAAAATAGGTTATGTGATAGTTATAACATGAAGTTGTAACAAATGTATTTGCAGGTGCTGTCTAAAGACACTTTAGACAAGTTTGATAAATAGAACCAGAATTTATTTCCTTTTACACTTTTCCCAGAAGAGGGCACAGTTAACCACACCAAGGACTGACTGACAATTTAAAAGGTTAAATTCAATGTGTTACCCTGGCAGAAGACAGAGTGTACAGTAACAGACTGTGTCAATTGCATGTGAATTTAAACTGTACAGCATTGTTTACACCTACCAATAGAGGGCACACCTTGCTCTAATGGCAATGGCAAAAAAAGTCCTGATCAGCGTCAGGTTTCATCAGGTGTGACCCTGCCAACACAATAAACAACTAGAACAGACTGATTTTCCAACAGAAAATCAAATGTCTCCCGGTGGAACACTTACGTCTCTGAATAAGCTACAGGTGATAACAATTACAAATGACCAAGTTTGCTGGAAAATTACAATCCTATTTTAGCTCTCACCTAGATACATTACTCTAGCAATTTTCATCAAGTTCTTCAAGACTTATTGCAGAGAAACCAATTTCACATAAATGACCCTGTGACCTTGAAAATTAGGTCAAGGTCACCCAAATACAATCCCAACCTTGGTCTTACCTTGATACATAATCCTACCAAGTTTCATCAAATTCCATCCAGTTCTTCATGACTTATCGAACGAAAACCAATTTCACATAAGTGACCCTGTGACCTTGAGAATTTGCTCAATGTCATGTAAATACAATCCCAACCTACGTCTTGCCTAGATACATAATCCTACCAAGTTTCATCAAATTCCATCAAGTTCTTCAAGACTTATTGCATGGAAACCAATTTCACACTAGAACAGACTGATTTTCCAACAGAAAATCAAATGTCTCCCGGTGGAACACTTACGTCTCTGAATAAGCTACAGGTGATAACAAATTACAAATGACCAAGTTAACTTGAAAATTACAATCCTATTTTAGCTCTCACCTAAATACATACCTCTAGCAATTTTCATCAAGTTCTTCAAGACTTATTGCAAAAAAAACAATTTCACATAAATGACCCTGTGACCTTGAAAATTAGGTCACGGTCACCGAAATACAATCCCAACCTAGGTCTTGCCTAGATACAAAATCCTACCAAGTTTCATCAAATTCCATCATGTTCTTCAAGACTTATCGCACGGAAACCAATTTCACATAAGTGACCCTGTGACCTTAGAGTTCGCTCAAGGTCATCCAAATACAATCCCAACCTTGATCTTGCCTAGATACATAATCCTACCAAGTTTCATCAAATTCCATCCTGTTCTTCATGACTTATCCAACGGAAACCAATTTCACATAAGTGACCCTGTGACCTTGAGAGTTCTCTCAAGGTCATCCAAATACAATCCCAACTTAGGTCTTGCCAAGATACATAATCCTACCAAGTTTCATCAAATTCCATCAAGTTCTTCATGACTTATCCAACGGAAACCAATTTCACATAAGTGACCCTGTGACCTTGAGAGTTCGCTCAAGGTCATCCAAATACAATCCCAACCTAGGTCTTGCCAAGACACATAATCCTACCAAGTTTCATCAAATTCCATTAAGTTCTTCAAGACTTATCACACGGAAACCAATTTCACATAAGTGACCCTGTGACCTTGAAAATTAGGTCAAGGTCACCCAAATACAATCCCACCCTAGGTCTTGCCAAGATACATAATCCTACCAAGTTTCATCAAATTCCATCAAGTTCTTAAAGACTTATTGCATGGAAAACAATTTCACATAAGTGACCCTGTGACCTTGAGAATTCGCTCAAGGTCATCCAAATACAATACCAACCTAGATCTTGCCTACATACATAATCCCCAATAAGTTTCATCAAATTCCATCATGTTCTTCAATCTTCAAGACTTATCGAACGGAAACCAATTTCACATAAGTGACCCTGTGACCTTGAGAATTCGCTCAAGGTCATCCAAATACAATCCCAACGTAGGTCTTCCCAAGATACATAATCCTACCAAGTTTCATCAAATTCCATCCTGTTCTTCATGACTTATCCAACGGAAACCAATTTCACATAAGTGACCCTGTGACCTTGAGAGTTCGCTCAAGGTCATCCAAATACAATCCCAATCTAGGTCTTGCCAAGACACATAATCCTACCAAGTTTGATCAAATTCCATGAAGTTCTTCAAGACTTATCGCACGGAAACCAATTTCACATAAGTGACCCTGTGACCTTGAGAATTCGCTCAAGGTCATCCAAATACAATCTCAACTTAGGTCTTGCCAAGATACATAATCCTACCAAGTTTCATCAAATTCCATCAAGTTCTTCAAGACTTATCACACGGAAACCAATTTCACATAAGTGACCCTGTGACCTTGAAAATTAGGTCAAGGTCATCCAAATACAATCCCAACCTAGGTCTTGCCTAGATACATAATCCTACCAAGTTTCATCAAATTCTGTCAAGTCCTTTAAGACTTATCGCACAGAAACCAAGTGTTGAAGAACCTGAACAAGAAGAAGAAGAAGAAGCGGAAGAAACGGGCACTAAAACAATATGTCCCCCGGCTTCCACCGGGAGACATAATGAGGCAAACTGACTGTGCTTAAAACTATAATTCAATGAATATTATTTCACTGCAGTACTTTAAGTGCTTTTTATCTTTTTGAGTCCTGCTCAGGACTTGCATTGTAATTTATGATGCATATGCAATGTGGGCATTCATGCAATAAAGTAGTACTACATGTCACATGTTCCACATAATAAACGAGATCGAAGACTGAGTTGATTATGATGGCATAATGGTCATTGTCACATTATAAAAGACTTGTAACATGGATGATAGGAAAAGACCAAGATATTCCTTGGTGCATGACATTTGTTCCCTACCTTTTGTGGTGTAGTTTGCCGTCTACATAAGTTGTCACATGCACTGTCAAGTTTGACTGCCGTGCTTGCTCATGTATTTTCCACTTATTGATGTGGCAGTAGGAAGACCAGGTGGTGGAAGCAAAAATGACAATTGACAGATTTAAGTGAATTGGGCAGCATTCCCACTCAACAGTTATTATTTCAGAGGAGTATGTGTTATAATGAAGACAGTGGACGCTACAAGAAACCTATTGCAGGTAAAAAAACAATAAATGTCTGGAATTTAATTCACTTATTTTTTTTCAGGATTCATGCTTGTCATGGACAGTGACAAGCATTGCCATTATGTGAAAAGTGTTCATTATGCGTTTACCTCACTTGTTATTTAATAATGAAGGAAGGCCATTTGTAATGTGGGTGGTAGGAACCAACCAATAGGGAGCCAGAAAAAGTGTTGATAATATCACATAATCCATTCTTTCTGTGAAAAGTGTGGATTATGGTCTTCCTTCACTATTAAATAACATGTGAAGTAAACACATAATGAACTCTTCTCACACAATAGCATTGCTAGTGTTGTCCAGTGCAGCATGACCTTCAGGCAGAGTGTTGTAGAAACAGTTGTTGTTGACACCCTCCCCTTAAACAGCTAAGGTACTGTTCTACCAGGATCTGTGCAGATGACCACAGGACTTGGAGTAGGACAGACGTGTATTCCTAGAACTTTGCAAGTCGTCTGTCATATCTAGCATGATATCACTGTCAGCATAAAGTAACTTGATGTACATGACTCAATTTACAACACTTAATCAGTGTTCATGCCAAGCATGAACCCTGAAAAAAATAAGTGCATTAAATTCCAAAAATGTATTGCTTTTTTTTACTTGCAATAAGTTCCTTGTAGCGTGCACTCGCATCATTATGACACGTACTCCTCTGAAATAATGACTGTTGAGTGGGAATGCTGCCCAATTCACTTAAATCTGTCATTTTGGCTTCCACCACCTGGTCTTCCTATTGCCATATCGTTAAGTGGAAAATACATCAGCAAGCAGTCAAACTTGACTGTGCATTTGACAACTTACATAAGTAGCAAACTAGACTTGCACAAAAGATAGGGGAAAAATGTCATGCACCAAGGAATATCTTGGTCAGCTCCTGCCACCCTTGTTACAAGTCATGCATAACATGCTATAATGACCATTATGCCATCATAATCAACTCGGTCTTCAACCTCGTTGATTATGTGGCATAATGGTCATGTGACATGTTATCGACCTTGTTGATTATGTAGCATAATGGTCATGTGACATGTTATAACTATCACATAGTCCCCACTTTTCACATGATGAACTGATTACGTGATATAATCAACAATTTTTCTGGCCTCCTTAGGTCCTATTGGTCAGTTCCTACCATCTGTGATCCAAGTCTCTTATTGGTCTCTATGATGATGATGATGAATCTCTATGAGATTTATGGTCACTAGGCTGCTTTCTGCTAAGCTTCACTACGCCCACAATAAATATCACAGAGACCAATATGAAAAAAAAAAAAAAAAAAAAAAAGACACATTCACAAGTGGGATTCAGCCTGGTTCCCTCCATACTGGCAGTCAGTGAGTGTGCTCTGACACTAATCTCATGGTTCTCCGATCACCATCTGTTGGTTATTCTGGTTGACTTTTTGCAAGTCTGCTTGTGGTCCTGACGGTATAGGTAACACCGTTCTTAAATACTGTGCCCCTTCAATCTCACATTCTCTTCCTGATCTATTCAATTTCTGTTTATCCAACTCATATTTCCCAGATCCTTGGACGAGGTCCAATGTGTTCCCCGCCTTCAAGAAAAGTAACAAACAGTCAAAGGAAAACTATAGGCCAATTTCACTCCTCTGTAATATCTTTTAATTACTTGAGCATCTTGTTTATAACATCTTCTATGAGTATCTAACCACTAACAATTTACTTTCTGCCAAAAGCTCTGCTTTTAAGAAAAACGATTCCACTATAAATCAACTTGTTAGCATACTTCATACTATTTACAGTGGACTTGAGTTGGGCTATGAGGCCTGTACGGTTTTCCTGGACATATCCAAGGCCTTTGACCGAGTTTGGTATGCTGGTCTGCTTTTGAAACTGGAACAATTGGGGTTTGAAGATCTTGTGTTACAATTTATAGAAAGCTATCTCTCAAACCAATTTCAAGGCGTTACTATTGGAGGACAGAGCTCACCCTGACTCCTTATAGAGGCTGGAGTGCCCCACGGTTCCATCCTTGGTCCCCTACTTTTGCTCGTTTACATAAACAACACTGTTAACATTACCTGTGACTACGGATGATACCAGTACTCTCAAAATTGTCCATGAACCAATATCCACAGCTGAACGCCTTAATTCTAATCTTGTACAAATCCATCTTTGGGCAAGCTCTGGCGGGTGACATTTAGGCCTAATGCTTTAAAATCTATTTCAGTGATCTTTTCAGCTAAACAAAGCAAGCCAAATCATCCTCCCTGACTTCTTGGAAACACACTGATAACTGAGGCTACTCAACATACACATCTTGAGTTACACGTTCAAGTAATTTGTCATGGCACCAGCATATAACATGCATTGTGAATAAAGCCAGCCAACTGCTTGCTCTTCCACACAGACTCAAACACAAACTCTCTCGCCAGACTCTCGTACGGTTGTATAGTTCTATGATTCGTCCTATCCTGGAATGTGGGTGTATTGTGTTTGACAATTGCACAGAAAACCTGTCACAATCTATAGAAGAAGTGCAGTACGTGGCAGCCAGGATCTGCCTTGGCACAACTAGATACACTCCACGTGTTTTACTTCTCAAAGGGCTTGAAAGTTGAATGGCAAACTTTGTCAAACCGGGGGAAATGCTTTAAACTTATTCTTTTCTTTAAAATGTATAATAGGTTGACTCCACAATACCTACATGATCTTGTTCCTCACGATGTTGCATTCACTACTGGGCGACTATTGAGAAATCGCACTGAATTACACCAAATTAGGTTTACCACCAATCGCTTAGGCGATTCATTTCTCCTGTCTGCTATCAATTTATGGAATAACCTCCCGGTTGATGCTTGTGTCACTGATTCCCTGACGCAGTTCAAATCTAAATTAAATTGATGAGTCTTAAATGTTGACAAAAAGCCCTCATACTTTAAACATGGAAGTAGTTTTCTAAACATATGCCATATGCAGCTACGTCTTAACCTCTCTGTTTTAAATGCCTATCTATGTCATGTCAGTATCCTTCCTGAGCCTCAACGTGTGCATGCTTTCATCCTATTGAAGATACAAAACATTACCTTTTGTTCTGCCCCAAGTTCACTGTGCAAAGGGCCTGTCCAGTGAACCGTGTGTCACTTACTCCCTCCAGGAGCAAATCCAACTCTTATGGTTCAGTGCCCTTGTGATATTTTATTAAATATTCTCTTCAAAGGTAGTGATGATTTGTCAAACATCGATAATGTATTTATCTTTGAATCGGTTCAGACATTCATACCAGAATCTTGACCTTTTATTTACTAATTTGGTATTTGATCCAATTGTAAGTCTCCATTATTTGTAATTTGGCAGTTCTGTATTATTCCTGTACAAGCTGTGAATTTAGTCCTCTGGTCTCGTCCAGTGTGTAATTTCCTGTGCGTCCTTTTACGAACTGGAAAGCCTCCAGCTTAGTCTCTGTATATTATTAGGCAATCCAGAGAAAATAAATGTTTATATTATATTGACCCACCCGAGGGCAAGTTGTGCAACTCATAAGTTTAGTGAACCGCAACCAATTCCCTGGAACCACAATTCAAGCACAAACAGACCCAGTGGGAATATCCTAACAAGTAGAACTGTAACAATGGATATCCTGTACTAGTAGAAGTATAAAACCAGGGGCCTGCTATACATGTCCCTGGTAAAACAAACCCCATGATGACACCTACTCCTCACTGTGAAAGTCTCCAAAAAATCAAGCTCTATTTTGTTGCCAACTCTGAGTTAATCTTTCAAAAGAACGAGTCAAGCTTGTGAGTCATTTCTGTCAATTCCTGGCCGCGCGCTTGTGACAACTCGTCAATCTGGCCTTGGACTGACAGGAAGCAATCAACCAAGTAAACAACCCAGTACATTTTCTGAAAAGAAAAACATGCATGCATTATTGCACGTTGTTGACCAAAAAATAAGAATGATGAACATAAACACCCCTATGCAATTCAAATGCAAACCACGGACACTTACTGCTCACGACCTCACGAAGGGCGGGTCAAGCTAAACACCAAAACCCACCTGAAATCACCAAACGTAACCTGAACTCAGCAAAACTCACCTGAACCCACCATAAAAAAAAACAAACAAACAAACAAACAAACAAACAAAAAAAAAACTACTTCAAATCGCCATTTTCTGATGTTGTTGTAAAACTGTGTTATAAGGGGTAACTATTAAAACTAAAGCCCTAAACGTGATGAAGCCAAGAGGCGACCTGTCATTCTAGGCAAGCAGAGATGTGAATGTGCATGATCACTTGTAGTAGGCCTAGTTAGCCCATGGACATACAATATATTTATCATACGTCCATGGTTAGCCCAAGGTGACCATACCAGTCTAAAAGTATTTTAAAAAATACTTTTACTTTTCTCAAACTTTCAGGATTTTTTTCTCTTTCCATGTTTTTTTTTCATTTTCATAATTTAATTTTTATTCTCATTTATAAAATACTGCTGTGTTCATTCAATGGTGAGTTGCCACTTTTCACATTTTAAAATCAGATTCAAATGATGCATCAAAATAAGGTTTGTGGGAATTATGAATAACAACAGAATTGTCCCCTCTGATTTACATGATGTCTAAATTATGTAACCTTAAAACTGTAATGCTAGTCACAAGTTTTTGAGATGCCGTTGTGGGTTAAAGTCTGTCCCCATTCTTTGTATTTTTATAAGCATGCAACTGTGAGTAGAAACATAGTTAGGTATGATCAATAACTGTGGAACAAATAACTGTAGCTCTTCTTGCTATAATGTGCCTACATTCTGGGAAACTTTATTTGTTCAGGAAAAAGTACACCATCAGGCTCATTTGAATAGATTTGAAAGTCAAGGGGAGGGAGACAAAATGGCTTCCTAAGTAGAATAAGTATGCAGGATAAGTATGCAGTTTGCATGCAGAATGAGTAAATTTTCATCCAAATGATGTATCTTTATTAGATACAGAAGTATCCTGGTTTCCGTTAGCACTTTTGTGATTGTTTTCAATATCTACTAGTCAGTGAAGTGTGTATCGTAAGGAAATTCAGTTAATTTAGCATAAATAAAAAACCTACCTCTTTGGTTTAGACTAAATTAGAATTCATTGGATTGGGCTATATCACAAACCGTTCAATTGGAGTTGCAGTGGCAATACTATCCATAATAGTTTTGAAGATATTGAGCTGTTACAATTTTAATTGCCCCTAATTTGTAAATGTAATTTTGTGTTACCACATAAACTTAAGTGATACTGAGAGGAAATTCACAAAAAGTCAGTGCGAATGTTTTGACTCTTATTCCGCCGCGCCGTCTAGTGACAAAAGTTGAAACCAATATAAATAATGCGGGGAAATAGAGGATCTCAAAAACTGGATACCAATTTCATGACGGAACTATAATTACAATTTGTTAGCCAAAATAAAAGCAACAAGGCTAAGAGAAGTGGTAGGTAAAATTGTGGCAAATGATAAAAATATGGGATATCGGGAAGATTAATTTATGAAAGCACAATCCTTAAACAAGACACTGTTTTCTTGGCTAATAAACGGAATAAACTATTATTTATTATATCAGTAGATCAAAGGAAAGCCTTTGATCATGTCAACAGAGGATTCACGTTTAAAGTCTTAAAATGTGGTTTTGGATAAAGCTTTATAAAGTGTATTACTATTCTGTAGAAAGAGACAACATGCAAAATATCCACAAATGGTTGTCAAGAAATATTATGCTTAGTACAGCAGTGCGGCAAGGGTGCCCCTTGTAACCTCTGTTATACATACATACATACATACATACATACATACATACATACATACATATATATATATATATATATATATATATATATATATATATATATATATATATATATATATATATATATATATATATATGTAGCAGAATGTTTACTTTTTAATATAAAGTGTAACAGCAACACTAAAGGCTTCACATTGCCAAACAAATCTTAAACTAAAGTTAAAGGCTATGCAGATCATACCTTGACTTTTGTAGAGAAAGAAAAGTCAGTAAGACAAGCCCTGGACCTCATTGAAGATTTTGGCAAGGCAAAGGAATCACAATTAAATAGAAACAAAATAAAATGGTTATCTTGTGGTTCAGTAAAAGACATCACAGTATACACGGTCTACCTCCAGTATAAAAAATGTTAAAGATTCTAAGTATATGGATTTGTAATGAACCAAGTGTCATGACTAATCATAATTGGGAGACCGTACTAGAGAAATGAAGAAAATGTTTTGATTTATGAAAACCAAGAAATATAACTTAAGCTAATACAGCCTATGTCAAAATTCTACAGAAGAACGTGTGCAATATGGACAATAGTACTTCCATATGTATATAGGTTAGACAGTAACAGGTTAGCTTATGGAAAGTAAAGAGTTCAAACTGCGGAATAGGGTAATGACTACTAGGAAGTGGTTCTGAACAAAAAGACACAAATACAACTAGGAAAGATGATTTGCTGCATAGCAAATCAGTGTGTGTGTCTTCAAAACATATTGGTCCCACTACGGTGTAAGAGGACTGCCTCTTCAGAATATTTGTGGTTGAATCCTTTGATAAAGAAAAATGAGAAGTCATTTTATCAGCTTCACAAAGAGGCATTTTAAAGGTAAAAGGTATCTGGGACACCAAAGTGAATGTTTTTATGAGTACAGATGTTTTGTGCAAAAAATGCAAATTATGGATTGGCACAGAAAAGCTAAAGCGTCGGAATATCTACATCTAATCCAAAAATGTCATTTTTACAGCAAAGTTACCAGTAACACAGTATGTAGAAGAAAACAATAACAGAGCAACTCTAGACCAGTTGTTCAATCATAAATTTTCGAAGTACAAAAAGAACTACGTGAAACTTTTCAGTAAATTGACAAGGCTGTTTCTGAGTACACCAAAATACATCCTGATAATAAGTTTAGACCAGATACACAGTTGAGAAAAAGTTGGATGCAGCTATGGAATTGTGAATTGGGAAACTTAGAAAATATGCCGATTACATCACGAGGCAGCAGGGCTAAATGAGGCACTGCATAGTTGGAAATTAATGGACTCAGATTTGTGTTCCTTCTGTCAAAATGAAGTAGAAACCATGGAACATTTATTTTTACAATGTCCTCATGTCATAAACATGCGGAGCTGTGTCAATGCTTTCCTAAAGTGATCATTTAAAGTCTCTAAGGTGACTTTGTATAACGATTTAGAATATTTGGCTGCCTTATGTGCCAAAAGTGCAATATACCAAACACGTATGGAAGTGCAAACAAACCAATTTTAAGAAACTATGTAGAAATATCACTTAGATTTAATTTCACAGCCAAAATTCAAGGCATTACTGGTTTGATCTATTCGAAGTATCCTCAACAAAAAGAGCATCACATTTTTAGTGGCATATATTCTTGTGGACACCAAATGTACATAGATGGGGAAAGAGTTATAACATTCGGGTTTCAAGTTCAAAGGAATAAGGGAATTTGTTAAAATGGCTAAAAACTATAAGGATGTGGTTTACAAAAACTGTAAAGTAGTATCATCATTTTTACCGGGTTCCGAAAGGTGCTAGAAAGTATTGTGATGCATGCTTGTGAGATGAAGGAGGGAGGGAATTGGTGTCGTGGAGATCCAAGGCACTCCCGCCTAGGAGAGGAATGAAGACCTGGCACCCTCCATTTCAGCCTCCCCCTCCCACTCCTTGTGGCAGAGGGAGTAGTAGGTTGGCTTGTACTTCGTGCTAGTGTGGAGAGTCTTTAGGGGATGAGGTGAGGGCTGGGTGAGTATTTCTTTCAAGCCTGGCCAATGTCGTCTGCTCTTCCTCCTCCCATATTTAATTCCATAACTATGCACAAGTTTTAATTGGAGGAAAAATGAGAAAAACTCAATCAGCAGTAAAAGGTGGTTACAACCCCTCCCAATCACCCCCTAGTCAGGGAGGTCAGTCTGAAAGAACCTGACTCTGAGAAACAATAGATATTATTGCCAATAATATAATACCCACAACTTTCTCCGCAAAGCTCCAACTTTGACTCAGTGGGGGCTCTTGGCTCCTGTGCCCATTGCTGCTACCTAATTCATAGTCTGGGTGTGACTTCAGTATCTGTCCATCTGACAGTTACAATATTCCTATTCTTGGGCCCCCCACTGCCAATAACTGGTAATTTCAAGGCATTGTATTTACATTTTAGGCAATGATCACACCGGAAAAGTCCCATTATATGTTTTACATTATATTCATTCGACATACTAACCTTCCATTAACACTAATCCCGCAAATATTTTGGATACTGCCTCTTCAAAATATCCAGTCAGGACTAACCCACAAGCTTGTCTGCCATTTTGAAAATTGTGGCTTCCACACCCAGTAGTTTGTAAATGAGGATAGTATTGGGGCAATCTTGGAGGATTTATGATATATGAAACCAAAATTATATATTTCGCAAATATTTCTGAGCATCAATAATGATATGATATATGCTGTAGCGTGATTCACTTTGATGTCCAAATCAAACATATTTTTGTGTGATTGCCCTGCAATGTAGTGCGCAATGTTCAAAATGGTGCTCACCAATGTGCATGATTTGCTGGCTCAAGGTATCCTGTTACATTTGCGATGATAACTGCTTCAGACACAACCGAGCCGGCAGATTCAAGTTAAGATAGCAAGTCATGTTTTACAAGTACTTTAGCAACTGTGTGCCCAGATAACTCGGAGAACGGACACCGGGAACCCAGTGAAATACTACATGTGATAACGATCACCAAACAGCTGGAGCTATGCTGTTTTACCGAACAACCATAGCTATGCACCTATGCTGTTTCCCCGGCTCAAGTTAACCCTCCAGGCAAGTTGAAATAAAATGCTAAAATTAATTGACTCTGCTGTAAAATAACGGCACACGTCGGCCACATTCTCGATAAAATCTTTTAACCGGGCTATGCTGTTTCACCTCCAACTGTGGCCCACGCCTGGGCTATAAAGCTATGCTGTTCCCCTGGCCTACGTTAACCCTGCAGACAATTTTAAATAAGGGGCTGTGTTTGAGTCGAATTTACTGCCAAATAACGGCACACGATGGTCACTTTCTCGACATTTTATTTTTTTTCTATGTTTCATAAAATTTATTTTGGATCAGGTCTTTTCAGTAGGGTCGGTCGGGTTACCGGAAGCACACATATATTTTCGTTAGGCCTTAGTTAACTTGGACATTTGTTGAAACGTCCTGAAAATTGACTGTTCTACCCGTTTTACACATTACCTCTTTGACGTCAGTTTAATTTGTTACCTGGGCACAGCCGGAGGCACTTGTCTAAAAACAACCAACCAACCAACCAACCAACAGAAATGGAAACCAGCCGTCAGGTTTCACATAGACTCTCGCAGGCCCATTGGACAACGAAGACATCATTCACAAGCTGAAAAAGTCATGACTTGTTTCAATGTGTTCCAATCTGGCTTAAATTAAAATTCCTGTACAGGGTTCTGGTGGGTTCCGATAAATTTTAGTTGGTTCATTGGGAGTTCAGATGGGTTTTGGTGTTTAGTGAGACGGCGGACGGCCACTCCAACCCATAAAGATTAAAGGTCTGAAACGCTCAGCCTGTCACCTCGGGGATCAGTCACTCGAGATCAAATGATAGTCACCTCAGGACAATTTAATATATTTTCACCCGCTAGAGGCCTGTACTGTCATTATTTTAGTTTTTAGCATGTCCGCCCGATGTCTCTGTCATGTTATTTGGCAAAATTCAGTGGGACCTTTTGAAGTACCGGTAGATCTATACTGTTGTTTTGGTTTTCCTGAAAACTTAAGGTACTGTGGGTGCACTGAAGGTCAGTGCCCAGATTTCTGCCCCATATATGAGAATTGGCTTTATCAGTGAATTGAACAGGCGTATTGCTATTCTTGAACTGAAGTTATTTGAGTCGATTATTTGGTTGAGCTATTAATATTAGCTTTCATCGCCTCTTCTTTTAGGTCAGAAAGAGCCATGACCACGTTGACCGAACCCAAATTACAGAACAAAATACCTAGGTACCTGTATGATTTGACTCATTCTATAGGTTTATCGTCCAGTAGGAAGTTTTCTGTTAGCAGTCTTCCTGTTCTGTTGAAAATTATAACTTTGGTCTTCAAATTACTATTGGGTCTCACCGCAGTGCGCTAACCAAGCTCATGAACAAGTATAGCAATACCGGTAATCTAAATGTAGAAACAGGCAGATATATCAGACCAAAAAGTCCATTATGCTATCGGCTGTGTACCATCTGTTTTAACTGGAGGAAAAATGAGAAAAACTCAATCAGCAGTAAATGGTTGTTACAACCTCTCCCAATAACCCCCTAGTGGGGGGTGGGTGGGGGTGGGGGGTGGGGTTGCGGGGAGGTCCTTGCGAAAAAACCTGCCTGTGAGAAAAAATGAATATTATTACCAATAATATATAATACTCGCAACATTCTCCACAAAGCTCCAACTTTGACCGGGGGGAGGCTCTTGGATCCTGTGCCCATTGCTGCTACTTAATTCATTGTGTGATCGGCTGTGTACAGAATGTTAAGTTGTAGAATATGAGCTTCACTTCCTACTGAAATGTTCGAGATATGACAATGAAAGGTGCCAATTTTATAAGAATATTTATGAAGTTTGTCCCAACTTGGCCAACCTAAATGAACAGAATAAGTTTATGTATCTTTTGACTGCTGTCAAGGAGATATAGCTCGGGCAACAGCCAAATTCTACCATTTGGCATTCGAGAAAAGGAAAGAAATCCTTTACCCCGGCCAACCGTAACTCACTGAACATACCACTGCAACTGTAATTAGGCCCTATACGGGTATTAGTTTTATTTTGAATAAGCAAGAGATGTGTCAAATGACTGAACAGTAATGGTGATGTTTTACAAATGTATATATGTTCCACTGCAAATGTAATTACACGGGTAGTATTTTGTATTTTATATTATTGAGGTAGCAAGAGTTGTGCCGAATGACTGAACAGAAATGGTGCTGTTAATGACAAATGCATTTCCAGGTGCTGGCTTTAGACACTTTGAACCAGTTTTGTCAGATGAATAGAACCAGAATCTATTCCATTTTACACTTTTCCCAGCAGAGGGCGCACCTTACCACACCAAGGACTGTGTTTGACAATTCAAGTGGTTAATTTAATGTGTGACCCTGGCAGCAAACTGAATGTGTTTTGAACTATAATTCATTTGATATTATTTTGCTGTAGTAGCTTTAGTGCTTCTTAAGTCCTGTTCAGGACCCGTTTTGTAATTCATGATGTATATGCAATGGCCCCATGCGGGAATTCATGCAATGAAGTATTACTACTGTTAATGCATATTTTTAGCTGCTGTCCCATGGACGACTTATGCAAGGCAGGCCCTATACGCCCGTGCATGGAGGTAGGCCTATCTGTATACCTCCATGGTTTATGGCTGTCCATTTTAACAGTTTTAATTCGATTTGATTTTGGTTCTATACACATATACAAATCATAGGCTTGCTATAAACCGAGGGTAGGCCTAAATAAAGCTTGTATGTATGTCCTGAGGCGCGCATTCAGCACTCTCTTTTTACTACATGGAAAACAATAGATCTACCCATAGGCTAGCCCCAAGGGACCCCCCCCACGCTCTGTAAGCTTACAATCTTACCAAGCTTGGGGAGGTTCCTTGGGGCCACCATGGCATGGGCCAGCAATACGCCGCATGCATAGTAATTGAGCGCCACAAAGCACGAGAAATTTAAGTTCACAAAAGCCAAACTGGTATTTATTAAGTAATTCCTGAGCCATGCATAAGAAAAAAAAATCATCTGCCTTTAATAAGTATTCTTGATTTCCAAGATATTAGTGATATCCCGTTTGTATCGACCCATATCTCGCCAAGTGAGACCTGGCAATCAGGTGTGTAGATGTGGCGGGGATTTAATATGCGTGTCTCGTATTCTTTCAAATTTCCTCCACCCTGTTTCCACTAAACTAAATTGTCTTCATTATACCCGTATAGAATACACAGAGAAGTCCAACCAGCCAAACATTTCCACATATAGGCTAAAACAATATCAATGCCTGATTCAAAATGACAAATTCCGTAGAATATACAAAGAAGTCCAACCAGCCAAACATTTCCATATATAGGCTAAAACAATATAAATGCCTGATTCAAGATCACAAATTCCGTATCAGTTCTATTCACAATTGTAATGTTAATGTCATGACGAACCTATAACACTCCTGTTAGGCAGCCTGCATAAATTTACTTTAACTTTCACTGCCAAGTTTTGGACTGAGTCAACAGTTTTCCTCTGCGTGCAGAGGAAAGCTGTTGACCTTGACCATTATATTCTCTGGAATTTTAGGCTTGCTGGTACTTGAATGAAATGTCTTTTCAGAAGGAACAGTAATCTAGTGCCTTGTTTATAATTCAGGGCAGTTCCTTTTGGGCTTGCTGGTACTTGAATGAAA
The DNA here is from genome assembly GCA_964020975.1 of Hermodice carunculata. Classification (NCBI taxonomy): domain Eukaryota; kingdom Metazoa; phylum Annelida; class Polychaeta; order Eunicida; family Amphinomidae; genus Hermodice; species Hermodice carunculata. The sequence continues at coordinate 47,989,845 of OZ026615.1, read as the reverse complement.
TGTCTTTTTAGAAGGAACAGGAATCTAGTGCCTTGTTTATAATTCAGGGCAGTTCCTTTTGGGCTTGCTGGTACTTGAATGAAATGTCTTTTTAGAAGGAACAGGAATCTAGTGCCTTGTTTATAATTCAGGGCAGTTCCTTTTGGGCTTGCTGGTACTTGAATGAAATGTCTTTTTAGAAGGAACAGGAATCTAGTGCCTTGTTTATAATTCAGGGCAGTTCCTTTTGGGCTTGCTGGTACTTGAATGAAATGTCTTTTTTGAAGGAACAGGAATCTAGTGCCTTGTTTATAATTCAGGGCAGTTCCTTTTGGGCTTGCTGGTGCTTGAATGAAATGTCTTTTTAGAAGGAACAGGAATCTAGTACCTTGTTTATAATTCAAGGCAGCTCCTTTTAAGCAGTTTGATTCCATGACCTCTGTTTCTATCACAGCAACACGATTTATATTCATCTATTATTATCGAAATTTCTAGTAACATTTTTGCTGTGTTGTGACTGTGAAATTTGGCAATCAAGGATTACCTTTTTTTTTTAACAAGGAAAATGTATTTTGAAGAGAGTTATTTTCATAAATTTGGAACCTGGTCAGTTCATGTAAAACCCGCGGATACCCACTCACATTGGTTTACGATTTACTACAACTTTTTGTCTAATACTAAACAACAATTGAAATAGATAGACTGGAACTCTTAATTCCACATTTGAAGTATTTTTTCTTCCTTATTTGTCTTTACTGGTGCATAGAAGATGTGGATTTTCTTCGAAAAAAAAATGCCCAGTATATGTATTGTTTGTGCAAGTCCCGTATCTGACGGCCGTCCGTCCACAATTCACATTTTCGACTTCTTCTCCAAAACCCTTCAGCCAGATTCATTTCAAACTCAGAGGCAATGTACCTTGGGTGGGTCTCTATCAAGTTTGTTCAAATGGTCACGCTTCAGTGATTTTTTTTGGGTTTTTTTGTTTTGGTTTGTTCCTTTTAGGGGCAAATCTTAAAAAAATCTCCAAAACCGCTCACCCAATTGCTTTGATATCACACAGGAACACTCCTAGGGGCTCATAGTTCTTAAATTATTCACCAGATAGCGCTGCAATTTTGTCTACTTTTTTTCCAATGCTTTTCGTGTGTTTTGCTTTTTTTCGGTTTTTTTTTTTTTTTTTTTTTTTTTTTTTGAACTTCTCCAGAACCGTCACTCAGATTAAGCTGAAACTTGGTGGATATGTTCCTTGTGGAAGGGTCAAACAAAGCTGTTTATTAGGTTTCACTGCTGTTGATTCTGATTTTTAACGATTTTTTTTCAAGTCGGGTACTTATCAGTAAATGCACCTTTCACATTGATCACTATATAAGTGAAATAGCATTGTAATGCTAATTCATGTTTTGAACTTCTCCAAAGAAACTGTCGGTCAGATGGACTTTAAACTTGGTGGAAATGAACCTTGGGTGGGTCTCTACCATGTTTGTTCAAATGGCCACGCTCCAGTGAATTTTAGATTTTGTATGATTTTTTTTTGAATCTTTAAAAAAAGTTTTAATAGGAAAGTTTATCATGGAAATTTCTTGGTTATAACTTCAATAATGTTGGCCAGATTTGTATCAAACTTGGTAGGGATATACCTTTGATAAGTGTCTACCTATTTTGTCCTATCCGAAGTTCTTAATAGGAAAGTTTATCATGGAAATTTCTTGTAATGGTTAAAACTTCAATAATGTTGGCCAGATTTGTATCAAACTTGGTAGGGATATACCTTTGATAAGGGTCTACCTATTTTGTCCTATCCGAAGTTCACAAAACCACAAGTGTGATTAATGTGTAGGTCAGCTGAGCATGAGCTGCTCAAACAGCCCGTTTGTTTTTCTCACGTCTCACTTTTGGGCTTCATGATCATAACGAAAGGAATCCGAAATTCTATGTTAGCATTGAAAACAACCGTAGATTTTGTTTGAGGTAATTGCATTTAAACTTAGCATAAAGGTGGTACATCGACAAAAAACGGACACATTAGGCCTATTCGTGTTAGAGACATATATAAGTCTGATTCATGATCGTGATTTTCTATTTTATGGGGGTAAGGGGCATCCTAGTACGCTGGTACAAGTAATAATTTTGCCCTCGAACAAGGTACGGAGAATTTTAAAAAACGTACAAATAATGGTTGGTATGAAGTACGGAAATTAAAAAGGCTTCCGGTAGGCCTCTACGTAAGTACGACAAACAAAAATGCCCTAAACGCCAATACGGCAAACCCCAAACTCTACACCCCCTTACATTATGCCAATTTATTCAACACAAGTTCTTCATTACGAACAAGATGGACGTAATACATAAGAACCATCGTTAACATTATTTCGAATGCTGATTAGTTTAGTTTAAACACATTTATTTTCACTGGATTACCCAATAATACATAATATAACTAGAAAAGATGATTTGCAGTCAAAGTTGGAATGACATATCTATCTATTATAGCTTTGAAGTTATTCAAGATTGAAAATTTCAAATCCTACTAATTCGCTTAATTTAAATTGCTACAACTTTTGTTTTAGATGGATTATATGCGCAATGGTCAATAACCCCCTAGTAAAAGTTAGAATGACATCTCTATCTAGTATAGTGTTGAAGATATTCAAGATTGAAAAGTTTGAACACTGCTAATTAGCATAATTTAAATTGCTACACCTTTGTTTTAGATTCATTACATGCGCAGTGGTCAATAGCCCCCTAGTAATAGTTGAAATCACATCTCTATCTATAATAGTTTTGAAGATATTCAAGATTGAAAATGTCAATCCTGCTAATTAGCATAATTCAAATTGCTGCAACTTTTGTTTTCGATTCATTCCATGCGCAATGGTCAATGACCCCCTAGTAGAAGTTAAAATGACATCTTTATCTATTATAACTTTGAAGAAATTCAAGTTTTAAAATTTCAAATGCTGATAATTAGCATAATCTATATTTCTACAACTTTTCTTTCAAATTCATTAGATGTGCAATGGTCAATAACTCCCTGGTAGAAGTTGGAATGACATCTCTATCTATTATACTTTTAAAGATATTCAAGTTTTAAAATTTCAAATGCCCATAATTTGCATAATTTTAAACATTTTCATTCCTCTGTATGAAACGGTCAAACTCCTTGTATGGAGGTATAATCATGCCAAGTTTGGAGTGTCTATGTATAATAGTGTCCGAGAAAAGTGTCGGACAAATTTGCTGGTAAAAAAGAAAGAAGAAAGAAAGAAAGAAACTAGGAAAGATGATTTGCTGCATAGCAAATCAGTGTGTGTGTCTTAAAAGCACATTGGTATGGCAATGTACAACTATTCCATAACACAGGAGTAGAAGTTGGAATGGCATCTCTATCTATTATAGTGTTGAAGATGTTCAAGATTGAAAATTTCGAATACTGCTAATTAGCATAATTTAAATTGCTACAACTTTTGTTTTAGATTCATTACATGCGCAATGGTCAACAACTCCCTAGTAGAAGTTGAAGTGACATCTCTATCTATAAAAGTTTTGAATGTATTAAAGTTTTAAAATTTTAAATGCTGCTAATTGGCATAATTTAGATTGCTACAACTTTTGCGTTTGATTCATTAGATGCGCAATGGTTAATAACCTCCTAGTAGAAGTTGGAATGACATCTCTATCTATCATACTTTTGAAGATATTCAAGTTTTAAAATTTCAAATGCCCCTAATTTGCATTATTTTAAACATCTTCATTCCTTTATATAAAACGGTCAAACTCCTTGTATGTAGGTACAATCATGCCAAGTTTGGAGTTTCTATGTATAATAGTGTTCGAGAAACGTGTCGGACAAATTTGCTGGTAAAGAAGAAAGAAGAAAGAAGAAAGAATGAAAGAAAGAAAGAAAGAAAGAAAGAAAGAAAGAAAGAAAGAAAGAAAGAAAGAAAGAAAGAAAGAAAGAAAGAAAGAAAGAAAGAACTAAGAAAGATGATTTGCTGCATAGCAAATCAGTGTGTGTGTCTTCAAAGCATATTGGTATGGTAATGTACAACTATTCCATAACACAGGAGTAGAAGTTTGAATGGCATCTCTATCTATTATAGCTTTGAAGTTATTCAAGATTTAAAATTTCTAATGGTGCTATTTAGCATAATTTAAATTGCTACAACTTTTATTTTAAATTCATTAGGTGTGCAATGGTCAACAACCCCCTGGTAGAAGTTGGAATGGCATCTCTATCTATTATAGTGTTGAAGATATTCAAGATTGAAAATTTCGAATACTGCTAATTAGCATTATTTAAATTGCTACAACTTTTGTTTTAGATTCATTAGATGCGCAATGGTCAGCAACCCCCCCAGTAGAAGTTGAAATGACATCGCTATCTATAATAGTTTTGAAGATATTCAAGTTGAAACATTTCAAATGCTGCTAATTAGCATAATTTGAATTGCTACAACTTTTGTTTTAGATTCATTAGATGGGCAATGGTCCATAAACCCCGAGTAGAAGTTGAAATGACGTCTCTATCTATAATAGTTTTGAAAATATTCAAGTTTTAAAATTTCAAATGCTGCTAATTAGCATAATTGAAATTGCTGTTTTAGATTCATTAGACGCGCAATGGTCAATAACCCCGTAGTAGAAGTTGGAATGACAGCTCTATCTATTATACTTTTGAAGATATCCAAGATTTAAAATTTCAAATGCCCCTAATTTGCATGATTTTAAACATGTTCATTCCTTTGTATAAAACAGTCAAACACCTTGTATGGAGGTACAATCATGCCAAGTTTGGAGTTTCTATGTGTGATAGTGTTCGAGAAAAGTGTCGGACAAATTTGCTGGTAAAGAAGAAAGAAGAAAGAAAGAAAGAAAGAAAGAAAGAAAGAAAGAAAGAAAGAAAGAAAGAAAGAAAGAAAGAATTTCAGGAAAAACAAAAAAGTGTGTGTTGACACACACACTTTAATTTCAGGAAAAACAGAAAAGTGTGTGTTGACACACGCACTTTAATAAAGAGGACTCGAGAAAAAACAGAAAAGTGTGTGTTGACACACACTTTAATAAAGAACTCGTGGAAAAACAGAAAAGTGTGTGTTGACACACATACTTTAACTAGGAAAGATGATTTGCTGCATAGCAAATCTGTGTGTGTGTGTTTTCAAAGCATATCGGTTTGGCAATGTACAAATATTCCATAACACTGGAGTAGAAGTTGAAATGACATCTCTACCCATTATAACTTTGAGGTTGTTCAAGATTTAAAATTTCTAGTGGTGCTATGTAGCATAATTTAAATTGCTACAACTTTTATTTTTAATTTATTAGGTGTGCAATGGTCAACACCACCACCCCCCCCCCCCCAGAAGTTGAAATGACATCTTTATCCACTATGGTGTTGAGGATATTCAAGATTGAAAATTTTGAACACTGCTAATTAGCATAATTTAAATTGCTGCAAATTTTGGTTTTAGATTCATTACATGTGCAATGGTCAACAACCCCCCCCCCCCCCGGTAGAAGTTGAAATGACAGCTCTATCTATAATACTTTTGAAGATATTCAAGTTTTAAAATTTAAAATGCTGCTAATTAGCATAATTTAAATGGCTACAACTTTTGCTTTAGATTCATTAGATGCGCAATGATCAATAACCCCTAGTAGAAGTTGGAATGAGATCTCTATTATACTTTTGAAGATATTCAAGTTTTAAAATTTCAAATGCCCCTAATTTGCATAATTTTAAACATCTTAATTCCTCTGTGTAAAACTTCTTGTATGGAGGTACATTCATGCCAAGTTTGGAGTTTCTATGTGTAATAGTGTCCGAGAAAAGTGTCAGACAAATTTTGCTGGTAAAGAAGAAAGAAAGAAAGAATTTCAGGAAAAACTGTTAAATGAGACCAGTTTGAAATGCTACACTTTGCCATTGTTCAACATAATCCAAAACTTCGTGTATTAGCCTAATTTTTATAAAGTAAAATGCTACAACTTTGGTTCTTGGTTCATTGGATGTGGCCATGTCACAAACTTATAAAATGATGTTTGAATGAAACTAGTGTATATAATAGTTTTGAAGCCATTCAACAGTTTAATTTTTTTTGTATTTGCTTAATTTGCATAAATTGAAAGCCTACAACTTTGGTTTATGGTTCATTGGATGGGGAATGGCCACAAACCCATAAATTTAAGTAGGAATGGCACCTTTATCTATAATAGTTTTGAAGCTATTCAAGATTTACACCTGATTTGCAAAAATAAAAATTCTCTACAACTTTGGTTCATGGTTAAGTGGATGTGGCTTTGCCACAAACCTATAAATTGAAGTTGAAATGGCATATCTATGTATAATAGTTTTTGAGATATTCAACTTGGAAAATTTTCAAAGCGCCTTATTGGCATAATTTGAAATTCTATTTAGCTTATACTGCCCTTATATTGGTAGATGTCACAAACCTATATATGCACATTGAAATTTTGAGCATTTGCAATAGTTTGGAAGATATGGGGCTTTTAAAATTTTAATTGCCCCTCATTTGCATGATTTTAAAGATCATGACTATTCCAAACCAAATGGCAAAATTTCATTGATAGGTCAGTCACCATGGCAAGTTTTGTGGTTTTGGGAATAACAGTGCTGAGAAAAACTCCAGACACATTTGGGTGCCATAGAGTACGAGGAAAAACAATATATCTTGGTTGGCACCCAGACATAAAATAGATAGATAGATAGATAGATAGATAGATAGATAGATAGATAGATAGATAGATAGATAGATACAAAGAAAGAAAGAAAGAAAGAAAGAAAGAAAGAAAGAAAAGTGTGTGATGACACACACTTTAACTAATCTGGGGGTTCTCAGGGAGCGACTGAAGGGGAAGTCACAGCCTGCTGGGCGCAGCCGAAGCACAGTGGCTGCATACTCACACTGCCACTGAGGAGCCGCAAATGCGCCCAGCAGCTCGGGTGTTCCCTCTCGCCTTGTCATTGCTGACCCATCTGTGGAGTGTTGAGCCACATGTGGGAGCATTATACATGTATTCTTACAGACCTGTTCGATAAACCAATGATCTGAGGTATGAATATGCAAATGAGACACGATGGAAAACATGGTAGTATTAAAGGTACATACATTGAATATATAAATACACTGCAATGGTATACATGTATGCTGATTTCGAGATACACATGGGATAAGATACTACTCAGCTACAATATAAATCGGCGCGTTTCAACAATTATGTCTGGGTGCCAACCCAGACATTTTGTTTCTCCAAGAATTCTTTTTTCTTTCCTTCCTTCTTTCTTTCTTTCTTTCTTTCTTTCTTTCTTTCTTTCTTTCTTTCTTTCTTTCTCTCTCTTTGTTTGTTTGTTTGTTTCTTTCTTTCTTTCTTTCTTTCTTTCTTTCTTTCTTTCTTTCTTTCTTCTTTACGACCAAATTTGTCCGGAGTTTTTCTCGGACACTATTATTCCGAAAACCAACAATCTTGCCATTATGAGTGACCCACCAGTGAAATTAGGCACCTGACTTGGAATAGTCATGATGTTTAAAATTATGCAAATTATGGGCAATTAAGATTTTAAAAGCTTTATATCTTCAAAAATATTATAGATAGACACAAAGTTCTAACTTACACATATAGGTTTGAGACATCTGGCAAATCCAATAGCATGCAAACAAAAGTTGGGGAATTTAATGTATGCTAAATTCAGTGAATTTCCCAACAATCCACATTTTGACAGGGTCTTCTGTTGTACTGCATATTACAAGCCTCCATGGTGCTAGGCAAGCATTTTGCATTCATGATACTTGAACCTGGCTCATAGGCAGCCTTCTAGCCATGCCTGCTAGGTGTATGGCTTGAAAGGTTTGGGTCTTATGGCAAATGGGAGGTGGGGGGAACTCCCAACTGTTAAACAACTGTGTAATGAGGTTCTCAATAAAATACAGATGATCTCTTTCTGTTCATGCAAGAAACATATCTGCTGCATGTTCACACTAATGCTGGACAGAGCTGTAAGTACACCATGACTGTGACTGACCAGTCGGAGTGTCCTGGTAGCTGGTCTGTTTTAGCCTGAGGCTAGGAGTGTGCTGGGCTTATCAGTTCCATCAGTCCCAAGGGATCAGAGGAACTGGACTTCTAGGCAGAACAAGCCTGGCAGAGAGTACCCTCTGTTAAAAATAGACTACATACACAGCTTACAGTCCTCAATGAAAAATTTTCACAACTTGATGAATTTTGAAAAAGTGTCTGGATTTGTGTCATCTCACTGGACGCTTTCATGTCTTTGTTTTCTTATAACCAGTGAGATGAAGCCTGTTCTTCATAGCCATTTACTGAGTCAGTATAGTGCATGTCTCAGTTCACAGGTACATGTACATGTAGTTTTGTGACAGCATCTGTTTAAATTTGTTTATGTAATCAAGGAACAAAGACATTTTTGTATTGCATGTGTACACGTCCCTCTGAAAAATAATGTGTGTACACTGTACATGCACATATACCCATCAATACTCCCCAGAAGGGCTGACCCTCTCAGGAGTGGTACTTTTCTCTGGTCGCGTGAGTGCTTACCGAAGAGAGGTTTCACTGTACAGTGGTGCCTGCAATTTAAGACCACTCCTAATGCCAGACAAAAGTGGTCACATAGGAGAGGTGGTCTTTCATCTCAGATAAATTAACAAAGAAATAAAAGGCCAATGTCTTTCTTTCTTTCATTCTTTCTTTCTTTCTTTCTTTCTTTCTTTCTTTACGACCAAGTTGGTCCAGAGTTTTTTTCAGACACTGTTTTTCCAAAAATCACCAAACTTGCCATGGTGACTGGCATAACTAGTGAAACTGTGCATTTCATTTGGAATAGTCATGATGTTTAAAATTATGCAAATTTTAGAGGCAACAAAAATTTTAAAAGCGCCATATCTTCCAAACTATTGCAGATGGACTCAAAATTTCAATGTGCATATATACCTTTGTGACACTTGCCACTATAATAGACAATATAGTTGTAGAATTTCAAATTATGCTAATAAGGGGCATTGAAAAAGTTAAAATGCCATTACAACTTCAATTTATAGGTTTGTGGCAAAGCCGCATCCAATGAACTATGAACCAAAGTTGTAGGATTTTATTTATGCTAATTAAGTAAATATGCAAAATGTAAATCTTTAATAGCTTCAAAACTATTATAGAGGTGCCATTCCAAATTAAATTTATGGGTTTGTGGCATAGTCCCATCCAATGAACAATAAACCAAAGTTCTTCTAGGCTTATAATTCATGCAAATGAAGCAAATAAACAAAATTAAAATGCTGAATAACTTCAAAACTTTTATAATAGATAGTAGTTTCATTCAAACTTCACTTTATAAGTTTGGGACATGGCCACATCCAATGAACCAAGAACCAAAGCTGAACATTTTAATTTTTAAAAATTAGGCTAATACACGAAATTAAGATTATGTTGAACAATGGCAAAGTGTAGCATTTCAAACTGTTCTCATTTTGAAGGCACCCAGACAGATTTGCTGTGAAGCAAATCTTCTTTTCTAGTTAAGTTTTGCATTGCCCAGAAAATTACTGTATTGCATTTTTCTGAAAGTTCTTTACTCCCGAATTTTTAGATAAGAGCAGGTACTTAGTCTGTCACTTGGAGCATGAATGATAAGGTTGGGATTGACACCACAGGCTCACAATGGAGCGATGGTAGGCAGTAGAGACAAAAGTGTTTAAAATCCTCTGTTGGGTGGGAGCAGGCACAAGTGGGCTGTTAAATGATATTTACTTTATGGAGATCGGAACTGAGTGCAGAGAATCCTAATCGTAACTGGGTATGACATGCTAGAAAATTGTTGGCCACGGGAGTAGAAATCCGGAGCCATGTCGGCCGCTGGCAGAGTGGCTTTGAGTTTCGACTTAAAGATCTGAGATCTTCAAAACTATTATGAATAGGAACACGATTTTAAAAGCTAGCTAAGTTTTGTGAGGATGGGCTATGTAATGGACATGTTTTCAGAGTTGTAGCAATTGAAATTATGTATATTGGGGACCTTTGAAAATTTAGATCTTTCAAATCTTCAAAATTAATATAAGTAGAGACATGATTCGAAATGCGAGCTATATGTTTGTGAGGGTAGGTTATCTAATGGATATGTTTTCAGATTTGAAGCAATTGAAATTATACAAATTTATAAGGGGCATTTGAAAGTTTAAATCTTTAATGTCTTCAAAACTATATTGAGAGAGACATGATTCCAAAAGTTAGCTGTAGGTTTGTGAGTTGATAGGTCTTATTTTGCCAGCGAAAACGGACCACAGTCCACAAATATATGACTATTTTGTAACCCGTTACCAAGGGGTACTAGGTAATAAACGAATCTGCGACACCTCGTCTTAATCAATGTTGTCGACATTCAACGTCGCCGCGATATCTGTTGATCACATGGACCATTCGCTGCTATGAATACATGGTTCTTAATTCAGTTCGTCGCATCAGACCTGCATTTCGTGGTCATGTAATAAAGTCGAATAGTCACTTGATCGCAAATTAACCGGTCGAATTATAGTCGCCAACATTTTTAAATGACGCCACTTCGAATTTATGTGAATTGCACCATGCATGTCTAGGCCTGTTGAAAATGGAAAGTTTCGTGATGGGTTTGCCTTCATGTCAACTCAAAAGCTGATTGGGACCATGACACGCTGCATGCGGGCTGATGCTCAACGCACCAATTGTGCTTGCCCGTTCAGGAGCAACCGGAGTTTCAGTTTCGGTTGTCAAAAACAGCGATCACCGCGACGATCTACTCGTGTGTGTCAAAAAAAAAAAAAAAAAAAAAAAAAAAAAAAAGTGGTCACAGTCTGATTCTTAAACAGCTACAGGTCGCATTTGTTCAAGATTGAACGAAAAAACAACGCAAGCAATCGCTTTCATATGGCTTTATTTGACAATTTAATAGGTTGTAACAAATGTGCCAAATATCCCATGCAGGTAAGCCCCATTACTGGCATCAAGCCTAGACACTACCGCAAGACTACTTCTCAGCAAAATTAAATGCGGCCCTTCTTCCCAATTGCTGTTTTAAAAAATAAAATACGTTTAAACCAAATGCGGCAAGCTGACGATTTGTGTTTTCGACCATGTAGATGTCCCAGGAGCGATATTGATTTTCGACCAACCCAATTTACGACTACCATTACCATGTTATTCGACGACGCTGATTATGTAAAGGTTGTTGGATTGATTGATTTATCGGGGCATTTGTTCACGTGAGATAGGCGAGGCTTTAGCCACTATAAATCAACTATTGGGCCGCAGCCAATCCGATAACTCGTTTAGTTCCCCGCCCATCTCATGAACCGCGCCTTTATCTATCAACTATAGGCCCATGGCAAAGGCCACAGGAACCTCATTCCTGGGTACGTCCCTGCTAATGGTCAGCCAAGCGCTTCCAATGTGAAACTGTGGAGTGTGCTGAGCGTGTTGTGAAGACTTGCTGTGCTTTTAGGCTTTTTGTTTAGTAGAAAGCTGCTAGTCCTCTGTAAAATGTGCCAGGCGCAGGGAAATTGTGGTCAAACGTTAAAAAAAAAAAAAAAAAAAAAAAATCCGCGAAAGACTGCTGTTGCTATTACTAAACCCAAGACTCAGAGTGAAATTGAAGGTGAGCAAATCGACGCAGTTAAATCTGCAGTTAGGTTTTTTCTTTCACTTTCAGACAAAACACTCGTTTTCAACAATTATTGTACCTTCAACCTCACCATCGGTATGTGACATTGACAATAAATTTATACATGTAAAATGGTGTGCTTAATTGTGTACTTTGGATCGTTAAACAGCTGGTAATCGGATGACTACCATGGAACACGTTTGATGATAGAAAATAGGTAAAATGGTGTGCTTAATTGTGTACTTTGGATCGTTAAACAGCTGGTAATCGGATGACTACCATTGAACACGTTTGAGGATGGAAAATAGGCTAACACGTTTGTTGACGAAAAAATGATTAAAAAAAAAAACAAAAACAAAAAACGAAGAAAAGTTTACCGGCCTGTGGTAATTTATTTCCAGTTTGTCACAATGTTGCTACATGTCCATGAATGAACGTAGGGTTGGGTCACTTTGACCGGGCTTACTACTGAATAAAAGTATCTTTTGACAAGGCGTCGTTTGTCTTGAACTTTTGACAGCTGTCAATCAGATAACGTGACTCGAGACAGTCCCGATATCCAAGATATCGCACTGTCTGGAGCACCGAACATCAAAGCGTTTTTGCCGCAAGGGGAAATCTGACGAAATGTCGGCTAACCGTATAGCCTACATGTAGTGAGCTGTAATCACCTTGGTTACTTTCAGGGCAGGCATGCATGTTCAAAATAGTACCTTTGTAACTTCCTCTTTAAATAGGCCTATCTATGTCTTATTAGAGTTTGTTGCAAAGTACAGAACTTCAGAAGGCGTTATTTGCATTGAAACGACTTAACGAGCATATTGGGCTATGGCGGAGACATACGCAGGTTTGAAACTATCGTTTCAATTCTAATACCGATCAATGTATGGGTGTGAGCTGTGGGGTCTTGTGAATATACCTGAAGCTAAAGTGAGCAAGGAATGGGGGTTGAAAATAAAAATATTCAAGAGGTTCTGGAGAAAATCACATACATTTTTATAAATATCTATTGCAAGTTTGATCTAGGTTATGTAACGGAGTTGTTAATTATCTGAACCATATTCCAAGTATAAATATCTTGGAATATGGTTCAACACCTATAAATATAACTATCTAGCTACTGCCCCATCCTACCTGTTTGAACAAGCGAACAAGGCTCTCTTTCAAGTGTACAAACTTGCTGGTCCAACTGTCGGTAAGCTGAGCCCTCCTTTGGCTTTTAAAGTGTTTGATACACAAATTTGACCAAGTCTGGAATATGGATCAGAAATTTGGCTACATGGAAAAACATCTGATAATATGGACAAATTCAATTTGAAATTCCTGAAATCCACATTAAATGTTCGGACCCAAACAAGCACTGAAGCAGTATATGCTGAGACTGTAAGATTCCCATTACACATTAGACAGAAAATAAAAGCTCTGAAATTCTGGGTGAGGCTATTAGAACTGCCAGACACTGCCCCTGTAAAGGTAGCATATAACACACTGCGAGTATTAGACTCGATAGGACAACAAAATTGGTGTTCCAAAATAAGAACTTTATTGAACAGTTTGGGATTTACAAGTGCCTGGGCAGGTCAAAGATGCAGTAACTCTGTCATAAATCAAATACAAGAAAAATTAGAAAGTCAATTTAAGGATAGCTGCATGGATAAAATTCAGTCCCAGAATGAGAGTAGCAAACTCTGCATTTACAAAATTTTCAAGCAGAAATTCCAACTGGAGCCATACCTTAAACTTGTCGATGATCAACGATATAGAAACGCGCTTTCTCGCTTTAGGCTCAGCTCTCATAACTTAGCCATAGAAACAGGCAGACACGCCAGGCCAAAAATACCACAAAATGAACGCATATGTGATAGGTGTAAATCTGGTGTGGAAGATGTAATTCACCTTTTAATGATTTGCCCACATTACTCAAATCTGCGTCAGGTACTCATGGACTCTCTTAAGTCCTGTAATTTGCGCTCGGAAACGTTCTCCATGGAAGACACATTCAGGAGAATCCTAATGTGTAGCGAGCCTGAATGTCTGATTCAACTGGGAAAATTTCTTTTTGAAGCATTCAGTACCATCTCTGTGCAAAGAGCATCTGGGACAGACTGAGTACTTATCTGACATGAACTCTATTTAGTAGATTACTGCAATTTCCAACTGAGACTGGTTGTGTAAATTTGATCTCATTTGTACTCATTGTAAAGTTGATCCCATTTTAGTGGCTCTGGGACAGCTAGATGGGCTAAGATAGATAATCACAAAGTTTGTAATGTAATACATGAAGTTAATTTGCTTATTATTAAATTGTAAATGTCACTGGGACAGACTGAATGGGTCGCCAGATAGGCATACTTACTATATATTTTCTATTTATTTTGTATTTAAAGGGACAAATGGAACCCTAGAGATTTTCTGTGCAATATGTACTGGTTGATATCTGAACATACAAACATATACATGTATATACATAGATAAAATGATGTAGGCCTTGTACTGATCTTGGCAGGGAATACCGGTAATTGCAAATAAATTGAGTAGTTCACTTGGGTATGTCCTGCACAGTCAAACAGAGACAGAACCCTCCTCCCCCCCCCCCCCCCCCCCCACACACACACTCTTAGTGCTGCTTAGACAGTTTTTAGGTGCTACATTTAGTACGAGAGCCACGTAGACAGTTTAAGCTCAAAGTTTGTAATATAGGCCTAATACATGTAATTGATTTGCTTCCCTTTTTTTTGATTTTGTAAATGCCACTGGAACAGACTGAACGGGTCGTCAGGTAGGCATACTTACAGTTTTAGGTGCTACACTAGTGCTGCATAGACAGTTTTTAGGTGCTACAATGGTGTTAGACCAACTTAGACCGTTTAAGCATTTTGTAAAACTTATAGAAAACTTTAGAAAATTTTGTATTATGCTGCCTTTTGACTTACTTTTTAACACTCCGTCCACACAGTGACATTGTGACACACAGTGGTCTTATTGAATGTAATCCGTCCGAATATCTGTAGTTGATAGTGTTACCACAGATTCATGGGACTACCTACCTGAAATACTAGTCAGTGGTGCTGTTGACTGTTAGGTATTCATATCTAGCTGGATTATGATATTTGTATTTGTATCTTGCTACATGTTATATGTGTAAATTACCAGATGTGTGTATATAATTTTAAATGATTGTATTGATTGACAGTGGATGATTGTATTAATTACCATATGACAAATAGGTCAGGATTGACCTGGATGATTGTCAATAAGAGTTTTACTTACTTACTTACTTACTTACTTACTTACTTACTTACTATTATCGAGACTGGGAAGATTCCCAACTGGCGTATCTTACTATATGGAAGTAAAATGTTACGTACTTGTTTCCTCTGCAAGGTGCTTCAGATGACTCAGTGCGTGGACATCCCGGTATTTCGAATACCCAGTGTTCTAAAATTACATTCTAGGCCCACATTACTACAATTCATATACGTTAATTCAATTAGTAAATGCACCAAGAAACGGCCTAGGTCTACCTTTATGCATTCAGCCATACAAGTCTACACACAAACAAGCATATAGGCCCAGGCCAGGTGCATTACATGATATACATGTATAGAGGGCTATATGGAAGGGAAAGGAGGGGGCGGGAGCTACAGTTTGACATGGGCATGGTTTGACCCGGTACCCTCTTTAAGTTTTTTTGTTTTTGATTTTGTTTTTTAATCTGTCATGATACTGGGAAGCGCCAAAGCCGGGAAACCCAAAACTTGTCATATCCATATATATTAACTGTGAAATTGTTCAGCTCATCGACATTGTCAAAGTCAAAACACGATTGTCTACATTGCATTTGATGGCTACATGAACTAAACTTTTAGCAGTCACCATTAATAATGCTATTTTGATAACTCTGCTGACTTAGTGCTTCACATGACCTGATTGTACTAAAAAAAAAAAAAAAAAAAAAAAAAAAAAAAGAAAAAAAGGCTTTCTGTGCAACTTTCCTTTGTCGTCCGGTAGAAACCTTGAGGCTTGACTGAGTTTGCTACCTCAGTGCTTTCAGGTCCTGCTTGTGGAGCAGGCCGGTCGATTCCGGTGCCTGACTGTGGATTCGTGTGCTTTTCGGTGCATTCCGCTGTTTAGGGTTGCCTGTATGAGGGCGCTGCATGCGAGTGCAGTGCTTACACATATGACTTCTCTGACAGGGAAAATGGCTTGACGTGAGAGAGGGACGAGAAAATCTCCTGTAGTCCATGTTTTGCGTATTACAGCAATCATGGGGGAATGTAGGACATTTTTGTGTTTCTTTCTTCTTCTGTCAACAGGTTCAGATGCACTGCATCTCACGGGAACATGGAATAGCCAGGATTTCTTCAAATTTCTCTCAAAGTTTGCGTTTCAGAAAACCAACATGCATGACAAAATCAACACTCAAGGCTACATTTATGGTAACATCACTTCAGACGACAACATCACAACTGACGTGACATTTGTTGTTGTTGACAGTGACTATTTTTTGGAATTTTATGGTAACAGAAGTACATTACCAAGAACTAATGCTTGCCCAGCTATGTTTAAGAAAATCGATACAATTGCATGGGACAATCCTTGCAATCTGAACGGAAAGGAGGATTTCCTGAGAAAAATACCATGTCCCAGGAACAAATACTGTGTTGAGGAGGATAAACCAGAGAGGGTAGTCAATGGATATCAGTTTACATATGGCGTGCAGGATGTTAATCAACCAAGGTTAGTTTGATTGGTGTATCATAGTCTTCCCTACATGAGCTAAACCTATACAGATCAAAGCCTAAGGGCCAGGCTGCATCTGAGGGCAGCCAACCCCTGCCCTGTATTTGCATCCCTTTGACTAAGCAATTTTGTTTCTAGCACCCTGCCCCTGTTTCTTACCAGATCTAGCTTTATTGTTTTATTTTTAACAGTCTTTTTTTTGCCTACATTCATGTCGAAACAAAGCAGATGGGCTTTACCTTACCCAAACAAAGAACAGTGCCGTCGATGCAGCAGTATATACATGTATATGATGGTAAGATGTCCCTTCTGCTTAAAATTCACAGCAAAGAATACCCCATCCACAATTAATCAGGTTGGGAAAAACCCATTTCTAAATGACTTACCGTGCCCCATCAAACTCTAAGAAGGGGTCTAGTATATATGTATGCCGAGTAAGGAAAAAGGGTTTAACATTCAGCACCTAATAAATTGGAATACGTACAGCACAGAATCACACTGGATTTCCAATCAGAACCAAAATTTGACTACTTTCAGTTTGATAAACAGCCATGAAACCTAAGAAGGCAACATGGTGAAATTATTTCATGGTTGCACAACATCAACATGCATGAGGTTATGATGTTTCCTTCAATGTTTTGTTCCATGTAAAGCACTTTCCATGACTGTCAGTCATAATTTAAAACACTTTCCATGAGCTGTTCATGATCGCCGATTGCCTGGTGATTTGATTCCAACATACACCATATTGTAACAACTGAAATACATGTAGTGTAGATATTAACTTATGCAAAGTATACATCTATGAAAAAATTACCTTCAAACTGCGAAACTGTCATCATAACTGGTGTTTACACATCCAGCTCACTGGTGAGAAATCGATTGTGCACACAAACCTTAAATGCACACATAGACTGATCAATGTTCTTTCCTTGATGTCATTTTCTCTTTGTCAGAATGAGCCAAATGAACACACTTTTTGAGATGACCTGCTGTATTCAATCTAGTGATAAAAAGCATGCACCAAACTTTTCATTTATTGGGTTTATAGTCATAGATATATCTTTGCTTATCTGTCAAAAATGATGATCTTTGATAGGGCTCAGAAAAATGCTTAATAAGATATGACTTCTTGTTTTTAGAGGGCTCTACAACTCACATATCCTATTGTCAGGGACAAATAAAAATTTATGCAGGAGAAATAAAAATTGAAAGAAACAGCATGGAACAGATAGCGATACTTGTCCCTGAACAAGTGGGCTTCAAAGAGAATTATAGACCCCTGCATATGCATTGTAAGGAGTGTTATTATTATAAAGTAACAAGAACCTTATACCCCTGTTACCAAGTGTCTAGTACCTGTTCTGTCACCAGGATCGCACATAATTTCAGAGTTCTTTGCTAAAGGTAGGAGATATTCTGGACAGACCGTCAAACACTTGATTTCAGGCAGCTGTGCAGACACTAGGAAATAAGACAAACTCACAAAATACCTAATGATGCAAGGGCTTAAATTTCATTGTCACCCCACAAGAAGGACAAGCATGAGATATCAAACAACAGATGCAACTTGGTGTAACTATGTGATCTGTCATGAATGTGGTTATCACACCAACCCACTGGAGACATGGAAATGGATTCCATCAGCTTGCTATTTATACAGTGTCTGAAAGCACACAAACTTGATTGAATAACAGTAACTGTTGTCATGACATGGAAGTAGCATATTGCCATTAGAGGTAACATACAGATTATTGTTTGTCCCACAAAAAGTACACCTTGAGATACCTATCAGATGTCCCGATTTTATGAGAATCATTATGATTTTTCTTGGTCAAATAAATATGGTTAACACCAAGTAGTGTGAAATTTGATGATTTTTTTTTTTTCTCAATCAAGCATATGAAACTGAGTACTTTTATTGTCCCCGTAGTGTACAATAAAAAATCCATGGATCTGAATATGACGTACAACCGCAGCAGTACACATCAACATTTTTCCAGTTCCATATTTTAGGGATGGTTCAACATTATCATTTTTGAATTATTACTTAGGGTACTAAATTTCATGACCCCCTCCCTCGCCCCAATTTAGTACTTAAAAATGATGAGCTTCCAAGAAATAATACCAAAACCTCCACAAAATTTTGGTTACAAATGGCCATCATTTCCAATTATCTGTAGAAGTGTACAGGTCCATTTATCCCCCTCCATACTGAAAGTACTAATTAGAAAATGATTAAATTGTTGTACCATCCCTTAGTATAGTTGATGTACCTGTTCTCAATATGTTCCTATTGTCAATAGGGTGGGCAAAAGCTCTGTTATAGTCACTTGCTAATCAATATTTAAATGTGATCAGTTGCTGGTCTCTGAACTGTGAAATTTGGTGCAACTCTGTCTAGCTCTCTTTCCCAGCATCTCAGTTACGAGGGTAAACACATATTTGGGTTCCTTGCACTAAGCAAAAAGCACACTTTTCAGAGAATGTACATGTTTTATATTATAATAATTGCAAAGAACCTAGCTTTTTAGACTTTTCATAAAGTGACTTCATATTTACTTATACAAAAAAATGTATCCTCTGCTGATCAACTCTGAACTTGATCAGTGCGGAGTTTTAAGTTGCTATATTGAGAACCGGAACATTGTTTTTACAAGCTTGTTGCTAGAGTTGAAGTGGTATGCCTTGCCCAGACTACCTGTGTTCGTCAACAAAACACAACTGTGTTTCGGTTTTACCATGGAAGTGCAGCTTAGAACTTTAAGTTTCTGATTTATGACAATAATTTTTCTATCTGTGGTCAGTGACATATTGTGCTGCACTTTACAAACCGCACGGCTTAGCCTATCGAGAAATGCACAGTAAATCCCCGTCCAACGAGTAGAACACAGCAATATATACAGTGTGAGAATTCCTCCCTAACACATTTTGAGATGATGTGTCCCTTGTTCAGGGGGCAGAGGAACCCAAATTTTATTAATATAATATGCTGTTAAATACACTAAACAGGAGGCATTTTTTAAATAACAGGGTGCTCCTGTACTTGGAAGCAGATACCATGATATACAGCAGGTGCTTAAACCAGGCAAGCGAAGTATTATGATATCACAAGTTACTCTGTATCTGCAGGTCCGTTTCTTTTAACATGGAAGTGAATATATAGTGGTAACTTTGTTATACTGAGAAGATTACATAGCTAGTATCAAGATCATTAGATAATAAAGTGGAAAGGTCCATATTGGATGGTAATAAAGAATATGTGAATTAATTCTAAATTAATGGAGAGAGAGAGATGTTTAAATTGGGTGTCCCCATGTGTGTTATGATAATAAAGTGCATGAAAGTTCTATCTATGTATATATGAATGTCCAGTATTGGTTAGGTTACAGGTAAGTATTGTCCCTTGGTTTAGGTGCCTAGTATGATATAATAAAGTGTATAAAGGTTCCATCTGTGTATATGAATGTCCAGGATTGACTTGGTTACAGGTAATTATTGTCCCTTGGTGTAGATGTCTGGTAGATAAGCGTTGCTGTGTTGTCTGGTAATCCATCCATGGTTATGAATGTAGATCCCCATTGAATGTCTGCAAATATACAGTTAAGTAATTAGGGGGTTGGTGGTCCGTTAGTTTCTTCATCTGATAGGTATTTACAGCACATTTTAGACTTTATCTTCCCAGTTCCCCAGCATCCTCTTTGGATCCAAATGGGTACACACTACCTGAGCCAACTCACCTGATGTGCTGTCCAGGTCTATTCTGATGTGCTATTGAAAAATGGTCATGGTAAAAATGACATAAAACCAGTATGTTTATTTTCCGTATATGGGAGGTAAACATTTCAAACATAAGTTTGAAACTTTTTGAGTTATGTGGTAACAAAACTAAAATATTGGCATTTGCCTTTACTGCGCATGAGCACAGGTGTGCCATATGTAGCAACGTAATTTTTACCCCTTATTATGAATATGGAGCGCTTCTGAGATCCCTATCAGTGCCTGAGGAGACCCAGATGGGTCGAAATGCGTCACACATTTTCATCACTGCCTGCCTTGTCTGTTGCCTTGTCTAAAATCTGCTTGATATCTGATGATAATATGAAAATACTCTCATCTTTGAGAACAGTTTCTTTACATGTATAAAAGTACATGTGCTACTATCACTGAATATTTGTCAGAGACATTATTATTTTGGAAGCATAGAAGTTGGCAGGTATTTCTTGTGCCAAGCATGGTCATGTTGGCTGAGAGGTTTGGGCTAAAGTGTGCCCTACATTTGCGAAAATTATTAGTGTCATCAAGACAGTAGAAATATAAACAAATTGTAATATCAGTTGCAATTTGGGGTCTTAGATTGTCTGTTCTTGTGATAAATGCATATTGCAGATATTTGTTAACCTAAAAAACCTGATATTATATTGAAAATTTGCTTGATGTAATAAGCTCTAAACCACGTGAGAATTATTTAGATAGTAGCAGAAGCTGCAATCCATGTTCAAGAGCAGCATGCTTAGTACTACAAGGGACTATTGGAGTTGTGTGTCAAACCATTTCATATGGTCATGTCAGGCTAAAATTGTAAAGTATATGTATAGATCTGTAAGACGTAATTATTGCAAATGATACATGTAGCATTACCCGTGAGGAGATAAGAATATCACTACAGTGGTCCCCCTCTTATAAGGACACCCCAAATGCACCAGAAAAGTGACCTTAAAGAGGGATGGGCTGCCTCTCTTGAGGGGGGAGTATATTATGGAAATCCCATACTTGCTGCACGGAGAAGTGGTCTTTCTAGAGGGGGTGACCTTTCTTCAGGGGGCCTTATAAGAGGGGGATCACTGTATCCCTGCTTGATACTATAGGCTTTGAGGCTTCACCCAAACAATACTTTTTGTACTAAAATAGGTACCTGTGTCATCCAGTCATGGTTTCTTTGATTTGGACCCTGAGGTCAAGTGACCAAGATTTAATAGCATAATGTTCTGCTACGTGATAATATTAACAGGAAACATATAATTTTACACTTTCCAGTTCCTAAATTGGGTAAATTCCATCCTTCAAAGTGTTGAATTGTTTGCATTGTGATCTTAAGGGAAGAGATTGATATGAAATAGATCCTATGTTTACATAGACTGAAATACAAGTTAAACAGTAGTTTTGCTGACTAAGCCTGTGTTTATGCATCTGCATCATGACTGCATGTGTATTGATAAATCCATAAAACCATGTCGCGTTTCATGAGATTCATTATATATGTTATATGATCTTTTACATTAGTATGCAAACAGAACATATACTGAATATTGTGTCAGCACAGCACAATCAATGACAGCATATGTTAGTCTGATACAATTCAGTGTGAGTAATCTTTTTTTGTGTCCAACTATTTTGTCAAAGGGTTCAGGGAACAGTTGTGTTGATAGCTGATCTGGCTGACTGTTTGCTCAGTACCAAGACTTGGCTGTGAGCTGTACATGTAGCATGTATAAGATTGGTATGAAACTGCTTGGTCAATTGCTTTTAAAATCACACTAAAACACAGTGGTTTACCATGTCATTCTATTGGCCATTCTTAATTGATGTATGTTGGTTTTCTTTAGTTTATTTTATTTTATTTTTTTTTTCAATGTAGGCGGAGGTCATAAAAATGCTTTTCTCAAAAGTGTGCTTGACCAATTAGCATAAAATCACACGGGAATACTTCTGGGTATTCATGTAATGTAGTAAAATAATTTAATGGGGAATGAAATGTGTATAACGGTGTGTTTAACTCTTTCTGACCTTTGGCTTGTTTCAAGATTTCAAGTCAATCTAATTCTGTGCGTGGTATTGAAAGGTAGATGGATAGATAGATCTAGAGATTGATAGACAGATCAACAGGCAGACATGGACTTGTATAAAAGCTGCTTTCCAGATGGGCCCTGTCAGCATATGTCACACTCCTGAAAATCAATAAATACATAATACTTAAAATATGGCAAAATACACATAGAAATAGGCTTCATGATTACTGTGTATAGGCAAGGAGGCTACACTGGTAAGCAAGTTTGCAAAAATAAACTAGAATGACCAGTATTAAACAGAACTTAAAATATTGTATAGATACCTTAATTTACCAGTAGCATGAGATAATTCACTTTT
Source organism: Hermodice carunculata (assembly GCA_964020975.1). Lineage (NCBI taxonomy): Eukaryota > Metazoa > Annelida > Polychaeta > Eunicida > Amphinomidae > Hermodice > Hermodice carunculata. The sequence goes on along the minus strand of OZ026615.1, from coordinate 47,967,308 downwards.
ACAGTATGGCAGTAAAGTCAAATACAATATCAGAAGATAACTCAGTTTATAGTATCACAGAAAAAGATTTATTGCGAAACTAAATTAATATTAAGTAAACTATTGAACATTCAAGCTGACTTGATTGTTGCTGATGTAAGGGCAGACTTAATAATCAGATGTAAATTATGATGTTCAAATTATGTGATAAAATATGTTTATGATAGGACTGTATTATTATTAAGATAAATTGGAAGCAGATCCATCATGTGGCGTTGTGACTTGCATGAGAATCTTTTATACGGTCACTAGGTCCAATCATGATTAACTATTAAGAGAAGATAAATTATGGAAATTTTATGCCTGGTTTAATTTTAACACACATGCACACACAACACATATATCTATATATATATATGAATGATTCATATTTTACTGTGACCATACAGTAAAACCTCCCTAACCGAACACGTCCATATACCGAACACCCCCTTATACTGACCACTTTTTCTTGGTCCCAATCTTTTCCCATATACTTCCATTATAAGCAAACCTCCCTATACCGAACACCTCTCTATATTGAACATGAACACTCCAAATGAACACAATTTTTCCATAAAACCTCCCTATACTGAACTCATACTCAGCACATTTTTTGTATTTGCACTGAATAATCACTGATAAAGCTGAAACTAAACAGATTAACTTCAAAGACAGCCTTAACTGCTTATACCTGCAGCAGCAGAAACTACCCACAGCCATGTAGTTAGCATAAGTATCTCCCACCATAATTACCTCAGCTGGTATCTGTATAGTGTGGTTGGTAAAACAAGAGGCCACAATGTGGAAACCTCCCTAAACCAAACACCTCCCCACGCCAAACACTTTTGTTCAGTCCCAAGGGCGTTCGATATAGGGAGGTTTTACTTTAATTAGGGAACTGTTCAAATTTTAGAAGTTGACAGGCGGGAAACTCTATTCACAAGCTTACCAAATCATACACATATGGACTTGATCTCATGCCCACAAGCATACAAATGACCTGCACACCCATTAAAAAATACAGAAGGCCAAATTTTAGTCCTGATCCCAGCAGTGTAGGGCTTTGGAGAAACTTTGCTTGCATTACAGCATAGCCTCAGAAGATATGCAGTAATGCAAGTGAGCAAAATTATCATCTCTAGTGCTGCCACCTACTAATTTCTAAGAGTGGCATATCCACATTCAGACAACTAGGTACTGCCTGGCTGTGGATATATTGCCTGTAAAGCAGACTGTCATGCTTTTGTTTCTGAATGCAACACTTGGTAGGAGCAGAAGGCTGGCTGCTGCTAAAGCAGGCAAGTTTAATCAACAGTTGTCAGAAAAAAATGGACTGGTAACCATATACCTGTTAGAAAATGGGTAATTGGTCATTGGAGAAAATTTAACAAGTATGAATTAATATAATGTATGTTTTTAAGGAAATACTGGTCAACATAGACAAACTTACAGTGAGAACAGTAAGATTTATGGTCAATCTTGCTCGAAAAATTAACATTTTATTTGTTCAAGATGTACAAGGTAAAGTGCTTGAATTTGCCCAGAATGCACCCAGGTAGCTTGCTCCCCCCCCTCCAAATTCTAGACAATAAGGTGCCCCCCCCCCTCCCATCCCAGCCTACTCATACAGTCACACTCATAAAAATTGTCTCAGGTTAGAAAGTCTGCATGTGGTGTAAAAATTGTGTGACATCCAGTGAGAATAAGCAGTATAATATAATAAAAACTTCAGGAAGTCCCTGTCAAGCAGGCCAGTCTGAAAGATCTATACATGCTGTAAGTTCAATGGTAAAACCCACTTATGCAGGCATGGTGGCACCAAAAGGAAGTTGCACAAAGGAATAAAGCGCTGTAAGCCTTCACTTCATTCCATGTGTGCACAGATACACAGAGTACTTGTGCCCATATAAGTGGGTTTTGCCAGTTAAATGTTTAAATATCCGAAAGTCATGGCAATTTAAGTGCCAGGAGCTAGCCCATTCTTTAAAAACTCTGACCAGTTTTGCTAACTATGTATCTCATCAGAGCATGGGGATAATGACAAATGTGGCTGGCTGATCTATCTAGGAGTAACACTGACACACCTCAAGTGTTTTGCCTTGTCAAGAGAAGGAGGGAATAGAATGCTTTGTACATAAATTTAAATTCAACTAATTATTTAAAACATATTTCTGCAAAATGTGCATGTGTTTCAAATACATTGGCAAAGAGAAAATAAAATTTTTAGTTTTGTGATTCTTTCGGATCCCATGCTACTTTTGTCGCAAAATATATTTTCAGAACAAAATGTAATAATGGGTCATATTTTCTTGTGTCAAACATCTGTTTGAATTATGACTCAAACGTCTGGTTTTGATTGGCATGTTTTGCAAACATTTCCAGATTACTTTGATTGCATACATTGTGGGGAACATTGGGACCCTATGAACAATGTTGATAAACAATTTGAGCACGAAGACATCATTGACATGTGAGTTCGTTTCTCCCTCCATATGCTCCTTGATTTACCAGGGACCACTGGGTCATGCACAAAGCCAGCAACCCAAGGCTCATGATCACTTGTCAGTGTTAGTGTATAACAACACATTAACCCTCCCTGTCTGTCCTAGGTCTCTCACCAACACTCCCAGCACACACACACTAGTTTGTCAGTGGCACAATTCTCCAAGTGCTGATTAAAACAGTGGCTGCTACCATGGTCAATATACACTTGGAGAAGTCCTTCTCTCAGTCCCTAACATTGAATGTGATCATGCATTACAGATGTGCTGCTGGCCGCAGTGTGTGTTGGACATGTATATGTAAAGTTCATAAACACAGACCCATACCAAGTACTATGGCCAGTGTGCATGCATGGTCAGCTGGATAGAGCTGAAGGATTGTCACAGTCCTCACATTGCTGTGATAGGTGTTGCTCTGCAGTGCTCCACATTAACCATTATAATTATATTGCCCTGTAGGCAAGTGGCTTTTAACCTTTACTTGTCCCCATTGATTTGTATTTTCAATGGAGGGAGCATGCTTGGGAAAATTTGTAATTCAGTTTGCAAAATGGTGCATGACCTGGACCAGTTCTATAAAAGCATGAACAATAAGTTATTTTGTCACAAAACAGTGAGGCATGATTTTCACTTTTATTCTTTTTTTTCTTCCTTATCTTCTTCATCCATCTTCTCTGAAATCAACAACGAATTGCAGTGAAGTTGCATAGGAAAAGTCCTGGGTACTCACAGACCATGATGTGTACAACAGTCAGAGTTGCATGTTTTTGTTCTCCGTTTTATTGGAATTACGTATATATTTTTTTAAACTGCTTCTTCAAAACGTCTGACTGGATTACCTATAAATTTGAGGGTAATGTTTGGGGTTTTGTTGTAATTAATTAATTAATTAATTTATTTATTTTTAAGTGTGTGATACACCTGTCTGGAGGACCCAATGTATTAATCTGTGTATTGTACTATTGGGCAATCCAGAATAAATAAATGTTAACACTAAACTACACAAGCTCACACTTTCCTTATCATTGGTAGAATTACTATAACTTGGACATGAAAGGGACTCAACATATAAAAACCAGAAAAGAAGATGTGCTTCACAGCAAATCTGTCTGGGTGTCTTCAAAATGAGAACAGTTTGAAATGCTACACTTTGCCATTGTACAACATAATCTAAATTTTGTCTATTAGCCTAATTTGCATAGATTAAAATGCTACAACTTTGGTTCTTGGTTCATTGGATGTGGCCATGTCACAAACTTACAAAGTGAAGTTTGAATGACTCCAGCATCTATGCTAGTTTTGAAGCTGTTCAAAATTTTCATTTTGTGTATTTGCCTAATTTGCATAAATTAAAAGGCCACAACTTTGGTTTATGGTTTGTTGGATGTGGCTATGTCACATACCTACAAATTGAAGTTGGAATGGCATTGCTGAAAAGTCACTGATCCAAGGCCATTATCTTGTAAAAATTCAGGAGGACCAGTAAATTTTCTGAAATGCGGGCCCAAATGTCCACCAGAATTTTGAATTATTAAACAAAGCTAGATTACTTGGGCCAGTAAAATTTAGACTTGGACCAGCAAAACTTGTAAGTTTGCTGGCCTGAATGTTCAGTAAGGAAAAAAAGTTTTTAGAAAGACTGATGTATAATAGTTTTGAACTTATTCAAGATTTAAATCTTGTGTATTCATCTTATAATTTGCATGATTTGAAATTGTGCAACTTTGGTACATGGTTCATTGAATGTGATTATGTCACAAACCTACTAATTGAAGACCTCGATGTATAATAGTTTTGAAGTTATTAAAGATTTTAGATTTTATGTATTTGCATAAATTAAAGTGCTGCAAGTGGTTCATTGGATGCATCTATGTCCCAAACCTGTACAGTAAAGTTGAAATGGCACCGCTTTTTTTGGATAATTTTGAAGGTATTCAAGATTTAAATTTGTATATTCACGTAATTTGCATAAATAAAAATTTTACAGTTTTGGTTCATTGGATGCACCCATGTCCCAAACCTAGAAAGTAAAGTTGAAATGGCACTGCTATCTATAATAGTTTGAAGCTATTCAAGATTTCAGTTTTGCATATGCACGTAATTGCATAAATTAAAATTCTTCAACTTTCTTTCATGGTTCATTGGACGCTGCTGTATCACAAACCCGTAAATTGAAGGCACCTCTATAATAGTTCTGGAGCTATTAAACTTTGAATTTTTCAATGCCTCTGATTAGCATAGTTTAAAATTCTACAACTTTCATTTAGTCTTCATTATATTGGCAGGTGTCACAAACCCAAACATGCACATTGAAATTTTTTACTATCTGGAATAGTTCAGAATATATAGAGCTTTTGAAATTTTACTTGCCCCTAATTTGCATAATTTAAAATATCATGACTATTCCAAACTATATGCACAATTTCACTGGTAAGTCAGTCACCTTGGCAAGTTTGGCCGTTTTCAGAATAATAGTGTTGGAGAAAAAGTCGGGACAAATTAAGGTGCCATGGAAAGAAAGAAAGAATCCGAAGAAAAACAGTGTGTCTCGGTGCCAACCCAGACATAAAGACAAAAATTCTTGGAAAAACAAAATGTCTGAGTTCTGACCCAGACATAATGAGAATTATTGTAGATGACACCTATCAAGAGAATATGACCCAGGTAAATAGCTTTTTTGGTGCTAAGCTCCCAGCCCACAAGAAAAGCTGTTGAGTTGGTCTGAATTCACAGGGAAAAGGTTAACATGTCCACAAGTTACCATTTCACTGCCTGTCAACTTGTTTTCTTTGTTGTTCACATAACTTCTCCACAAAATTGAGAAGGGATATCGCTTTTCATCTGACAAATCACAGCAATGTTTTAAGCCCTACCTGTGTGTGTGGTGGGGAGGGGGCGGAGAGGGACCTGTGTGAATAATTTCACACAAAATAGTGACCTAGAAAACTGCTAAACAGTACATTAATAAAGTGATCCCAATACACACACACACACACACACACACACACACACACACACACACACACACACACACACACACACACACGCATGCATATATGTATATATTATGTTGAAGTAGCTGCTATTCTTGCCATGTCTCTGTTATGTGGGGATGTGGTATGAGCCTCCCCGGAGAAACATGCCCAATCCCCCTCCCCCCATCACACACACACACACACACACACACACACACACACACACACACACACACACACACACACGTCCTCAACTGTACAACATACACTTTGTTTTTGTGGAAGGGCTGACCAATTCCCATGCCTATTAGCCCCAAACGGGTAAAATTCCAATCAGTACTTGTGAAAGAAAAATAGAATTTGCCTCAGGGTCAATCTGAAAATTTGTGGCCCAAGTCTGTGGATAGACAATTCTGAAATTGGGCAAATAAAATTTTGCAAAAAAAACCCCCAAAACAACTATGATTTATATTGTTTTCCATGCTTGTGTTCACAGTATATATGTGCACATGTGGCATGACACTATCTGTAGAGAGATGTATGCAATTTATGGTGATACAGTGTCCATACATGTACTGTCCACAACATATTGTTATCATCTGACAGGTGCTACATGGATGCCAATAGTTATGATGATAATCTCTGACAATCAGAAGTTACAACATATATTTTATGGTATCTTGAGGTCTGTGAGTTAATTTGCATTCATGGAGACCAACTGGTGATGTTATAAATGTGGATATACAACTTGACAAGTCAGTATATGGGTTGATTATAGAAATGAATTTCATTTGGATTCCACAGGAGAGGATTTTGCACTGTGGTTTTGACAGGCACTTATGTCATTTAAATGATTCACCATGTCTGTGTTTGTGGATTTACTATGTCTGTGCACAAACACAGGCATTCTTTTTTCTATTTTTTTTTCTTTCTTTGAAAATTTTAAGGTTGACTATATTCAAAAGTATTACAGATACAGGTGTAAATCCTCGGAAAACTTTAATGCTAAATATGTACCAAACTATTATCCAACTTCAGTTGATAGACATGTACTATTGGCATATCTAATGAAATGAAAATCATTATATTGTATTGTTAGCATTGAGAGTTGGCTTGGGAATCATAGTTCTGGCACTAGCTACACTAGTTCATTGTGCAGTGTACTGTGCACAGCATGTTGAACATGAAGGGGCATGGCCTACAGTGATTGCTGTTTTCACAGTTTGTTAGCAAATTCCGTTTCAATGCATTTCATAAGGATGAGCTGGACATAATGTCAATTATAAAGTTTGGCTTATATTGCCACAATATTGTATTTGTGTCTTTTTGCCCAGAACCACTTCCTAGTAGTCATTACCCTATTCCGCAGTCCGAACTCTTTACTCTTCAAAAGCTAAGCTACTGTCCCTGTCATACCTATATACATTTGGAATTACTATAGTCCATATTGCACACGTTCCTCTGTAAAATTTTGACATAGGCTGTATCAGCCCAAATAAGTTAAAAGGGTCTTCAGCGGGTAACTACTCAACATGTTTCGGAGCCTATTACCCGTACATGTCTCTCGGAGTAGCGGCTCCTTGTCTACAGGTCATATTGCATCCCATGCTTCCCACTTAGAGTTGTCAAGAACCTGGTTACAGATTGCCTGAGGGAATAAAAAAACATGTAAGTGAATAAGTAAGTAAGTAAGTAAATAACTAAATAAATAACCATATAGTAGAGGTTTCATAAAGGTGTTTGAATATTGCCTGTAGATTTGCTAGCTTCAAGCAGGTGAAGTGAATGAGAATGGAGAAATCTGCTTTGCAGTCAACTGTGCATGACAGCTAGAAAGGTCTGTGAAACAAGATATCATCGAACTATAATTATAGCTCCATGATGATATACACAATGGCCAGCCTAATATCATTGCTAAAGTCATTCAATGTTGGGGGCTGGTTGGTAATGGTGGTTATATGTAGTCACCAATGTTAGGCTACTACAGCGGCCCATCTGAATGGTGTAAGCAAAACTTTGATGCATGTCCAGATAGTGTGAAAATTAAAATCTTGGCGAGAGGATTATAGTGATGCAGATTTCATCAGATTACCAGTGTTAGATGTCAGTGAAGATAAATTTAAATTTTATGTATGAATTTTGCAGTTTTGTACACAGGGGGAGGGGGTACTTCCCCAAATTTTTGGTGGGTGTGTGCAGCTCGAACTTTCAAAAACCATCCTTTTTTAGGGTACTTTATCACAAAAAAGATACCTTTGTTAGGGAAATTTTTTAACCGAAATGCTAGAAAATATGGTTCCAAATTGGCGAGAAAACTGCTCCAGGAACTTTATTTTGACCTTAGTGAAATTATCCCAACTTTTGGCCCGTAAAAGAGAAAAATGTTCCTTTTTAGGGAATTTTTGGCAAAATACTGGACCTTTGTAAGAGAAATTTTGCTGAAAAGAGGGCCCTTCAGAGCCACACATACCCAGTATTGTCACTAATGGGAGCAACCCCCCCCCCCCCCCCCCCAGTTTTGTACAAATTTATACCTTGGCCATAAATAATTATGTTTCTAATGTTTGTTTTTGAGAAATGTTTATGTATTGATAAATACCAGTGTTCACAGTGTCATCAAAAGCAATTTTGATGTATAAAGTTTTTTTGAATTTTTGTGTAAGTAAGAATACTTACCTATTGAACACTAGGGCTGATCCAGACTGGGCTATAAAGTCACCCACGTTTTGAGTAGGCACTACTGAGAATATGGCTAAACAGACCAAAGACCATCCTTCTGACAGTCGAGCCACACATTGGAAGTTATATGTACTGCCAGCAGCCAGAATGTTGCATGCATGACACTATGTATCATTCCTTCTTGAGTGTAGTTGGTGGACATCATGAGCTAGGAGTAAAGGGGGGGGGGGCTTATGTGATGTTCAAGAGGTATATATGGTTACTGCTTATGGATTTTAGGAAAAATTTCACATATTAGTTATGTAACATTACTTCTCAAACACCACTTGCCAATGGACCAGCAGTATGGTAAGAGGGGAAGCGAAACTCACATTTGCTCTTCTAAGCACCTGGACTGATGGTCAGAAGAAACACATCAGTCCAGGTGAGTAGATAACATCTGCTGGGAATTGCTCAGAGGTATGTGGACATGAGACTGTAAGCAGAAGGATCATTGCTCAAAAAAGAATCATGATCCGTTTTTCTACCAACTGGCTACTTGTCCCCTGCTGGTATAACAGCCTGAATGCTAGCTCCGAAGAGGGACCCGCTGTTCAATGGACCACCAAGGAACTGCTGCTTGTTTCATGTATGTAGTTTGGTGACGGCTCATGTGATCACTGCTACACACACATCACACCTATTGTTATGTGCGCATGCCACAAACCACTGGTGACAGCAAATGGACTCAGAGTTGGCGTGACCTTACAAGACTCACGGGTTGCCAGCTGTTTGTGCTAAACAACATGGGGAGTGGTAAAGATAAAGATATAATATATGAAGTTTTCATCAGGGGTACAAGTATTTCATTTCCATTATAAAGATAGAGGGCTTATGGGAACCTGCTCATCAGTTAACACAAAGTTGCTGTTATGCACGTTATGCATAAAGTGACTGCTTAGTCTGAGATGAAACCACATAAAGTGATAACATCACCAACAATTTCCGTTATACAGCAATAGCCATGATGAACCACCCAATGTTTTAGCACAGACAGGAATACTGTTTTTTGGGCATTCCAAATGTATGTACACTTTGTATGGTCCACCCTGGTAAAAGCAAATACATGTATGAAACAAGGACATTGTCAATTTTTATCAATTTTATTGCCACACAGAGTGCAAAACTATCATAACTTATCTATTTATTACAATATATTGATGGAAAAAATGATGCTGTGTTTCTCTCTCAGCACTTCAAATGGTGAGATTGATTGTGCATGTATCTGAAATTTCTTTGTTATTTGGAGTGAAAATTAACTATTTAAAGATCGACAGACCTGATGACACCAATTCAGGCAACCTGCATCCAACATCAGTCTGAGGGGAGGATTAGTGTGGTGGTTGCCTGTGAAGGCACCTCCCGGTTTTTCTCACGCCATTACTCACTAAAGAGATTAACACTAGCATTGTAAATCCAGTCTATAAGACGTCCCTGCTCCCAATGAAGGATTGGCTCTCGATGTCTAGTCATCAGGTCTCAGGAGATCAGCCAGAAGAGGATCTTCAACATGGCAGCAACACTGTGGGTGGGGTGTGAAAGTTAAGTCATAATCTACCATAAGGTTAGCACCGAGGCCTAAGTGGGGACCCTTTGCTTCATGGTGGGATAGTTTGGATCCATGTGTCCCACAAGTGCTAAAAAATTGAACAAAGGTTGTCCAGAGAGCACAAGGAGAGCAAAGAGGCTACATAGCCTCCTTAAGGAGACTAACAAAGGTTGAACCAACCAACTCAGATAACATGACAGACTGGTCTTTTGTAATCCCAGTGACAAGCAAGCAGCACACATGTATGTTAGGCCTAGTCCTATGTGTCAGCCATGACAGGCACATATACCCGCAACATTTATTGATATTTGTACAGTTGAACTTTTGTGCAAGAATGAGAATTGACTTCTATTGCATTCATTGATACATAAAATTGTGTCCATTAAAAGAAGGTCAACCCCCTCTCCCTTTCCAAAATCTGGTCTGTGTTAATATGTAGAAATGGAAATATGTGTAGACCATATTTAGACCTTGGGGTTGTTTAAGTGTCCAGGCTTGTGGATTGATTTAGCTAATGGGCAAACTTTGACATTTGACCAGCCCAAGGGCCTAATAATAAGGTCTATTGCTAGTGACCCTGTGAATATTTGCATAATAAGACACCGTCAGGCTGCAGTAGACATAGTCATAAAGATGAGATTTTTACTGTCACCGCGTACCGGAAGGCGTGATCAATTGTGTCTCACTGCACTGCTTTTTGCATGCAAAAAGTTCTGTGTTGCATGAACAAATGCCAGCATGAGTCAGTGTTGCCTCTAATGCATCAGTTTCTGTGGTAATTTACATGGTGGCATCCATGGTAATCTCAGAAAGGGCATTATGGGTGGCTGGTCCCAGTATGTTTGTACAGGTTATGTTTTTTCCTCTCAGTACAAGGCATGGAAAATAAGAATATTTGGAAATAATGGCTGGTACAACCTATGGAAAGTAAAGATGTTTCCCGTACACCCGTATGACAAATAAAAATTCCCAGCAAGCCAATACAGAAAACCCCTTGCTTCATTCCCGTCATCTCGGTGGCATACTTCAGACTATGGATATGAATAAAGGAATTAAAAATTTAAAAGAGGCATGGTCCATATGGGACCTTGAGTTCCAGTGATCTTACTTGGAAGACAAGTGAGACTATGAATGAGGAACACCAAAAGGTTAAGATGGCAACATGTACGTGTTTTAAAACTAGAAGCCAAAAGGGCATGTTCAACTGCTGAAATATTACATTAGTCAAAAAGTCAGTTTTTTCACTAAAACAGAATTTTAATGAAACTTTAAGCACCAAATTTTAGGGCTGTTTATTATTATGCCCCCTTCGAAGAAGGTGGGGCATAAAATGTTGCACATGTCGGTCGGTCTGTCGGTCGGTCGGTCGGTCGGTAGACTGTGGTTTCCGCACAAGAACTCAAGAAGTTGTTGAGCTAGGACTTTGATACTGTATAGGTGTATTATTCTAGTCAAAAGCTAGGCGAAGTTCGAAGATGGGTGACCTTGACCTAATTTCCAAGGTCACAGTGGTACCTGAGTTAACTTTGGTTTCCGTACAATAACTGAAGAGGTTTTTAAGCTAGGACTTTTATATTGCACAGGATTATAGTCCGTATTTGGGGCTAGGCGAAGTTCGAAGATGGATGCCCTTGACCTCATTTTAAAGGTCACAGAGCCACTTTACTGAATATGGTTTCATGCTTTCTGCATGATAACTTATACCTTGGAGCTAGAACGTTTATATTGCACAGCTTTATGGTTCTCTGTAAGGGCTAGGTTGATTTTGGAGATGGGTGACCTTGACCCAGTTTTCAGGGTCACAGAGAGATTGTAGTTAGACTGTGGTTTCCGCACAATAACTCAAGAAGTTTTTGAGCTAGGACTTTGATACTGTACAGGTGTATCATTCCAATCAAAAGCTAGGCGAAGTTTGAAGATGGGTGACCGCGACGTAATTTCCAAGGTCACAGTGGTACCTGAGTTTACTTTGGTTTCTGCACAATAACTGAAGAGGTTTTTAAGCTAGGACTTTTATATTGCACAGGATTATAGTCCATATTTGGGGCTAGGAGAAGTACGAAGATGGATGACCGTGACCTCATTTTAAAGGTCACAGAGCCACTTTACTGAATATGGGTTGGTACCTGAGTTAACTTTGGTTTCCACATGATAACTGAAGAGGTTTTTAAACTAGGACTTTTATATTCCACTGGATAATTGTCCGTATTCAGGTCTAGGTCAAGTTTGAAGATGGGTGACCTTGACCTAATTTCAAAGGTCACAGAGCCATTTGGTTGAATACTGTTTCTGCATGATATCTTGCATTTTAGAGGTAGCACTTTTATATTGCACAGCTTTATGGTTGCCTATAAGGGCTAGTTTGAGTTTGTAGATGGGTGACCTTGACCCAGTTTTGAGGGTTACACACAGACAGTAGACTTCCTTTTTTTTGCACAATAACTGAAGAAGGTCAAGTGAAAATGAGTGACCTTGCCATAATTTCCAAGGTCATAAAGCCACTTCGCTGAATATGGTTTCTAAATGATGACTAATTTTTCAGCTATAACTTTTATATTGCCCAGGTTTTTAGTCATTTTTTAAGGGCTAGGTTAAAGTATAAAGATATGTGACATTGATGTATGATCAACCTTCACTAATTTTCTAAGGTCACGAGTGCCCCATCTACCACTATCAATAGGGTAGCGAGGGCAAGGGTAATGAGGGAGGGGGGGCATCTATGTTTTACAAACATATCTTGTTTTCATCATTTTCACAAGCGTGCTCAGAGTATGTAAAGGGAGAGGGTGTTAGAATCATGTACTATTTCTGTACAATTCACAATTGTTCATCAGTATCTATTGCTATTTTGGCTACCATAAAATCTGATGACAAAAAGCATGATTGAAGAGGTAGAAGATCAAATTATATCTGCCCTGTTAAAAATAACCAGCAGTCCAATGTTATCTTTTAAATAATAGAATCAGAAATTTTATTGATTTTATTCATGGCCTGCATAATATAAGGGTGTCATCCAGTTAAGAATAAAGAAGAAATAAGGACATTAAGAGAGCCAGTGCCCATAAAACAGGATGTTTGAGGCATGTGCAAATGCTGCTAGACATGCACACAAATGAAAAGGGATTTTTCCATTAGTGGACAGGTTCTCTGAAAGCTTTAGCTTTAGGGAACAAAAATGTGAAAGCCAGGCTGAGCACTAACGCAGTTTGAGTCTTGTGAGGCAAATTGTTCTGGATGAATTGAGTGACAGGCCATGTATTTCTGAAACCCCATATAGTGAAGGCAGGGGTGTTTAAAAGCATTGTGGTGTACGTTCACTGATTTGCTTCTCCCATATGAAATGTACCTGTATCATTGCAAGCTTTCTACTCTTTGTAGCTGCATCTTGTTCCAGTCAGGACATTGATTATTTAGCTCACTGGTATAATGGAATGTGTAACATTATTGCATGGATGTTAGTATTAATCAGAATGTGGACACCTAACATAGCTTTTTATGTTGTCTTTTTTGAGTGGCTATTTCTTAAAGGTGTTATAATTGCTTATGTTTAAGAATTGATTAATCAAATTATTAAACTCTGGGCAGCAATTTATATTAATGCATTTTGAAATTCTAAAATATGCATACTTGTATGCAAAACCTACATCATGAAATCTTGCCCATCAACTTTTAAAAAACAAAGATAATTTGCAGTTTGGACAACTTGTGTTTGGAGAAGATGTATCAGGAAAATGGAAAGAAGGGTATGATTTTTAGTCTTAAAAGTTTGGGGCATGTGTGTAATTCAAATTCAAACAAATTTAAATATTCACTTCACATACCTTTCCCAACAAGTATTGAACCATCCTGCAGTGCATTGGTACATTTAGATGGTCTCAAAGTTTTGGTGCTGAGATACATCAGATTTTTTCTTTAACCCTTTCTCCCTTGAATTAAGCCAAAGTCAGCATCTTTGTTTGGCAGATTGGTTGCCTAGAATTAGGGCTGGGATGATTCATCGATGTATCATGATATGTTGCTTTCAGGTACATCATAGTGATATGGAAAGGTCTATCATGATATGTATCCAAATGGATATTTTTAGACAACACAATAAAACTCAAATATTTTTCTTGAAATGCCATCAAATAAAACTGATGAGGATCTTTTATTGTATATTTCCATAATTTTGATATATACTGATTCAGAATGACATGATGATAGTGCCAACTAGGTCAAATGTTATGCTGTAGGGTTTATTATAGTCATGTGACAGTGTATGTATTATTGTGATCCCCAGTAAAAGAGACAAGTGAACTGTATCATGATATGTATCATAATGTGAGATCTGTAAAGAGATATAGGTTCCAAAACTCCTGAATTTTCAGGAGATTTCCTGAAATTTAATTCATTTCTTTAAATTCTCCCGAATCGTAAAAAAACTCCTGAATTATCTTTTTTTTTTCGTGAAAAAGGTTGACATTTTGCATAAATTATTGGAGTTGTGACAGTGTTTTGTGTATTTACTGCTAACCCACTGTGGTTAACCGCATTTTAAAGGCATTTTGCTATTCCCTTTCTTACAGCTCATTTTTGGAATTTTAAACCACCAGAATGCACCATTTTAGCTGTATATTTACAAAAATGTCTTGCATCTGGAGGGGGGCACGCCCCCCTCCTGAGTCCTCCCCTCATCATCCGTGCAATCTCCTAGTTCCTACTGATAAATCAGAAACATCTCCTGCATTGGGAGAAAATAACTTGGAACCTCTGTGTATTGAATCAGGAGAGAAGTGTATCATCCCTGCACCCAAGAAAACTATTGATCAAGGGCATGTTATCAGTAATTTTACCTCCAGCTGGGTTTTGTCAGTTGAAAGGGGAAAGGGTTAATGTTCATATTAGTTCATTTATATGTGCAAGCAAAGCATTTATATTTTAAAGGAGCTGGCTGTATGCCCAACAGCTGGGCAAATATTCATGGTAACAAACCCTAGTGGCACAACTGCTGGCTGGATAGATGCTGTAACTAAATCTTGTTGGCATAACGTCTAGGTAAAGTAAGCACAGTCCAACCCTACAGGTGCAACAGCCTGGCAAAGAAGCATGGTTGAATCCTGTTGACACACAATAGCTGGGCAAATTAAGAATGGTTGAATCCTGTTTGCACAACAACTGGGCGAATATACATAGGACTGAACCCTCTTGATGTTCTTTTGTTCATTGTTGTATACCAGCCAGTGCTGCCCCTAACGGATCCACTTGGAACGTACTTGCACTACATGTGGTCCTGAAATAAAAAACGACTATGTTCTGCTGCCTCACACTATCTTATTGATTCGTATTTGCTGCATGCTACCAATCTTTGAGAGACATTATATGGTGTCAGAGTGTGTGACACTGGGGGAAACATAGTCATGACTGCTGTGTTAAACCATTCGAGGGTAATGTAGCAAAAGATTGGAAAATTTGGCAAAGGAGTTGGGACCTATTCACCAAGGCTTCTGAGTTGGAGACAAAAAATGAAGATGTGCAGTGTGCCACTTGCCTACACATGGCTGCTGCGCAGGCACAAAGGATCTATGGGACTTTGTGATACCAGAGAAAAGGAAAGAAAAAATTGACACTTCAAAAGAACTATAACTGGGTGCTCATACTAGCAGTAAGAACATAAAATGTGAAAGAACAGATACACACAAATATGGACAGTTATGATTTTTTTTAATCGCTTGCTAGATTGACACTTTTAAATGTAAAAGGGGAGATGTAATGTTTGATGTTCTTTCATTTATTGTTATATACCAGCCAGTACTGCTCCTCGCGCATCCACTTGGAACACTACACTTAGTCCTGAAATACAAAATGAGACTATGGTCTGCTACCTCACACCATCTTGTTGGTTCTTTGGTGCACGCCACCAACCACTGAGACGCATCAAAATTGTCACAACAGCTGGGCAGACGGATGCTGTGACCAAAATATTATTGGCACAGCAGCTGGCCAAATTTAGCATTGTCAAATCCTATTGCCACAACAGCTGGGCAAATAAAACATGGTCAAGCTTTATTGGCAGAACAGCTGAGCAAACAAAGCATGCTAGAACCTTATTGGCACAACAGTTGGGCAAATAAAGCATGGCTAAATACCATTGGCACAACAGCTTGGCAAATGAAGCACTGTTGAACCTTATTTGCTCAACATCTGGGCATATAAGCACATGTGGAGCCAAACCATATTTGCACGACAGGTGGGCAAATAGACATGGCCATCTTTAAATCATCATGCACATTACAGTTGAGGAGCTTGCTCATTTTGGATGGATGCAGCAACAGGTGAACTTGTCTGGCAAGTAGCGGCTTGTTTTGAACAAGTGTTCTGATACAGTATGCTCCCGCTTAACACCCCCCCCCCCAAAAAAAAACAAACAAACAAACTTTCCTATAAGCAACCATGTGACAATAAGCTCAATGTGACATGACTGCAATAAAAAGTGTGGTCCTATTAAGAGGCACATTCTGGCCAACTGACATGAAATCCTTCTTGAGTCATCATAAGGAAATATACATACTTTGAGAGAACCTGTGACCTTGAGAATGAGGTTAAGGTCACCCATTTGCACTTCTTAGCAAGCTTTTACAAGATACATAATCTCTTTAAATGTGATTCATCTTCCTCGAGTTCTTGGTTTGGTGACCTTGGAACAGCTGGGTCTCCAACCAGCAACCTTCAGTACCAGTCACCTAGCATAGCATGGAAACATATGTCATGTAGATGGCTGTGTGGCCTTGACAATTCACCCAAGTTCATGTGTCTTCAGTGCATCGTGAAAGCTTACTGGGCTGGATAAGCTTACCATGTTTGACCAACTATTTTCAAATCCTTCAAGTAATTCCATGGAAACAAGTTCACTTCAAGCAGCCATGTTACATTGAAAATGATGTCCATATCACCCTTCTGTACTTATAAAGTCTTTACCCAGACCCATTATCAGACCAAGTGTTTAAAAGTTTCATCACATCCTTCTTGAGTTACTCTGAAAGAACAAATTTCATTTAACCAGCTTTGTGATGTTGAGAATGGGTCCAGTTCATCAAAATCTGCAATCCTGTGTGAGGTGGTTTCTTTGACACATGATCAGATGATGAACTCAATGGAGTGGAGTTCCTTCAAGTGTAAGCTCATGCTAACCAAGACAATATGATTCAACAATGTCAGTAGTTTTATCCATTTATGATCATGTTACTGAATGTTGGATCATTTCTGTTGAAAGAGGAAATGTATTAAAGATAACTCAACACACAACTGACACAAGCAAGTTGGATTACAATGGGGAAATGAGTAGTCCACAACATATAGTGAATCATTTCTCAGTCACCCCTTCATGATCAGTGTTGGCTTGTTAAACTCAGTGAATGAGAATTGTTTTACCAAGTTATGACACTGTAAATTGCTTTATTTTTAGCTCAGTTGACTTGTCAGTCAGCTGAGTTTACAGGATGGTCAGTGTTGTCTATCTGTCATCCATCCATCTACAATATATGCATAATTACATCTTTTTCAAAACTCTCTGTTAGATCCTGTTCAAACTTGGTGGGGTGTATTTTTGGTGGATATCTTCCAAATGTGTTCAAATGGTCATGCTTCATTGATTTTTGGATGTTTTTCATCATTTTTTAATTCTTGGGCAAAATATTATAAAATGTTATAAATGTATGTATATATTTTGGCTGTTTTTCAAAACTAAACAAAGATACAAAGTCTTAAAGTGGTGATTTTTCCAAAATAATAAATGTAGACTTTTTAATTACATTACAGTAAAGAAATTCCATGTATAGAAATACATCTTATTCATGAGCAACATTGCTCATTTTTGAAGGTCCACAATAGGCCCTTAACTTTGCCATGACAATACCATATACAGTTACTAAAATTAGTCTCGTTCTGTTTGTTTGTGCCAGGGTTTTTAATTTTGTAGCCAAACTTCTATTTTTTGGTTTGTTTGTCTGTTTGTTTGTTTGTTTTTTAGCTCAGCATAATTGTCAGTCAGCTGAGCTTTTAGGAGGCTCAGTTGTCCATTGTTGTCCACAATTCACATTTTCGACTTTCCAAAACCGTTAGCCAGATCCTCTTGAAACTTGGTGGGGATCTACCTACCAAAGTTGTTCACTAGGTGGCACTGCTGTGGATTCCTGATTTTTAACGATATTTTCAATTCGGGTACTTATGGCAAAATGCACCTTTCCTATTGATTACTATGTAAGTCAATGGGCATTGTACTGCTCAATATCATGTATTTTCTCCACCAAGTAGCAATGTTCATTTAAAGTTCTCTTTAAGTATTCTTCAATTTCTCATTATTCAGTAAAATTTATATTATTAATGAATTTTTCTTCAGGCAAATCTTAGAAATACTTCTAAATGTCATATGCACTCAGCCAAAGCTCAACACAAGTCTATTGAGTTGCAACTTTGATATTGTGAACAAACTTGGGTCAGCTGACCACGGGCTTTTCACACAGCCCTCTTGTTTTCTTTTAAGAGAGATCTACACAGGCTTAAAATCTTGAGTTTCTGTGCAAAAACAAAGAATTGTTTTTAAATGTTCATAGCCATGTACTACTTTTACTAGCCATTTTGAACTTTCAGTAGCATTTGGCTATTTTTGTTGCTGATTGCACTAACATACACATAGCTGTTTTTTTTCTTCTCTTTGATTAAAGGTAAGAGATTTACTTATAACTTTTTTTTTTTTTTTTTTTTGAAGAAAAAAAATGTCATTGAAATATTACGATAAGTGCAAGGAGAAACATGCCTAAAATCAACAGCCTGTTCATGCCAAGTTGGGGATCAAAGGGTGTGTGTTTGTTTAGGATGGAAAATGACTGCTGGTCAAAAGCTGGCCCCTTCTCAAACTACCCACGAGTTGGTGTTTGAAACACCAGCTAACAATTTTGGAATTGCGTGTACATGTATAGATGCATGTATTGATCAATACAAAGATGATTGTCATGTTTGCAGTGTCTCTGTGATGATAAAAATGATGTGAACATGATGCACAATTAATTATTAACCTGGCAAATTAAGATTAGTCCATTGTACTATGATTTTCCTCGGTGATAACGTAATATCTTACCTAATGAGTGTCATGGTCAGCATGGGGAACACTGACTGAGCTGGATGAAAATTCATTATTGAGTTGGGTTCAGCAGTGATATGAAATATAAGCACTGTCCTCTTCTCCATAGCTGAGGCATTTTTCATCATGAAATATGGTGAATTGCAGCTTTTTCCATTATAGGAGAAAGACTTCCTTGACCCTGCGGGTAATTGTAACATACATGTATCAGGCTTCTCTATTTTAACTCAAAGGGTGACCTAACCATCTGCTCCTCCTGGTTTGAAGAGGTGGCTGTATGTGCTGTATCTGTCTGCTTCACTTTTGGTTATTAATTTTCCATTAAATTTAACAATTTTCATCCTGTTCTTTTTACAAAAATTAGTCTTTCATTGGTGCAGTGTGGGCCACTTTATTCATGTGGCACTTGTTGTCAACTGATTGCCACCCCATATGTTGGTTGAGCACTAACATGCTTGCCTTTTACTTGAACAATGTGGGTTCAGTTGTTGTCCAGGGGCACAAAGTGGATCTAGAGTTCCTGCCACTCAGGCTGTGCATGATGTCCTTGGATTTCCTCCACCACACAAAAGAGTAGAATGTATACACCTACATCCAGGCCATGGAGGGTGGCTGGATTGTGGACTTCTTTCCCAATCCATGGAAAACAAATAGATCCACACCATAGATGTGACATGCACATCAATGACACTGATAATTTTACATTGGTACTCACAAGTCACATTGTTTAAAACTTTGCATGGCAGGAGAGAAGGTTGAGAGAGAATAGACAGACTCTGTAAGTGGTGTTTACTTGATCAGGGTAAAAATTGTATGGAAAGTGAATTTCATTTTATAACCAGATATAAATTAACAACTTAGGAGCTCTTTGTTACCAGAATGTATTATTAAGTATTAAAGTCAAGATAGTTTCATGAGACTTATGAGCTCGACAAATGTACAGGAACAATGTTGTCTTGCTGAATTAATTTTTGAAGGATGATTTCATACCACTTTCATGGTAAATCTTTAATTCATCATGATTTTCAAGTATTGTACTATGGGCTTGATGACTTGGATACTGAATTAAACCTAGTTTATTCCTCCATGATTAAACATACATGTATGTATATGTTTTGGCCATGTCAGTTTCCTGTTGAAATACATTTGATCTTACTCTGTCATTAAGTGGTGCTGACAATCATTCCTAAATGATACTACAGGCTTTTCCCCAGAACTTTAAAGTTGAAAGTTGGTAACATGACATTATCTTATTTTTCTGTTTTGGTAAAAAGTTTTATCAAATAATGCTAAAATATCATGTATTTTAATGAAAAAAGGTGGAAGGTGGGCCACCTTTGAACTTATAATGTAAGGAAAACCCTGTACTATCAACCGAAGGATGCCCCAGGGATGTCACAGCATTATTAAAGAATACCTCTTCAAAACAGATGACATTTCCTTATTATATTAAACTAAGTGTGTCCTGTGGACAAAATGATAAAGATTTTAAAACATTCATTATTTCAAAGACTACATATGGTTTTGCAACAGCAACACATCAGCCTTGTTTGGTACTCTGATATGCTGCTCGTGAATGTTGGGCATTGCACTGCTACTTTTACATCTATATAGATAAGATCCTTACATTGGTATCCATTAGATGTCAATGTATCTGCCTGATGATCTCCTACCATATTTTAACATCATAACACATAGTTAAAATATTTCTAAGTAGTGCATCATGTAAAAAATCTTTTTGATGTGCCAGTCATAAAAATCCATCAAACCAAAATGTTTGTGTATCTTATACTTCATGTAGAAATCTAATATAGCTTATTTTCAAAATTATAATAGAAATACCATTATTATTAAAAAAAAAACAACCCAAAATGTGAACACAGGTGACCTTTGTAGGTACACAGACAGATTTGCTGTAAGGTAAATCTTTCTTCATCATTTCTCTTCTACTCCACTACTTGTAAATGCCCAGAATGAACAATCACTGTGAGTTGTTGGCTCCAACCAGACCAAGGTCTGTATTATCTGTACTATGTACCACACAAGTAGAGTGGAAAACCCCCACAAATATTGGACTCTTCAGCAGGCAATTGGAGCTGAGGCGTCTTTTGAAATGACAGCAACAGGACAGGCCAGTCCTGCTGCTACTGAATTTTTATTGCCAATTGTTCCCACAGGTCCCGGATTCTTTGTTACAAAATTGTATTATTTTTTTTTTCTTTGTTATTTATACCTGTATAGGCTCATCCAAAGAGACTGCAGTGTATACTGTAGCCTTTTTAGTTCAACATACTGGATGTAACATGGTATAGGCCTACATGGAGTATGAACCTGGAAGAGTATCAAATCGCTCACAACATCACACCTTCCATGGTTTCCTGGCTCAATGAAGTATGTCAGCATGGTAAAACGTTTCTCCCATTTTAAAATTGGTTGACTTTTCTGTAACATAATGTGGTAGTACTAGTACCCTCCATTATAATAGAAGGGAAGTTATTAATCTATATAGTTGTGGCCTTTTGTGATTCTATGATATTAAACATAAATGGTAAATAAGACTAAAAGTTGGCATGTTTCCTCCATAACTCAAGTGGGAGAAGGCTAAGTCTCCAGTGCCTGCACAGGGACAGATATATTAACCCTTTGCCACCTTGAACTGGCCAAAAATGGCTGCTGGTCAAATGTCGTCTGCTTCAATGTTTTCAACAAATTTCAACAGTAATTGAAAACAATTTGAATGCAAATTGTATAACACCTATCAAAATGATAATTCCGTGGTCAACAGCTTTCCTTGTCACTGGTTGGGCACTTAAACCCTATTGTACGCCAAGGAAGGCTGCAGCTCAGCCTTAATTTTGGGGGTTGGGGAGGGGGATTAAGAGTAATTCATGGCAAGATATATCCTTCAGGTATCCCTCAGGCAGTGTCACAGACTGGCCATTATACCTCTATACATGCATAAGTTATTGTTTAACAGGTCAGTCTCCAGTCTTCTTTGTGGTGTGCCAGCTGGCACAGAGTTACTAGCCTTGTATTACCATGCAAGTTTTCACTCGTTTTAGGGTTATCTCATTTCATATCCATCCAAACAAACACATCCAGTGATCAGACCCACTTGCAATTGATACTTTGCTAAATTCATACTTAGCTGGTGGATTAGACTGGTACAAGTCAAACACAATATGCAAACCTTGTTAATGTGATGTGTTTTACCTTTGCATACATTTTAGATGGATGTCTTGTTTGAGGAAGATGAGACTTAAATTGTTATTCACTTTAACCCTCTCACACTCAGATTGCCTTAAAGTGCCCAGATGTAAATTGTTGCCAGCTTTAATCATTTTGCTTAAATTTCATGGTAATAGAGACCATTTTTACTGAAAATTGTAGAGGAGACCCATCATTTATGGTGTGCCCCTGGTTAGTGGCTTTCTTTGGCATATTGTGCCCAACCCGCACTCAGGAAAGTTATTGACTCAGTCTTATTCTAAACAAGAAAGTGCAGCCCCCAAGTCTCCCGCTTCAGCAGGAGATTTCCCGCTTGTTCTTACTTTTTTTGCAGTCTCCTACTCTCCCGCTTTTTTGTAAAATTAAAAGAATAAAAGTAGTATTATTCCATTGGTGGCTGTAAAGTTGTACTGTTTTGCCCTGTTGTTGTACTGTATAGGCCTACACACAGAAACCATTGTGTAGATTATGTATGACTAAGGAAGTGCTATATTTGCACTTCCCTGGTATGACAACATTTTTATTATACAAATACCTTTTGACTGATTAACTTGAATAGCAATAGACTTCAAATGTGATCTGAAGTTTATTAACTTTTTTTCTTTGACCTCAATCTTGTAGAAATAAGGGTATTTAAGCGTAGGTGCTATTATATTAAATCATCAAGAGACATTTCCGAGATATCCTCACTTTGTGATTTGTGTAGTGTATAGCAATGTTTTGCTATGCATTTCTACTTACTGATATTACAACAATCATTGTAATTTGTACTCTGGCAGACAATTTGCTCATATAATAAAGGTGATGACCATAAATACACATATGTATGGCTTACTTTTGTTAGGGGTTAGAGCAGTTGACTGATTATTTTCATTGACTGAAAATGTCTCTCATGGTGCCTAAAATGATTCAAAATGCAGGAAATGAAGGTGCAAATTTCAAATTTTTCCTGGTGGAGCCTGCTCCCAGATCCCCCCTCCCCACTATATTTCACGCCTTTGGCACTCACCCTCCCACTTTTCAGTACCTGCAGAAGGGATATTTCCCAGTTTTAACATAGGCTAGTGTGGGAGGCCCTGAGAAAGGGTTAAACACTCTCATGTTTTCAAAATCACGATAATTTATCATTTTATGACACCAAGCATAGTTTTGAGTTGTTTTCACCTGAAAAAAACACAGAAAATGGCATAGTTATGAGCAATATACATCCATTTATGTACATGTACAATAGTTACAGTGTGTGGGTTGGTGTTAGGAGGCCAATGTCACAGAATACATGTACCTGTAGCTTTAAACATCCATTGTTTGTCATATCAATTCATGGAAATTAGGATAAGATGAAGACCATTTGTTATTTTTGTATCCACATTGATTTCTGGTCCGTCAGAACAAGCACTTTGCCACTTAGATGTAATATTTGGTGTTGCAGCATTTGATTATGTATGTAGCAGCATCAAGGAGGAGACAAAGGGGTCATGTTCATGATGGCTGGACGGGCATTTTCATTTAGTGTGAAATGTGAATTGTGACCCATACATGTTGAACATAAATATTTAACAGGATGACTTATTTTGCGTGACTTGAGTTGTGGCCATACCATTTTATGATGGGCAAAGTGTGGCGGGAGTAAATTATGTTGAGTGATGTATGATCTCGAGAGTCTCTATCACCTTCTGCTTACTTGAAGCAAGTTCCAGATTACGTTTGTGAGAAATACATTCAGCCCTTTTTTCCTCCCTCATTTTGTATTGAAATATGGCCTTATATATCAGCACACACAATGCTTTAGTACAGTTGTCCCAGTCTTGAAATACCTCCCAAAATGTCGGGGTGGTAGTGGTGGGGAAAGTGGCTCCTCAAGGCGGATTGTGTTGAAATATGGGAAGAATTAGAGTTGGGGCATGTAGCAAATCCGCCTGTAAAGAGAATATGATCTCAAATGGCAGGGATTTCTCAAAATAGGGATCACTTTACTGCAAATCATTATAGCACATCGTTGAATTGTTGCCTGCTACACAGACCTTATATTCTATTAATCCGTCAATCCACAAGTGGAGAAAACTCTGAGCCTGCTCTGCCCTGGACACTGAAGATGCACTTCAAGTCTATAATGAGCTGAGCATCTTTTATCTTTAACAATGCTTTGACTGATCAGCAAAAATATAATTGTGGTTGTTCCTTCCAAGTGGTTAAAGGAAGCATTGGGCTGTGTGAAGTAAAAGTCAAAAAATGTGTATTAATAGCAGAATCAGGGACTGTTGATATATACTTGTAGTAATTACTCCTGTGACATTTGGCTGATAAAAGTATGTTCATTTCTTGTTTTCCGCCACCCGTCTCATTAAAGTACCTTAACGTGAGTATACACGACTGAATCATGTAATTTAACATTAATTTTGGTTGATAAAAGAAGAATGGATTTATGATAAACAGGGCTATATTATCTGTGACATGCATGAAACCTGAAGAAACAGACAAATTAAGTACACAACGTCTCATTATGTCAAACTCAAAGTCCACAGGGATATTGATTCATTTTGTGCTTCTTCCCCGTGCATGCTGCATCACTAACAAATTGATAGAGGCACTTATATTGCATTGAGCTTGGTGATGCAGTTGCAGGATTTCATTCAATTTCCGGGCATGGGAAAAATAACTATCTCAATAAAACTGGTCATGTGACAGGCAGCTGCACAGCAAATGATAAATAAATGTGACATTTGCACATGCATCCGTTTGGAAAATAAGGTGCCCTGTACATCACCTGAAGCCATTGTTACAACCTCCCAGTGTGCCACTCCTGTATACCATGGTGTAATGATTATGCTGGGTCTCCCTATCTCTTCCTGTGGTTTGTCATAGGAATCAATTACGTTTTTGCCTCCCATGTTTCTTTGTTGTCCATGTAAAATGATTGCGGCTCTTGATTTTGTGGCCGTTTCTGTTCATTCCTCCTGGTTGATACAGGTCGTGGTTATGTGAGGCTGTGGAGTGACAGTTTTGGCCTGCTGTCTTTAATACTTTAACATGGCGGAAAAAGAAATTGAAGATTGTACAGGGCCAATGCGAGTAGCATACCCAAGGTGAATAGCTTTCTTCGGGGCATCAGAGGTTGCATATTAAGCAGTTAAACCATTTGTTTAAAATTGAAGAGAGAGAGGCTAACTACCTTTGGAAATTATGTCATCATATTTTTCTGCCATCATGCCATGAAAAAAGGTTATGATAATGTGAAATACAAATAAGAACATGTTTTATTGGTTATTAATGATGCATGCATAATTTTAGTAAATGATCACGATTTTTGTACCAGACACATACAATAAACTTGAAACATTGACATGATTAATAATATGATGGATTATCAACAGCAGGAAGTGCACTTATGTGGAACAAAAATGCTGATACAAGACTTAATAACAAACAGCTCAATAAATGTAAAGGAAATAGTTGTCCCCCTTGTGAGGGAGTCAGACCATCCCTAGGGCACTGTGAAAAAGTGATCACATGAAGCAGGTGGTCTCTCATTGGAGATAAAATGAAGTACCATAGCAAAGGATAAACTTAGGAACCTGGTGAATGTGTGTGGTCTTTAAGGCAGGTAATCTCTCAAAAGAGGAATTTTTGTATACATTTACTTATATCCTGTAACTCGGCTACTAGGTGGCACCCCTTACTAGAGGTTTATTTTGTTTAAGGGTTTGCCCCATGGGGGTAGCCTTTCTGTATTTGGGTTGTCGATCCGTTCGGATGTGTACTCTCATTACCCCGATATCTACAGAATGCCTTCATGTATTTTGCTCAAATTTGGTGATATGCTTATCTTTTCTGGCAAGATGAACTAATTAGATTTTGGTGTCACCATGACCTAATTTTAGCAAATGGCAGTCTAATAACATGCTCGTTAGAGCTCCTTACCACAATATCTCCAGAATGATCAATGCATTTTTCTCAAATTTGGCAGTATGCTTACCTAGCATGCCAAGATGAACTGATTAGATATTGGTGTCACCATGACCTAATTTGAACAAATGGCAGCCTAATTATGTTTGTTAGGGCTCATTACTGCAATATCTCCAGAATGCTTCCATGTATGTTGCTCAAATTTTATAGTATGATTGTCTTGTATGCTAGGGTGATCTGGTTGGATTTTGGTGTCATCATGATGTAATTTGAACATTACATGATGCAGGGCTTGACATTAAGGCAAGCCCTATAGTCTGGGGCTAGTAAATTTAATTTTCGGGCTAGCAAATGTTAATAAGGCCTAGCCCGATCGGACTAGTACATTTTTTTCAATCGGGTACCTGGTTCAGTTTTTTCCAGTTGTTTGGTGACTCAATGTAAAGTCACTCAATTGTGTATGACTGAATTTGTCAACTTACAATTAATTTCCCACATTTTGTAGCTTATTAGTTGGTTTACATTCCACAGTATCAAAGATGTGATTTTTCTTTTTTCAACAGGATTTCCTGAGATTTATTTAATACATTTTTTTGTAAAAAGAGAACGATTTCGGGTTTGTCCTGTATGGCAATCACATCCCTTTGTGATATTTGTGTAATAAAATGGTTTACTTTGTATATTTTGCTTTGGCAATTGCATCATTTATTTGTTAAGATTTTAGTCCTTCAATTTATGATACTGCATCAGAAGTTTGTCCACGGTACAAAAGGTTGTGGGGCTAGTAACTATTCCTCAGGACAAAAGTGGGACAAGTAAAATTCTGGTGGGGGCTAGTAAAATTTGCTGGCCACTAGCCCAGGGACTAGTGGCTGAAATCCTTAATGTCAAGGCCTGACATGTTCGTTAGAGCTTGTTACCAAGATCTCCAGAATGCTTCCATGTATTTTGTTCACATTTTGCAGTATAATTATCTTGCATGGTAATATGAACTGATTAGATTTTGGTGTCACCATGACCTAATTTGAGCAAATGGCAGCTTAATTAGAAGTTCGTTAGGGCTCGTTAGCATGATATCTCCAGAATGCCACCATGTATTATGCTCTAATTAAAGTTTGATAGGAATAACTAAGGGGGCTTTATGTTTTGGGTTGTTCGTCTGTCCGCATTTCTGTCCATCCGGATATGCACATTCTTGTAACCATGATAGCTACAGAATGCCTTTTTGTGTTCTCAAATTTGGGAGTATACTTATCTTACCTGGCAAGATGAACTGATTAGATTTTGGTGTTACCATGACTTAATTTGAGCAAGTGGCGGACCCTTCAGTCAACCCTTTGTGTTACAGGTACATGTATATCTAGCTTCAATCTCTAAATCAGTATGGAGAGCCTGTGGTACTAAAGACACCAAATGGAACCACTTTCTAAGCATGTTGTAAAGTTTCTTCCGAGCATACAGTACTCCATCGTTACAAAAGTAAACATGTATTGCATCATTCATGATTGGTTTTAAACTTTTGTCTGTTTACAGATTTTGGTACATCAGCATGGTGTCATGTTACCGTAACAGTTCCAATGCAACCCAATGTTTCTGGACTCACAACACCAATCAGAACATCCGCTTGAAGTATGATATCTGGCTCGTCAATGGTAGTCCTTTTACGAAGCATGTCAATCCATTTGAGCACCAGTTTTCTTTTGATCAGCACGACATCTTTGAAGTGTACTTAGCGTTCCTGGGTGCATACACTGTGCTGGTTCCCGTGCAGATGTATGCGTTGAGTAAGCAGAAGCACATGCTTCCCCTGTTACTGACTATATGCATGTGTATGGAGTACACAGGCATCCTCTTCAACTTCGTCCATGTGCTGAAGTTTGCCTTTGATGGGCAGGGCATAGACTTGCTGCAGGTTGTGGGTAACTTTGTGGACAATGTGGCACAGTGTCTGTTCATGCTGCTGATCCAGCTGGTGGCTAAGGGCTGGACCATCACCCAGATGTACCTGAGTAGAAGGGCCAAGGCTTTTCTCCTCACCATTTGGGCTACCTACACAGTGGCCAATATGGCACTGTTCATCTGGAATTTGGTAAGCCAGACTTGTTTGAATGTTGAAAAATTGCTACTTTCATGACAGGTGTAATAAAAGGGAAAAGAACGAAAATCCTCCATCCTTGCTTAAAAGTGATTGTCTGGCAAAAGAATTATAAAAAATTGGTGGACATTACTGGTCATGAATGCTGTGGTTGTTCCTTACATATTAACCATGAAGCACTAGTGTGCTGAATGAAATGTAATTATGCTAGTACCAGCCACATTACTGATCCTGTTAATCACAATGTCCTCAAAATTTTTGGGTGTTCACTTCACGAATGTGATACATAGGTGGTAAGTATATGAAATTGGCATTCGAGACTGACTATATGTGATTTTATTGTGCCTACATATACATGTACATTATTTCAAGTATTATGGTTTACATGTATTTATCTAATTGGTATTCATAGATTTCCATGTCATTGTAATTATATCTGGTTATTGAATAATATTTTGTGCCCCGAAATACATAGTAATGAAGACCTGGAATGGTTTTATATCCTTTTTAGGTCAGTCTGTAAGTTACCTTCAGAACAGTTATCTGCCTCTATATTCACCCTTTGCATGTATCTGTATGCAGTCAGTCATATTAGTTTGCTGTTGTCCTGTCTACGACTATAGAGTGATATTTAGTTTTCATACATGTGCCTGCAAAATGTCCTATTTGACCATGTACACATCATTGGCATAGACATCCAAAACCAATATTCTTATTGTATGCATTGTGTTAGTTATTACAACATAATGTAGCTGAGTTATGGAAACAAAAAATTCCAAGAACGATACCGTCTTACTTCCCCAAGCATCTTTAAGGTTACATAAAGACATGGCGGATAATTGGCACTGCCAGAGAGGGAATATTGATTGTTCTCCATAGCAGCATAAATTGCAAGTACTGCATTCACTTTGTGCCACCGTTGCATATTACCTCATTAAAGTTGTTTTGATTTGCCATTGGTGTGATATAAGAGCATTATGCATATCTGTTAACTCTCCATACCCAGCAAAATTGTGTTGATCTACTGTATGTGAATTTCAAGCCTGGAAGCATTGACATAATGAAGAAAGTGTTTTGATAATGCTGCCATCTAGGTAGAAATGAGAACATCATATCCCCACTAGATTGTGTGCCAGTGATGGCATGGTTTCAAAATCTGCTGGTGATACTTCTGACCACAATGCATTGATCCAACTTGTTATTTTCCATGTGTCATGACTTACAATATTATAAAACACCATTAACCCTCATTTGCTCTAAATTGCATCACATTGTGATATAACTACAAATGTCTACCAAATGAATTCATTACAAAAGAACCATTTGCACAATATGTGTAAAATAATAATGCTATGTACTTTGATGTCCAGTCAGGTTTTTTTTTTTTTAGCTCTATTGACCATAGGTTGCAGAGCTTATGTGATCACTTACTTCTGTCCCTCCATCTGGAAATTTTTGCTTGTGGATGTGATACAGTTCATTTTCAAGGTAGCCCTATATAACTTTCCGGACATATCAAGTGTATGAAAATGTAGATTGAGTTCAATATTGGTGGCGCCAGCTAGAATATTATGTAATATATAGGCCAAGATGTGGAAATGTTGAGAATGATATTTTTCAAAGAGTACTGAATGAATCGTCACAAAACTTGTCAGGAATATCAATCAGGCTACAAGACAAAATGTGTTGAAATATGGTGGCGTTATCTACAGTATTACAAAAGATATGGACCAAAATGTGTCAGGCCTGTGGAACTAGCATCATATGTATTAAAAGTACATTGAATTCATTATTTTGAGTATAAGTTGTGATGGAACTTGGAAATTTACACCAAATATGCATAAGGCCAATGATCAAATTTGGGGTGGCCTTAACCAATTTTTCAAGGTCATTAAGGATGCAGTAAAAAGGACACTAAATTTGACATGTTGAGAAATCACAAGGCTAACAATACAAAATGAAATGATTAGTAGTTTGGTATTGCATATGGGTGACCTTGACCTACTTTCTCAAGGTCACAGAGGGAATGCTTATCAGGCCCATGACATTATAAATTTAGATGGAACTGCAAAACTTACACCAAATGTGCATTAGGCCAGTGGTCAAATTTTGTAATGTGACCATGACCTATCTTTTATGATGATTAAGCTTTTAAGAAAAGGGCACTAAATTCAGTATGTTGATAAAGAATAAGGGTAATGATACCAAATGTATCTGAAATGTTTGTTCATGCGAAAGTTTGATGCTGTGTCATATGGATGACCTTAACTAGTTAATTTCAGGGTCATGGAAGGAATGCATTTCAGATTGTATGTCAACAAAGCATCAGGCCCGTGGGCCTCTTGTAATTTTTTTCTTGTGGCTGAAGGGTGACAAGCAGTATGTTTGTCTGTGAATGTACTAAATTTTTGTATAGAAGCACTGATTTTGAATATGTGTGATCTGTAATAGTAGTTATTCAGCACTGTATTTATAACTGTGGTTGCACTGTGCATTATTTTATTTTTTTCATGTACTTTGTTTTACAGACAGAGGTGGATGCCATTTCTGATATAGATGAATGGGAGACATGGCCCGGTTACCTCATCCTTACTTTCCGTATATTCATCATGGTGTGGTTTTTATTAGAACTGCGCGAGACATTCCACCTAGAACGACATAATGCCAAACTACGATTCTACCTTCACTTTGGGGCTGGCTTTCTTGTCTGGTTTGTGTATTTGCCAATCGTTGCTCTCATTGGTTCCCAGGTGTCAGCACTATGGCGTGTGAAAACGATTCTCAGTAAGTGCAATTTCGCAAAGGTTCATTCCATAACTATTGTTCATGTACGTGTAAACCAGTATTATCATTCCACTTTCCTCCCTAGCATGACAGCGTTTGAATAATCTTCTCACTCCCTTGTCTCATGTCAATTTTGTCACTTAAGTAGAAGGCATTGTTTAAAAACTTTTTAAACAAAACTGGGTCACTAGGTCAAGCATCTGGATCATGGTGGTCATTTATGAAAACTACAATACATCAAACTAACATATTGGCTTATAACATCAAAAGGAAAGTATCTATGAGCATTTTGTGTTGGTGCTGCTAATTTTGACTTTGTGTAACAAAGGCTTACATGTACAGTGAAACCTCCCTATACAGAACACCCTTGGGACCGAGCAAAAGTGTTCGGTATAGGGAGGTGTTCGGTTTAGGGAGGTTCCCATATTGTGGCTTCATGTCTCACCAACCGTACTATACAGATACCTGCTGAGATCATTATGGTGGGAGATACTCATGTTAACTACATGTACATCATTAAATAAATGAACAACAAAGAAGTAATTTTTTATTGTTTTATTTATTAGTTGGGAAAGATGTACTGACTATGATAGAATAAATTTCAGATGTGTACATGCATATGTATATAAAATTATTAAAGAACATTATAACATCTAGTGTATGTTCATATTGAAATAACATGCTTAGGACCTTGCACCTATTTTAGCAGAGCTGTTGCTCATTTCTGCTACTCCTTGAAACTAAATCCCCTGGCTTTGGTGAGACGAACATAATGACTTAATTTGTAAGTTATTGTTCCTTAGAATGATTAAAGAAAACACCAAAAACTGGCCCAATTATCCCAGAGAGCAAGGTGCTAAGTGACATTGACACTTTCACCCTCCACCCTGTTGTTGCCATCTATAGAAGTGGCAACAGGTGTTCAACAGCTTGCCTGTGGATTGTTTCTATTGCTGCTGGTATAAGCAATAATTAAACCTGTCTCTGAAGTTAATCTAGTTAGTTTCAGCCTTATCAGTAATTACTCCCTGCAAATACACAAAAATATGTAGAATGTGTGTTCAGTATAGGGAGTTTTTTTGGGAAAGTGGTGTTCATTTGGGGTGTTCATGTTCACTATAGAGAGGTGTTCAGTATAGGGAGGTTTGCTTACAATGGAAGCATATGGGAAAAAAATTGGGACCGAGAAAAAGTGTTCGGTATAAGGGGGTGTTCGGTATATAGAGGTGTTCGGTAAGGGAGGTTTTACTGTATATCTGAATAAAGGTAGATCCTAGGTTCATGGTCAACATTGAACACTAATAGGAAAATACCTGTGGGGTTTCTTTTATTGCTGTTAATTTTGAGCTTGAGTCACATAGAAAGGTCCAACTGACATATTGCTGAGGGGGCGCAAGGGTATTTTCATGACTCGTGATCCTATCTTTTTATTTTCCGTGATCTGTGAAACAATAAAATTAATTTTCGGGATTCGTGATTAAACCATTGCTCGTGAATCGTGAATATGCATATAAGCTGAATAATTTTTCCTGTGAACTGTGAAAACAATTTTTTTTCCTGTGAACTGTGATCAAGACCCCCCCTTGCCCCCCCTCATTGCTAATGCTGAATTCTAGGCCCATGGTTACTACTGTTACAGGAATGTGCCAGTGGGGCTTCTTTTGGTGTTACATGTAGTAATTTTGACCTTGATGTAGGCCTACCATACCAAGGTCACTCTAAGTCAGAATTGCAGGTGGTTGATTTTGAACCTAATTCTCAAGGTCACACGGCCACATAAACTCAAGAAGGACACTTCTTGTAGTATGAAATGTATCAGGAAAAAAAGATAGCAAGTGACTGCCTGTTCTGTGAATGTTCTGTTTTTATACATTCCATAAACTTGTAGAATCTCTCCATTAAGATTCGCATTTGATGAGTAAAATTATTTTCTTTGAGTCTTCTTTTGCCTGAAAGTCAAGGAAATTGGCAATGGATGATGAGTATGGACACAGATATACTTCAGGAATGTAGGACTGTTGAAAATTGTTGTTTGTGCAGGGTTAATTTGTTCTTATAAATTGGCAGTTTGTACATGTTGACCTACATAGGAAGCTGCTTACATGTGTATGAATGATGATATCTGTCTTTTGACCTTTCAGGTATGACATACGCAGCTGACTTCCTATGTTTTGTGGTGCTGACACACCTCCTGTGGCCGACCCGCAGCTATCTGTACTTCAACCTACAGTTGAAGACACGAGCACCAGCTGAAGAAATGGAAAGCACAGGTCTGGTTTCCAAAGAAATGCCCAGTACCCCAACTCCCAGCCAAGCCTCGACTACTCCTGACTTGCCTGACTAACCATATCAACTCTGGCCAACTGCAGGCCTGCTGTCCAAGGTGCACACGTGAAACCTACATTATTGCATGCTGACCACTCTTTCCCATAGTTCAAAAATGCTATTTTCCCAGTTAGTGAAATGAAGTTTCTCAATGGAATGCTGGATGTAGTCATATAATTGTGTACCCATATCCAGTCCTGCTGAGCTTGTATTTTCTCCAACAGATGTTTCTTCCGATTAATTATCAAGCCTGTGGTGCACAGCAAATTTTTGCATAATCTTTCATTTGAAGTTCACAGTTGGTTTCGGAAATCTCAGGTCAACATTTTGTTAGCCTTACAGGGCAGCAGGATAAGGATAACAAACTGTGGTTAGATTGTTGTATCATGATAAGTGGTGTCATTCTCTCAGGTCAACAGCTCTCCCTTGTTTTGGCCATGTATTGGGGTTAAACAAAACGGAAAGCTGTTGGTTCCAATTTTTATCTGCAGGGAAAGAGTCCAAGGTCTTGTTTGCAGTATGGGTGACATGCACTTCTGTAACTGGTGTGCTTGGATACTTGGTCAGTGCCTCGTGGCATTTCATATGTTTCTCGTCCGTTAACATTCTGTCCATCTTGTTCATACATTTTATGTAGCTCCCAACTTTGGAACTCGTGTGGGCAAAACAATTGTGGATTCGTTTCCAAAACAACTGTTGGTGTGTCTTAGAAAATGGTTTTAACAAAACATCTGTGGGGATAGTAGGATGAAGAATAGTTTTGTAAAGTTTGCAAATTATTTGTAATTTGTTTTGACAGCATGAAAGAAATGTTCTAAGATAAACGTCTAACACATTTGGGATAATGTTACAGTGGTACCTGCTACATGTAGCCATTGCTATGAGAAGTCACCAGCTCTTTGTGACTACATTTTTCTGGCCAATAGTCACTTGCTGTGTGAATTCACTTGCTGCAACAGGTCACCAGCTGCATGCAACTACTTTCCTGTGGCACAAAGAATGGTCACATGCAGCAGTTACCACTGTACTCAATTACAGATTTCCTATCATTTTTGGTGGGTATAGTTTTATATTCATGTAATATGTTAACATTTGAAACTTCTGATATCTTTCAAATGATCCTAAATACTAGTAAATGGGTCACAATTTCCACCATTGAATCTTCATATATATATATATATATATATATATATATATATATATATATATATATATATATATATATATAATGGACAGTGGGGTGGTAGCAATCAAATAACATCTTCATATGCATGCATCACAAATACTCATTAGATTATTACCAAAGAGGAAGAGTTTAACATTCTATTCTTGGTGTCAGCATGTGCTCATGCACTGCTAAATCTTCTGCCTTTCCAACACAAAGCATGTAATCTGCTTCAATTTTGGCTTACCTGTTGCAGAGATAAGTGCTTCAATACACTCTGTGATTGATGCTTACAAAAAAAGGTGCTCTTCCATTCACATTCACTAATTATGCATCCCCGTAGGAGGAGATGCATATCGTGTTGAGTCTCTGTGTCAGCTGTCTCCACCGCCGCCATGTATTTCATTTTCCTTATATTTCTGTCCCCTCTTGACCTATTGCATACTAATTTGGTACAGATAATCTATGGGTCTGGTAAATTTTCCCCTAATAACAATATGTAACTTTGAGGTCAAAGGTCAAGGTCAAATCCTTGTTGCATTTTTGTGCTGATTCAGCAGTTTTCACATATTGGCTTATACCTTCTTAATGGTGCATCGTAGACCCAAAGTTACTATAAAACGTTGATAGGAAAGTACCAATGGGCTTCCAATTTTTATGATTTATTTTAAACCTGTGTGACCTTGAAAGGTCAAACTACATACATTCCTGTTGATTACTATGTAAGTCAGTGGAGATTGCAGTGCTAATTCACATTTTCAATTTCTTTGTCCAAAACAATTGACCAGTCACTTCAAACTTGGTGGGAATGTACGTCGGATAAGTATCTACCAACAGTTTCAAATGGTCATGCTTCAATGATTTTTTGATTTTTTATGTTTTTTTTTTTTTTAAATTTTTGCATTCCTATTGATTACCATGCAGGTCAATGGGGTCTGCAGTGGTAGTTTGCATTTTGATTTCTTGAAAACTGTATGCCAGGTTCACTTGAAACTTTTGGTACAGATACTCTATAGATTTTTTTTTCATATGATTGTGGATGACCCTCAGGTCATAGGTCAAGGTCACAATGCCTTGCAAAATAAAATGGTTTCCCAACCACATCTTCAAATGGGTATGATTGAAGTCCATCAAACTTTATCCCTTAAATTTGCTAAGAGGTGACCTTGAGATCAAAGGTCATAGTCAAACTTTCTGCAAAACAATGGTGGCCCTCTTAGAGGGGTGTCCTCTGGTGAGAGGCACCAGCTCGGGGGATGCATAATGTGTTTTGCACTAAAAACTTGCTTCTAGTTTTTCTTGTCATTTAAAAAAAAAGTGGACTAGAATATACTCATACATTGTAATTTTCTTGTTCACATATTGAAATAATTAAATAGGTAAAAACATGAATTACCATATTTTGATTGGGGCAGATGTCTATCAACATTTAACTTTTTAAGTAAAACATTGTATATATGTAAATATTGCTTGCAGACCTCTTTGTTTCTGTCAGTCTTGTAATACACCAAGATGTACATATTTGTAGTCTGCTGAGAAAGATTTGATCTGCATTTTGTCATGGCAGTGTATGATTGTTCTGGCTATAAGTGTGTTCATTTGAAAGTACAAACTCTTCAGTGTGTTCATATGTGTGGTTTGTACAGCACGGCATGACATCTATAGTGAAATTTTATCGCATTTGCAGTGCAGCAAAAAATAAAGACACCCAGAAGAGCACGATGAATAATGACATTTTTGTTACTTTTCTCTCTGTATCCAAGGTCTCCTTGATTCTGGAATAAACTCAGATGAATCCATAGAACTGCATGACACCAGTATACCACTCTCCCTGAAGTCACCTACCGACACAAAGCCTCCAGTTGCGACAAATAAGGATACAGGTCCGTTGGTGGATCCAGTCTGTGGTATGCAAGTAACTCCTTGCAGTCCAAAAAGAAAGATGCCGGTACATGCAGCAGCAGTAGCAGAGAACATGGTATCTAATGGAAGTCTTGTGCAGGAACGATCTGAACTGCAGGAAAAGGAAATCAAAGATGCTGTACCTGTGACAGTGAATACTCCAGAGTAGGCAGCCTTTTGGCTGGCGATTGGGTCAAAAGTCTAAACAACAGCTGAATAAGAAGATCTATTTTTTTCTGCTTCGTGTAGAAGAATGTTATCATAGGTTATGAAACAGTGATTCTACATGTACCAGTATTGCTTTCAGTCACATGTACTGTGTAAATTTGCAGGTTTTGTGGTAAACAATACAGTTGTGGATGCTGTGATGAGAATTAGTGCCAACTGTGGGCACATATCAATTTAAATGCTTTCGTGCAGTTTGAGCATTTGTCATTGTCTCTATGGAGACAGTGCATGAAACTATCTCAAGTTTTGCCAATTTGTGTTTAACACATTGACCCATATCAAAGTATAGGCCTCACTTTCATCTTATACATGTACTCCATATATGGGTAGCTTTTGTTCATAATCAGCCAATCACTTAGAGTACACGTGATTCATAACTGTCAACTGGAGAACGGTCACAGTGACCAGAACACTGTATAAACATAGACAATTTGGCTCAAGTGGAATATATGGACATTATAGAGATGAATACTTTCAATTCTTTTGGTTTAAATGTATGAATGCACGATAATTAAAATCATTGCAAACAGAATAAAGCACATTTAACATAGTGTAGGTTGTTTGAACCGAGTTACACCTTTTGTAAAAAAAAAAAAAATAGTCCATAAAGGAACTACATGTTGGTATAGTCCACTTGACCCGACAATTCTGGCCTTGATCCATTCCATGTTTTTGCAGTAATGGGAGTAATGATGGTTTAAGGAGTACACCCGGAAGTATTTGTATATTGTGTTGGAAAAAAAAACTCTTTTTCCCATCAACTGTCCTGTGACCTAGTCTAAATTTCAGTCTGTGATTATAGAATGTTTACTAGGCTACTGGTATCCAGTGTGCCTGAATTATATTATGTTCAGGAGCTTATGGATAAGTTTATTTACCAGTAAATTATTATAACATATGGATTATATGATCTCTCCATGTATAGGAAACAATGAACCTGAACACAACATAAGGCCATAATTTTAGCTCAGCTGACTTATCAGTCAGCTGAGTTAGCAAGACGGTCAGTTATCAGTCATCCGTTTGTTGTCCATTCACATTACATTATTGATTTCTTCTCTGAACTCTGACATGGGTGGGTCTGTACCAAATTTGTTCAAATGGTCATGCTTCAGTGATTTTTATTTTTGTGTGTGTGGGTGATTTATTGTTTGTTCACATTTTTTTTTTCGGGGGGGGGGGGGGAAATCTTGCATCCTCATCATCTCCATAACACTTTGCCAATTGTTTTGAATGTGAATAGAAATGCTTGTGGGTACCCCCAGACTTTATTTTTGTTACCAGGTGGCACAGTGATTTTTTCATGATTTTGTTCACAATTAAGTTACATTCAACTTCTCCAATATGGAGGCACAGATTTCTTCAAAAAGGTTTCAATGTAGTCTTTATGCTTACAAGATAAAATTCGTTTATATGGTGAGGATAGTTAAATTTTTGGCACAAAGGAACTCTGAACTTTGATGGTGGCCATTGCACTGGTGTAACATTGCCTTATATCTAGGTAGTGGTTACTTCCCAGGTGCATAATAACAATTGAACATATATAGGAACATACCTGAGGCATTTCATCTGGTATTGTGACTTTTGACCTTAACTGACCTTGATAGGTCATATTGAAGTCAATCTCTAAAATCAAGATTGTCATCTTTTACGTAATATCAATTTAGATTTACGTAAAAGATGAAAATGTTTAAAATGTTCACAGAATTATTTTTAGTTTAGTTTTTGCAAAACTGTTACCCAGGTACATCTGAAACTGAAACTTGGTAGAAGTATTCTCAGTCAGAGAGCCGAGCAAAATGTTCACAAGATGTTGCTGTGCACTCCTGATCTTTAACCAATTGTTCATTTGGGATGCCTAAAAAAATTAAGCATACATTCCTATTGATTACTGTACAAGTAAGCCAGCCTTCTGATACTGAGTTGTTTTTTTTTTGTTTTTTTGTTTTTTTGGTGCTGAAAAATCACTGGCTACCGCTTAAGTGTAGCACTGCTTAGCTCAATTGAGACTTACTTTTGATTAGAAAATGCTTGTCAGCTGAGCATGGACTGGTCACACAGCCCTACAGCTTTTGAAATTGTATAGTTTGTAAATTACAAATAACAAAGCATCACCAACAATTGAGTACTACCAAGTACTAAATAGAGCTAGATTGTAAATAAATATTGTATATAAACTCACAACAATAAAATTGCTTCATATGAATAAAGTCTTGAAGAAAGATATCTTCATATTTACAATAACATTTGGTAAGCATGTCGCCACTTTTTACACAGAGGTTTTTATTGTGCACACAGATCTTCAAGAACAATGGGAATAGCTTTATTATAACTAGAAAGAGAGGGAATGACTTGTTCAATGCCAAGTATAATTCTCTGCAATATCCTGCATTGACATAATAGCATTTGTTTTGTGATGACTGCAATAGTGTTGAAAATATGTTTGAGCCAGCAAGTACCTCTTCCAGGCATTGTGTTGTATGAACATAGTAAAGTCTGGATAATTTGTACTGTGTTTAAATTTTTGCAAAAAACAATAATATCTTCATTTTTGAAGCCTTGTATTTTGTGTTAGTTAAGTGATCAAAAATTATTATTATTATTATTGTATTTTTTTTTATTTAAAAAAAATATAGATTAGATTAGTTTTTATGTATTGTTTGGTAAGAATCCAACAATTAGAACCAAACGTACACACACAAACACATGAAGTTGAAAGTTTGTTGTAGGCCCACATTGTGTGTAACTATGAATGAAGGGTCAGCACAGTGGATTTACCACTATGGTAAATTCATCAAATTTGAAGTTTTATTGTGAATCGAACTTCCCGATTTTCAGACATAATAGATAACGTACCTCTCGATCAACATGAGAGAAAATGTTGAAACTGACAAATTTTTGTCATGGATTTTTCATTATTGCAGGCTAGAACTATGCATTAGCCAAACAGCTAGTGGCTAAAAGTGTGTGCTTTGGCTAAAAGCATTTTGTAACCTTTAACTTATGTATTTAATTAAGAAACCAATTCCATAATTTATTAAACTGTAATAAACTGATAATGTTTAGCAGTTTCGCTCAGTTATTTTACTGTATTCTGTGTGTTAGTGTGTTTGGAGCTTATCATAAATCACTCATGGATAATCCAGCCATGCCTTTAACTAAAGCCCACGTCATGTCATGTCAGGTATTTTCTGAGACAATTTTGGCAAAGTGGGTCAGCTTACCTCAATGTGGATTAGACATTGGTGGTTGATGCCGACAATATTCAGGTTTTAAAATGAGTCACCAAAACGTCATGTTTTTCTGTCAGAAATATCAAATTTTATTACATTTCCACAAACTTTGGCACTGAAGCAAAATTTTAAGCAGTTTGTTATGCTGGAAGCCATTGACAGATTTTGACAGTAATATTTAGCTGGCATTTGGCTATTTGAGCTGCCACTAATGCCAACCCAGCAATATTGGCCCAGGTAAAGAAAAGATGGTCTGTTGCACATGTCAATAAGAAATGTACATTCAATTTGCATACTATGGGAGGGAGGTTGTTTATTGAGCAGAGACAGCTTTTTCCTGTAAAGTTGTGTTTTTAGTTTTGTTTTTGCGAACTGCAATCAAATATGACCCCATCTCAGGCATACAAGTATGTTTCCTGCATTGAATAAAAGCAGGGCTATTGCATCTGTACAACTGATGCATATATATGTGTGTGTGTTGTGTGTGCGTGCATGTGTGTGTACAATAAAAGTAGGGCTATTGTATCTTTACAACTAATGTGTGTGTGTGTGGATAAAAGTAGGGCTATTGTATCTTTACAACTAATGTGTGTGTGTGTGTGTGTGTGTGTGTGTGTGTGTGTGTGTGCAAGGACATTAAAACTATTGTACACTGTGTTTCATTTATGTAATACAGTATTAATGTTTTTACTTTCATAAAATACAATGTATCTTGTACTGTTTTCCTTATTCAATGGCAAGTCAACCTTATTGCCACCAGTTGTTTTAACTGTGAGGCATTAATGGGCTTTCTACACTCAGTCTAGATTGAAAGGACCTACTAGTAAACAGATAATGCAAACAGTGAATCTCTTGCTGTCATAAATTATGGCCGGATTTTTTCCCCTGTCACTTATAGGATTTTGGCTTGCTTCTTTAAAACCTTACAAAGAACAAAGAGACAACATGTGTTAACATTGAAATGAGGACAATTACTCTACTTTGTACCAACATACAAGTTAAGAACTAAACTTAAAATAAAACTGGCCTGTGATGACTACAGTACCATTGCATCATCCAAGCACCATCAGAGATGCAGTTTTGAGGCCATACGTGGGAACCTGGAGTTCTGTATCAGCAGGAAGATTTAAGCATGGATTGTTTATAAAATACTGGGTAGTGTACTTTCCTTTTAGATTCAACATACTTGATCCTGATTTTGTGTATAGCTCCACAGATCCTTGGATCAATTGTGTTATGTAAAGCTAAGTCAGTTTTCTGTTGCATTAGGCAGCTTGGGTGGATTCCTGAAAAGCAAAAGTATGTATGATATGTGCTGCTAACTGGTTGAGTCAATTGTGAACTAAGAGCAAGCAGTCTGTGTTCAAATAACCATCCTACTGTTGTGTATTTGAATGTTCTGCCCAGAAACAGTCAATCACATCACAGTGCATATAACTACTTGTGCTTGTGTGAAGATGAGAAGAGAGAACATTTGTATATTTACAACTTTCTGCAGCCTAAGCAGACAACATACAAAGAGATGATGAAGTCTGCATTTATGATAACGTATCTCACTTAAGGTCGGGGGGGGGGGGGACCTTTCCTTGTCATCCCCGTAAATAAGATACAATGAGAAGGTGTCTTATACAAAGTTGTTCTTCATGAAAACATTGACTTTAATAAAAAAAAAAAAAAATGGATTCTTTAACTGTTCATCATGCACTGGATATGTGCCTAAGCTAATATGTTTGAGTTCCTAACAGTCATAGACTGTTTTGATTGTTAAGCATTGATTTTTTTGCAGTTGTATGTCGTATTCATCTCAAATGGTATGTAAAAAGTCTAGGTCTCTCATGTCATTTCCAAACCATGTACTGTCTGCAGTTGCCTGCTATGAGAGACTGTTTGCTAGCATAATTTGACAGTCTCTTGAAACGCCATCATCAATATTTCATGTACAGAGTCCGTTCAGCAGGCAATGTTTGCAAGGGATATTAATTTATAAGATATGGAGAAATTAGCATTGTGAAATATGTTCAGATGTGATCTCAAAGTTATGCCCAGATATGAACATTCACGCGATGCTGTGAGCAACTATATATTTTAAATTTATTTTTGTACATGTACAGTGTTTTACGAGTGTAGAATATGTGTATGTAAACAGCAGTCTGCTTCAGCAGATTTAAACCACTGTAAATACTATAAATTGCTTTAATTTCACTGTATTCCTATTTTCACTGTTTGCACAAAACTGAAAATAAAAACACAGTGAAATAGTCTTTAAAAATTGTTTGAATAGGAATTGTGTCCAAAATAGTGAAATTCAAACTGCAGTAAAATGTCAAAAATTTAAAAAAAAAAAAAAAAAAAAAGTGAAAATTTGAATATGTGAAAATAAAGCAATTTACAGTACTTGGTTCACAGGCTACACCCTATCCTCACCAACACCTGCAGATGGTTGGACATTGGGCATCATCCTGGTGTTCTGCTTTGATTTTCTTATATTTGGTCAAATTGTGAAACCAAATATCAAAACAGAAAGGCAAACAATGACAAAGCTTGTGGTGGCTTGCTTGTTCACACAATGCCTGACCAGTTTTGCTGCCAGTGCAGCTCATAGGAGATTGGTCCAAAGGCTTGTGGGGCATGCTTGTATATCCGTGTGTAACTTTAAGTTGAGTGCGTTGTGACATATTCCATGGTATTCCAACATTTACTATGGTAGTCAGATTTGACATGTAACAGTAAAAGCCCTGGGTATATGGTAATACCCAACAGGTGTAAATGTTGTCATGTCTATGAGTTTTTAGCTCAGCTGACTTGTCAGTCAGCTGAGCTTATCTTATGGTCCTCCGTCCGTCAACAATTCACATTTTCGACTTCTCCGAAACCGTCAGCCAGATCAACTTCAAACTTGGTGGGGATGCGCCTTGGGTGAGTGTCTACCAAGTTTGTTCAAATGGTCACAGTCCAGTGATTTTTGGAATTTCAATGAGTTTTTTTGTTCTTTTTTAGGGCAAATCTTAAAAAATCTTCTTCCATGAAACTGCTCACCCAATTATTTTGATATCACACAGAAACACTCCCTGGGACACCTAGTTCTTAATTTGTTCACCAGGTGGCGCTGCAATTTTCTAATTTTCTATGAGTTTTTGTGTATTATAGCTATTTTCGACTTCTTCTCCAGAACCGTCACTCAGATTAAGCTCAAACATGGTGGATATGTTTCTTTGTAGAAGAGTCAAACAAAGTTGTTCACTGTGTGGGAATGCTGCGGATTCCTGATTTTTAACGATTTTTTCAATTTGGGTACTTGTTGGTCAATGCAGCTTTCCTATTGATTACTATGGAAGTCAATGAGCATTCTAATGCGAATTCACATTTTCGACTTCTTCTCCAAAACCGTCATCCAGATTAACTTCAAACTTGGTGGTGATGTACCTTGGGTGGGTGTCTACCAGGTTTGTTCAAATGGTCATGCTCCAGTGATTTTTTTATTTTTAATGATTTTTTTTTTTTTTTGACAAATCTTAAAAAATCTTGTAAGTCAATAGGCATTCTAATGCTAATTCACAGGACAACTGACACAAAATTTACTGTTTACTTGATAACTTGAGATCAGTTTTGAGTTAGCTACACATGTTAATTATTCTGTATGAAGGTCATGCTGAGACATTACATGAATGACCTTGACCTTGTTTGTGGGGTCACAGTACAACATACATGAATTTTACTCTTCATTATAACTTGAGAACTACTTGAACTTTGATGTTGCACCTGTAAGTGTTCTTCTATAAAGTTCAGACTTACTCAGAACATGGTGTCCTTGATCCTTTCCCAAGTTCATAGAGCTGCAAGTGTGATGAATGTCAAGATCAGCTGAGGCACACAGCCCTCTTGTTTATGAATTTTTGTGTGTTATAGCTATTTTCGACTTCTTCTCCAGAACCGTCACTCAGATTAAGCTGAAACATGGTGGATATGTTCCTTGTAGGAGGGTCAAACAAAGTTGTTCACTATGTGGGAATGCTGAGGATTCCTGATTTTTAAGCATTTTTTTTTTCAATTTGTGTACTTATCGGTCAATGCAGCTTTCCTCTTGATTACTATGGAAGTCAATGAGCATTCTAATGCTAATTCACATTTTCGACTTCTTCTCCAAAACCGTCATCCAGATTAACTTCAAACTTGGTGGGGATGTACCTTGGGTGGGTGTCTACCAGATTTGTCCAAATGGTCATGTTCCAATGAATTTTAGATTTTTTTATGATTTTTTTCCATAAATCTTTACAAAAGTATTAATAGGGAAGTTTAACATGGGAATTTCTTGTAATGGTTATAACTTAAATAATTTTGACCAGATTTACTTCAAACTTGGTGGGGATGTGCCTTGGGTGGATCTCTACCAAGTTTGTTCAATTGGTCACGCTCTATTGATTTTTGGAATTTTCATGAATTTTTTTGTTCTTTTTTGGGGCAAACCTTAAAAACTCTTCACCTCTGAAACTGCTCACCCAATTGTTTTGATATTGTACATAGACACTCCCAGGGACACATAGTTCCCAATTTGTTCACCAGGTGGTGTTGCAATTTTTTCTACTTTTTTTTTTTTTTTTTTTAATGAATTTTTTTTATATGGTTTTGCTATTTTTCACTTGTTGTCAGAACCGGTCTTCAGATTAAGGTGAAATGTGATGGATATGTTATTGTGGAAGGGTCA
Organism: Hermodice carunculata; assembly: GCA_964020975.1. Lineage (NCBI taxonomy): Eukaryota > Metazoa > Annelida > Polychaeta > Eunicida > Amphinomidae > Hermodice > Hermodice carunculata. The sequence continues at coordinate 47,922,864 of OZ026615.1, read as the reverse complement.
AACAAAGTTGTTTACTGGGTGGCACTGCTTTAGATTCCTGATTTTTAAGTATTTTCAACTCGGGTACTTATCGGTCAATGCAGCTTTCCTGTTGATTACTATGTAAGTCAATGGGCATTCTAATGCTAATTCACAGGACAACTGACACGAAATTTACTGTTTACTTGATAACTTGAGATCTGTTTTGAGTTAGTACTGTGATGCTGCACATGTTAATGTTTTTGTATGAAGGTCATGCTCAGACAGTACATGAATGACTTTGACCTCGTTTCTGGGGTCACAGTGCAACATACATAAATTTTACTCTTCATTATAACTTCAGAACTACTTGAACCTTGATGTTGCACATGTTAGTGTTCTTTTATAATGGTCAGACTTACTCAGAACACGGGTGACCTTGATCCTTTCCCAAGTTCATAGAGCTGCAAGTGTGATGAATGTCAAGATCAGCTGAGCATGGGCTGTTCACACAGCCCGCTTGTTTTTTTTCTCATCTGGATTACCTGTGGTAATTTTTGCAATTGACGGTGCCAGGAACATAGGTACTTAGCCTGTAACCACAGAACTTATTTTCCCTAGAAGTTAGTTAAATGTTAGACCAGACTTGCAAGAAGTCTAAAGCTGCCCAGGTTTTGTACTTATGTTGGATTATAAGTCAAAAAAAACCAAAGGCAATTTATGACTTTCATGTACAACTATTTTCTGCAAAGAAGACCCAAGCTCCCTGTTATTTGTACTCATAAGTATGGTAGAGGTAACATGGAACTTGGTCTGCTTTGGAGGCAAGTATTTATTGTGAGCTGTAAAGTGTTAAGGTTATTTACAACCCATAGCTATTGGATATTTACTGCTTTTAATCAAAGACAGGTATATATTAGAAACAAAAGTATATTGCGCAAAAGTGTGAATGTTAAACTTATAAAGTCTACAATAGAAACACACACAAAACTTTACAGTTGCCACATAAAATTAACAAATATCATACTGCTTTAGATTTGTGTTGTCAAATCTAATTTTACATAAATATCAAGAGAGCCTTTTCAGGATGCCTGGCCATATCTGAACAAGAAACCACCAGTAAATAAGATACAGATACCTCTTTATGTCCGGGCTGATTATCTTTTGAACTATAGGGTGCCAGTAACTTAAGTTTAGGAGGTTCTGGACTGGATCAAATATTGACTAGAAAAGCAAATTTATCCATGTATATTCTTAAAAGGGGTTAAGAAAGTAAATATAATACCAAAAAATTTTCTCACTGTCATCTGCATAGTTTTGAAAGATTCAAGTGTTTTGTTTCTAGTGCAGATTAAAATCTTCCCTCCCAAGTTTTTAGTAACTAACATTAGCTATCATAAGATCATTAGGAGATTTCTGCATTGAACTGAACAGTTTTATCTTTGAAAGTAAATAAGAGTATAAATTCAGGCTTATATATATATATATATATATATATATATATATATATATATATATATATATATATATATATGCTATATGGTATACCGACAGCATTTAAATATTGTAAATGAAAAAAAACATGACATTAATTTCATCGCCAAGTAGTGAATGGACAAAAGCTTTTGATTTGTAACATGTCCTACCCATTGATCAGTCATAATTTTAAAGCTGTAATAATAGAAAAATGTCACCTATTTTACAGGCAAGTCACAGTCCCTTGATCTTCTTTTTCATTGCATCATCAATTCATGTGGATTTCAATATTTCAATTGTAAAGTTGTTTTAAAATATCAAAGGGATTTTATTGTACAGCTTTTTTTTTTTTTTTTTTTTTTGCTGCGAGAAATGTAGATGTCGCATTTAATACTTCTCTTGATGGGAATTACATGAGAAGTAACAATTTTCACCTGTATCACACTGAACCTCTACAATCATACTTGATGCCAGAGTTTGTAGAGAACATGAAAAGAACAAAGTATATGGGGGGGGGGGGGGGGAGGGAGATACCATGACATTTTGTGAAAGTGTTAGCTCAGATATTACATGGAAACAGGATACATGGTGATGCTTTGCGTGTAAACAGACTCTGTGGAACTCTGATATTAGGATTCTATCCAGAGGATACCCATCCAAGAACTACTGTACCTCTTTTCCTAATGGCAAATGGTTCAGTACAGGATGGTAATTTTACTGAATGTGTACATAATCTGAAGAAAAAAAAAAGAATAAAGTACAAACCTGAGGAGTACAAACTTGTGAAATCATAACTATTATCAAGGAACTGTGTACAAAGCATTATATAGATCTACATAAAAAAATAATGTACAGCATATTATCGTGCATGTAAAAAGGCTCGAATATATATCCTTGAAATTTGAATACAGATTTATTGTACATGTACATAAGGATAATGATGCTTACACATGATGGTAGTTGGTTACAGTTTCACCTGTGCTCCATGGTGGAATGCAGATGGAATACACAAAGATGGTGTTCCAGCTGTGAAGAAACAGAACTCTGGATTGTCTTTCATGTTGACCTAGTAGAAAGTGTAATGTATCATCACTCTTGCTACTTATTCAGAGCACTCATGTAATGTTATACATTACAAGGTATCTAAAATAATATGATAAAGTGCTTCTCTTACTCTTTCAATGTCCTTGTCACCTTGTTCTGATCATTTGAAAATTTGATTGGGGGGGGGGGGAGGGGGGAGATTAAAAGCCCTACTTATACAGGACCCCTTCATGAAATACCAGCTGAGAATTACTATATATTTTGCATGTCAGGATAATCTATTTTCATTTTAGATTTGAAAAAAAAAATTATAATGGAGACTTTAATTGATTGGTAGGTGAAAGCATTAGACTTCGCTAGCCAGGGTTTCACAATGGAAGTCAGTGCTCAAACAATTTCAGAAGTATAATGGCTTATGGATTACAAGTTTTGAATTCTGTATAGGTTGCTGTGATACTTAATAAAATTTAATCCACACATTTTTTAGTTTTCTCGGAATGTACGTGTATAGTTTTGTAGGTGTGTTCTTAACAACATAAAATGAATGGTTAAAACCATTCTCTTCCTGTGTTCAGCACCTTGAGTCTTCAATTTACTTCACTAATCATTGCTGCTTATACTGCTATATTTTATCTCAAAACTGCATTATGCGGATACAGCATACATATAATTGGCCCTAGATGCTCTGATATGCATAGGCTGCAATTTGTTTTTGAGCATGCTTGGTACTTCTAGGCTCAACATTTTACCTTCAAATGGCGGCAAAATCCCCAGCTTAACAGTTAATCTTCATGACTGGGTGCACTATAATTATGTAAGTTTTTTCTTAATAACTTTGTCTTTTTCTCTATAGATTTCATATTTCGTTCCTGTAAGTATTCACACGGAATGTCAGTGTCAAAATTTCTTTTCTTTGTCACTCCTACTTTTGACCTATCAGATTGTCCCAATTCCTATCTTGATGGTTCCATGTTCTATAACAGAAGTTGGCCAATGCATAATTGAGTTACACCTGTTCTGTTAATTCACATGAATAACTAGAATATTGAATTTTTTAAGACATTTTAAATTACATGTAATTGCCTTCAAGTACATGTATATATAGTCATTTTCATGAAATGTACCTAATAATGAACCAATGAATGTCTATGGTGTATGGAAAAACATAATCTGCTGGAACATTCATGTGAATGTATAAAACCTGCTTGTGTTTGTGTAACCACATGTTGAATTCATTGCTTTATTAATGATAATGCAACAATGCCCTGTCTGATTTATTGAGTTGACACGGCAGATCAGATTAAAATGTGTGTCAAGAAATGGTAATTTTTGACAAGATGATAAAAGCAATTGCTGGTGTGGAAGACTACCGTGCAAGACCAACCAAAACCTGGTAATTCATAGCAGGTAGTTTTTCCCGGCAGGAATAGCATCAGTTCTCAGGAGATGTGTGGTAACAAAGCCAGATGGTCTCTCCTAACAAGTGGTTTCAGTTACAATTATTGTTGAAGTGTGGAAATAGCACAAAGAATACAAAACAAAAACAAAAACAACAAAGCTGACATGCCTGTCATTACTGTTACTGAAAATGATGACCCAGTACCATACATTGAAAAGACTTGTAATAAACACAAAGGAGCCACGTTCACCAGAACAAAGCATGATAATGGCTTCTTTTTCTGCTTAACCCTGTCCCCTCAACCAACCAAAACTGGTTGGTGGTCAAATGGCGTCTCCAATGTTTTTGACTAATTTCAACAGTAATGAAAAACCATTTGAAGGAGAATTTTAGATGAGATGTATCAAAATAAAATGATCCAGGTCAACAGCTTTCCTTAGCATGGGTTGGGTGCTTAGTTTCCTACCATTGTCAAGGAAAGCTGTTGTCTCAGTCTTAATTAGAAAGGTTAAAAAGGTCAACAGCTTTCCTTAGCATGGGTTGGGTGCTTAGTTTCCTACCATTGTCAAGGAAAGCTGTTGTCTCAGTCTTAATTAGAAAGGTTAAAAAGTGGCGCTGATGAGCAACTAGTGTTGCAAACAGAATGCATGGACTGTTGATAGAATCGCAACTTTACATTTGTTTGAACCTACACTTTGGTTGTTGTCACATGCCATGCCTTGCATCTTTGATAGTTTACTCCGATACATATTTAGATGTGTGATTCAGCAACGACAAAACAAAACAGGCATTTTATCATCTTGTCTGTAGCATATTTATAATCATAAAAATGAATGGAGCACAGTGGATTTCACTGGTGTCACTTTTGTCATTAGTGTTTCACAAGTCATAGAGAGGTTAGGCAAGCCAAAGTTTTCACCGTGTGCCCTTTTTAAAGCCAAGTTCTTTTGGCATTTACATGTTATGCTTTGCTATTGTTTAATTGTCAGTGCCCATACAGTGATACAGGTCAGTGACCATCTTGCATCAAAGTCAAGGGTGTAAAGACTATGATCACTTGTGATGAATGTAAACTATTTATCGGAAAATAAATGTGCATCGAGATTAAGTTCATTTTCTTAGTTGTTTATGTGTGTGTGTGTGTGTGTGTGTGTGTGTGTGTGTGTGTGTAGAATATATACACAGCAACTTTAAAATGGTATCAAAAATATCACAGTTAAGTGTATTTTATTTTAACCATTACTGAAAGAATTATTCTCAGCAAATGAGTTTGCAAATTGCATTCTAAGAATTGAGTTGTTTAAATTCAATGGATGTTTGCATTTATGGATTGCCTTCAGCACTGGTGGAAAGTCTTTCTTTATTTGAAAATTTATTCAGCCACTAAATCAATCTGTCTGCAGTCTCAGGAAAGCCTTGTGCATGATTGTTGGTCCACCTTATTCCCGAGATCCCCAATTGGCCAAATTGTTTGCATATTTAGTTTTCTTGATCACAATTTCTAATCCACACAAAGGACTAGAACCACCATGATGCCAGCACTCTCAGCTTATCATAGAAATGTATATACACACTGTACATGATTATAATTATCCACCATGTTTAAACACTTCCAAAATTTGTTGCATATATCCAGACTTCATAATTTTAGTACAGTCCATTCATTGTCCAAGTCGGTGGTTTCCTTTGAATGTGATCAAATTTCAGATTTATGATGACCTCATGTTTATATTACTGGCCACTTTCACTTGCATCAGCTGGTAGTTTTCTTTTGCATTTTTTCCATCATACATTGCTTGAATTCGGTTACCTCTTTCTGACATTTTCTCCAGTCTTGATGCTCTGCCATGCAATCCTGCAAATGAAAGAAACCCAATTGTATTTCTACCAGTCAACCAATAAGTCAGCTGAGGTTCTAATAACCTCAGCTGACCGTATATGGCCCATCCTCCATCCAGCTGTTCACAATTCACCTTTTTGACTTCTTCAAAACTGTCCGCTAGATTCACTTGAAACTAGGTGGAGATGCACCTTATGTGGGTCTCTGCCAAGTTTGCCAAAATGATCATGGTACAATGAGTTTTGGCAAAATCTTAAAAAATTGTCTCCAAAACCGCTTGGCCAATTGCTTTGAAACTGCGTAGGTATATTTCTGGGGACCCCTGGAATTTGATTTGTTCAAGAGATGGCGCTGATATTTTTTAGGTAAACTGAGCTTATGTGGTGGTTAGGCATCCGTTGTCTGTCCTTCCGTCATCCGTAGATCTGTCAGTGCGCACAATTCAATTTTCGACTTCTCCAAAACCACTGGGCAGATTCACTTCAAACTTGGTGCACCTGGAAGGCCATACATGTACAGTAAAACCTCTCTAACTGAACACCTCTGTATACCGAACAACTCTCTATACTGAACACTATTTCTCGGTCCCAAATATATACTTTCAATGCTATCAAACCTCCCTATACTGAACAACTCACTATACTGAACACTTTTTTCTGTTCCTAAGGGTGTTCAGTATAGGGAGGTTTCACTGTAGATTATAAGTGAATCTGATGATAGCATGGTGTCACATTTATAGTATGTGCATCAATTTAATGTACAGTGGATCAATTTCTGCCAGTGTGTATGTATGATATCTGTTTTGAACACAGTCATGTGAGTTGTTTTTTTTTTTTCTGTAACCATTGCTGTGTGCCACTTGGCTACTACTAGAGGGTGTGAATGTGGCAATAAAATATTAAGTCCAGATACATTCCAATCAGATTTGAAATCCTGAAAACACAAAAATTAATCAAAAAACAAAACACAAAACAGAACAAAACAAAACAAAACACCCCCCCCCCCCCAAGCAGATTTTGCCAAAAATGAACAAATACAAAAACAATCCTACAATCCTAAAATCCCCAAGTACTGGAGCAGAATCATTTGAAAAAACTCAGCACAGACCCACCCAAGGTACATCTCCACCAAGTTTAAAGTGATATATAAATATATATATGTATATATATATATATATATATATACATATATATATATATATATATATATATATATATATATATATATATATATATATATATATATATATATATATATATATGTATGTATGTATATATACATATATATATGTACATATAAATATATATATATTAAGGTTTTAGCAACAAAATGGACAAATAATGAAAACAAGAGGACTGTGACAGTCCTGTGCTCAGCTGATATGTACATGTACCCTTGTGAATTTTTTAACACTTGCCCCCAAAAAGAACAAAGAAATTCAATTCATAAAAAATCCAAAAATCAATGGAGTGTGTCCATTTGAACAAATATGTTAGAGACCCACCCAAGGTACATTGCCACCAAGTTTACAGTCAACCTGAATGACGGTTTCCGAGAAGTCAAAACTGTGAATTACCATTAGAATGCCCATTGACTTACATAGTAATCAACAGGAAAGGTGCATTTACCGGTAAGAACCCAAATTGAAAAAAGTTGTGAAAAATCAGGAATCCACAGCATTGCCACCTAGTGAACTGTTTTGTTTGACCCGTCTACAAAGAACATAAACACCAATTTTCAGCTTAATCTGAGTGAAGGTTCTGGAGAAGTTGTCGAAAATGGCATTAACACACAAAGAAAATCATAAAAATTGCAGTGCCACCTGGTGAACAAATTCAGAACTAGGAGTCCCTAAGAGTGTTCCTGTATCACATCAAAACAATCAGGTGAGCGGTTTCAAAGAAGAAGATTTTTTAAGATTTACCCCCCCCCCCCAAAAAAATTTTTTTTTTTTTTTTAAATCCTAAAAAATCCTAAGTGTAACCATTTGCTCAATCTGCTAGAGGCCCACCCGAGGTACATTGCCACCAACTTTGATGTCAATCTGAAAGATGGTTTCATAGAAGAAGTTAAAAATGTGAATTAGCACTAGAATGCCCATTGACTTACATAGTAATCAATAGTAACGGTGCATTGACCGACAAGTACCGGGATTGATAAAATCATTAAAAATCAGGAATCCACACCATTGTCTCCTCGTGAACATCTTTGTTTGACCCTTCCACAAAGAACATATTCACCAAGTTTCAGCTTAATCTAAGTGACAGTTCTGGAGAAGTTGAAAATAGCACAAAAATTAATAAATAATTGGAAAAAAATCACAGTACCACCTGGTGAACAAATTATGAACTAGAAGTGTTTCTGTGTGATATCAAAGCAACTGGGTGAGCGGTTTCCGAGAAGAAGATTTTTTAAGATTTACCCCCAAAAAAGAACAAAAAAATTCTTAAAAAATAAAAAAAATCGCTGGAGTGTGACCATTTGAATAGACTTGGTACAGACTCACCCAAGATACATCCCAACCAAGTTTGAATTAAATGTGGCTGACCATTTTGGAGAACAAGTTGAAAATGTGAATTGTGAACGGACGACGATGACTGACAAGTCAGCTGAGCTAAAATCAAACTAGGAGTCTCTTGGAGTGTCCTTGTGTGATATCAAAGCAATGGGGCAAGCAGCTTCGTGGAGGATTTTTAAAGGTTTGCCAAAACAAAACAAAAAATAATGGAGCATGACCATCTGAACAATCTGGTAGAGACCCACGAAGGGTACATTGCCAAGTTTGAAGTCAATCTGGATGACGGTTTTGGAGAAGTTGAAAATATGAATTAGCATTAGAATATCCGTTGACTAACATGGTTGACCATTTTTTGAAATTTGGATATTTTCAGACACAATGTCAGCTTTTAGATAGAAAATATTCATTATAGTCGGCAAGTGTTATTCAATGCGTGTCCAACGCAGTGTGCAAAATAAAGTTGTAAATCAATATATGTATTCAAATAAAGAGGTTCTCCCCTCAAGGACTGGAGTTTAATTTCCAGCTAGAAGGTGAATTAAAATAACGTGGAGCCAAATACCTTCCCATGTCCGACATTTGAGCACACCTAACTTTCTGCTCATGGCAGGATTTTCTTGATCATCTCTTGTAAAATGTGTGCGCGTTCGCAATCCAAAGAGTGTGATTTGACAAGGAACATGCACCAACAATCCACAGTGTTTGGTCTTTTCAGCGGCCCTGCCAAACAACATCAGTAAATGTAATTGAATTTGCAGTCTGGCAATAAACGCAACCTTGCGCTTAGATGTCCAACAATTGGGCACCCCAGTATATATCGACTGAGATTTTAATTTCTGAAGACAGTGCTAGAAGACTATAGAGGAGACTACAGAGTCAGTGTTCCAGATTGGCTGAACTTCAAAATCAAATTTTGAAAACACCCAGAGAGATTTGCTATAAAGCAAATTCTCTTTTCTAGTTGTTTATTCAATTTTCAAGTCACAAGTGTGAAGAAGACTGCAAAGTATTCTATATGAGATATAAGTATAAGGGGAACCAGACGGCCAGAGACTGGACAGTTCAAGAAAAACCACCAATGTCTATGGCTCAGCAGATTTACAGATGAACAAGTCACTTGTCAAGTGACTTGCCATACTGAGAAGCCGGGTAGGAGTCATAGACATAGTATAGGACATCATTCACATGGACATGGTGCAAAATCTATCACAGTAAAGTGTCAGCCTGACTGGGCACTCTCTAGTAGTAAGTAGTGGCCCCACAGGTGAACAAAATACAATAAATGACGTGAGTCATTGGTAGCGATCGAAGGTACGGGCACGGTTCCACGATACAAGTTACGAGATGGAATGGAAAGGGGCACCTATGTCGCAGCTTTCCATTCCATCCTGTCAGCGATTCCCATTTCAACTCGTCGCCATGGCGATAATATGCTAAATTGACGCATATATACTGCCTGTTCTTGTCCAAGGTAGCGAGTGTTCCTCGTTATTGTAACATTTATTTCATACCTGAACTTTGTAATGTTGTTGTATACATCCCGTTTTCTTCAACATTATTTCAAGAGGATCGTCTTCTTCTTCCTCATCAATCGGCTTTCTTGAGCGATCGTGTCCCATGGGCGCCGCCATGTTTCACCCAACTGATAAAAGCCGGGAACGGAACAAGAAATGGAAATTTGCCGGAATTAAGATATTATTTAGTTTCTTTACATTTTATTTCCACCTTCAAATTTATAACATTTATTTCATACCTGAACTTTGTAATTTTGTTGTATACATCCCGTTTTCTTCAACGTTATTTCAAGAGGATCGTCTTCTTCTTCCTCATCAATCGGCTTTCTTGAGCGATTCACCGATTGTATCCCAAAATTCCCATGGCATGGGCGCTGTCATGTTTCACCCAACTGATAAAAGCCTGAGGAATGGAATAAGAAATAGAAATGTACCGGAATTAAAATTTTACTTAGTTTCTTTACATTTTATTTCCCCCTTCAAATTTATATTTTTTCCTTCACTTATTGCTCCCACCCCCACCCCAACTTGCAATATGGTGCTAACTTCCATCAACAAAATTAATGTACACTTTTATAGCATAATATAGATGACTTGGGGTGTCAAAGGACGTCTCCACCACGAATGTACACCTTGTCCAGTTAGTATGATGGCAAATGATGAAAGCTAGAGCATAATTTCAAATGCTGGGATGGGGATTCAGTCATTCACCGGAACAGGTGTTTCTCCGGAATCAAGTAAATGCTAGAATTAGTTTCGTCAATGATAAATGTATTTCTCAGACATTTTTACACAGGCGATTCACAAATAGCATGTGTGAAAATGATTGTATTGACTCACTAAAATATTTAACAGCACATGAAAATTTCATCAAGCCTTGGGCTTGGTTAGAGAAACATATCCTTACTGTGCTACTGACACGATGTTTTTAGTGATTTCATGGTTTTAAGAAAAAAAGAATCACCTCTGATTATATTATGAATTTATATATGTACAGTGATCACAATGTGTATTGTACTTTTATTTCTCCAGGCATGGAGGTTTTGATAAATTACGTATTAATTATTATTATTATTATTATTATTATTATTATTATTATTATTATTATTATTATTATTATTATTATTATTATTATTATTATTATTGTTATTGTTATTGTTATTGTTATTGTTGTTGTTATTGTTATTGTTATTGTATTATTACTGTTGTTGTTATTGTTGTTAGATGTGTATTCCCATTGGATTACATGTTAAATTAACTTCAAATTAAAAGCATACTTTTAAAGTTTTGCTGTTTCTGCAACTGGTGGTTTTAAAGTTAATAAGCTGTAAATTACAATGAAAAAGCAATGGGAATACATACACAGCTCTAGCCTTGAATGACTGAAATGCCCTCTACAGGAGAGCCGTAGAAGCTTCTGTTCTTGCTCTTTCCTATTCTGTTGTCAGTGTTGAGTGACTGGTATGTCACCATGTTTGCCTTCATTTCTCTGATAATAAATATTTCCGGACAATGTACTGCCCAAAAGCACTTCTGAAAGTACTGACAAGGTCTAGCATGGCAGATTGAAAATTAAAAAATAAAAGTTGAAATCTATAGATCTACTGAATCAGTATCATGACAATTCTGCTTCTACCTTTACCATCAACCCCTTGTATGTTATTTTTAAGAAAATGTGTGAAACTTAGCACACAGCCAATTCCGGCAAATATCCAGATCTTTTCGTACTTAAATTCCGGCTTTTACCACTTTTTCCCCCCCTCCGAGGTTTTGGTGCCTTGACTTTTGCCGGCTTATAGCAACAGCGAAATAAGCCTAATCATTGTTAAACAGTATTTTTTCCCGTCCAGAACACCATTTTTGTTGAGCCTTTATCATCATTTTGCATTTAACTATGGTTCCAACGAAATAATTGCTTTTGTGTGCTTGTTGCTAGCCTACGTTGTTGTGTTTAGCTCTTATGCAGGCTATGAGGGGTCACATGTTTCTTGGCATGCTGGGGAAGCAGACGTTCAATGTTGGGACAGGTGACGGTAAAGCAAGTTTGGAAAGGATTGCATCACAAATTTGTGCAAAACAAGTTCCTTAGTTATTTTCAACCAAAATTGACGATGGCAAGTTCAGATGTCGCAACCACCACAGGGTCAGGGAATGAAATTAAGGCGCGAGTCGTTTTGCAACAATGTCCTGTCTGCAAGCTTCAGGTGCAGCCGGGCCAGTGAGGACTCAGAAGCCAAATTTGTGGAGGTAGGGTGGTTTTTTGCCCTCCGCCACTCTCAACACCTTCCTACCCCCCCCCCCCCCCAAAAAAAAGAAGGAAAAAGAAAAACTAGAAATACATTCAATGAAGCAAGTAGATTTCCCCAGGTACTACTAGATAGTGATTCTTACTTAGTCACACCAATTCCAACTTCCAAGGTCCAAAGTCTTTTCCTCCTCCATATATGGTTTTTCTAAGTCAAGAGTGTAGAAATTGAATGTGGATTTTACTTTCATCACACACGTTCTCTCAGTTATAAAATAAATATCGTGGACTAAGTTCTGCGATTCCTTATTGGAGGGGGGGGGGGCAAGGGGGGTGTCCAAGTACGCATACTCTGGTACAAGTAATTTTGCCCAAGTACAAGGTACAGAAAGAAAATGTACAAATAATGGTCGGTGCGAAGTACAGAAATTCAAAAAGCTTCCAGTACGTGAGTGCATCAAATAAAAATGCCCACTACGCCAGAATGGAAAACCCCTTACCCCCCCCCCCCCCCCCCCCCCCCCGCCTCCATTTGCCTGTCTGTCGTGTCATGTCCATCCACTTTGGGGATTGGGAAGATGGATCAAGGTCAGTGCATATTTTAGGTTTGAAATCTAAAAAATGACTATTTTCCTGGGTCATATGTTGGGCATATTATCTCCCTTTTGAGGGGTAGGCTTGCTGTTCACCATTGAATGTAAATGTTCTGCGCCAATTGCGAATCTGCGCTGATTCGGAAGTGGTTCAGCGCATTCTGAGAATTGTCATTTGGCGTGACCAAGTGAGAATCTCATGATACAGTATCGTGGCCATCATTTCCAGTGCACACTCTGAACTAGTCAGTGAGATGAAAACAAAAGATTGCAGGGTTTCTAAAAAAATGTGACTTGACTGAGAATTTATGATGCACATGACTGAATGATACAAGGGGTTTATTATCATTGAGACTTGCATAATAATGATCTTGAGCCCAATATGTATGATGGGCATTTCCACACTCCACTTCCCAGTCTGTCCACACCAATACTTCATTTTGAATAGCGGGGTTTAAAATAATTATTTTATGTCGTGTTATCATATCGGAGCACAAAGTAGTGTGTTCCATTGTTTTCGTGGGAAGTTTTAGATGACATTTCCCCGGGTTCTGTTCCTCCTCTGTATTACTTTTGTCATTGATACCTACGAAAGGAAAATATGCAAAGTTATGAACGGAATTTGCTAAAACTAGAGGAATATTTACATGTGTTCAATGAATTTACATAAAATTAATGAAAAGTACCTGCTTAAAAATTCTCATCTTGCCCTGGACCATTTGGGAATGTGTGTATTCCATTGTTTTCTTATGAAGTTTTAGATGACATTTCCTCAGGTTCTATTCTTCCTCTGCACTACTTGTGTCATCTACACCTGCAAATGGAAAATTGCAAAGTCATGAATGGGATTTTCTAATACTAGAAGAATATTTACTTGTGTTCAATAGAAAAAAATAATAAAATGAATGAAAAATACCAGTTTAAAAAATTCTAATAGTGTCCTGGACCAGGTGGGAATATTTCACCATAAATGAAAAATACCAGTGTAAAAAAATTCTCATCTGGTCCTGGACCATTTGGGAACATATACCAATCAGTGAAAAACACTAGTTCAAATTTTAAAAAATTGTCATCTTTCCGTGGACCATTTGGGAATATTTCATAACACATGTAAATGAAAAATACCAGTTTATAAAATTCTCATCTTGTCCTTGGCCATTTGGGAATATTTCATAATCAATGAAAAGTACAATGTACCAGTTTAAAAAAAATCTCATCTGGTCCTGGACCATTTGGGAACATACCAATAAAAACAAAATACAAGATTAAAAAATTATCAGCTGATCCTGGACCATTTGGGAATATCGTTATCACTACCATGCCAATACAGCCTTGGTAGCCAAGTTATGGTCTGTGTGATGCTTTATTCTCATTCAGGTGTGCAACTGCACCGAATGAGAAGAATTACCAAACTGCGCAGCTCCTCATCTGACGCAGAACATAAATATCTATTTTTTTTTCTAGGCTGACCCTTTTTTTCTCAGGATACATTTGGACGCAAGATTTATTCCTTGACATTATGCAGGACCTCAAAGTTAAGGTCTTGGACCAGTAACCCCTCAAGGTCGGGTCAACTGATCCACAACTTTTGATCGAGTACTGAATACTGTTGCTGTGTCTATTGGATGTTAATATCACAGGAGCAGAGCATCCCAAATTAAGTCCCATCATCATTTTGGATAGGAAAATACTTATCAACTGTGAGTTTTAGAAAGGCACTGCTACTCTAGAAATATTTTAAATCATGTGATAACTTTGTGTATTTTTGGAGACATATTTGGCGCGGAACGGTCAATCATGGAGGTAAGGTACACAAATGCACCTGTAAAAAAAAATCTAATCACATGACCCCCCATTTTCTTGGTTTAAACTTATTGCTACTGGTATAAACTTGAAGCAGAATGCCAAGGAAGTTGCAGTTTTACGTTTCAAATAGGAGAAATAAGCCAGCGAATGTCGCTATTTTAACATGTAAATGCATTAGGCCTAGGTTACTGGTCCAAGACCATAAGGGACTATAGATCATGACAGAGAAGGCAACATATGGAGTTCATCAAGGGAGTGCATATCCATATAACCCAGTTTATACACCACACTCGAAATCAGTACTGTAGGACCCAGATCAATATTTATGGAAGTGATGTCACTTTTCCCGCTTCTGAGCAAGTTTTGTGTGAGTTTGTCCACTGGCACCTATTTTTACTCTTTGAGATCTGCCTGTTAGGTAGTTTCCAAGTGTGATGTTGCCGAGTCTGAAATTCCATATATGCTTTTAGTTTATTAACGAAGATGGATGGAGAGAGACAGTCAAATACCTTTGAGAGATCCATCAGTACTGCTCCAACATATTTATTTTGGTCCAGAGAGCTTTTCCAGCTTTCTGCAAGGTTGAGTAAGAGAGCATTGCAACTATACCCCTTTCAGTAGGCTGATAAATGGGGGGGGGGGGAGGGGAGGTGTCTTCAAAATAATCTACAAGCTGCTCTGAGAGGACGCTCTCAAAAATATTGGACATGCTGGGGATGACACTCAGTGGTCTGTAGTTCTTGGTGTTCAAAAGATTTTTTTTTATGTTTGGGGTAAACTTTAGTCCTTTTTACCTCAGCTGACTTGTCAGTCAGCTGAGGTTTTTTGAGGGTCCGTCGTCCGTCCGTCCGTCGTCCACAATTCACATTTTCGACTTCTTCTCAAAAATCGTCAGCCAGATTCACTTTAAACTTGGTGGAGATGTGCCTTGGGTGGGTCTCTACCAAGTTTGTTCAATTGGTCACGGTCCAATGGTTTTTGAATTTGTAATGAATTTTTTTGTTCTTTTTTGGGTAAATCTTAAAAAATCTTCTTCTCCGAAACCGCTTACCTAATTGCTTTGATATCACACAGGAACACTCCCTGGGACTCTTAGTTCTTAATTTGTTCACCAGGTGGCGCTGCGATTTTTTCCTAATTCTTTATGAATTTTTGTGTGTTATAGCTATTTTGGACTTCTTCTCCAGAACCGTGACTCAGATAAAGCTGAAACATGGTGGATATGTTCCTTGTAGAAGGGTCAAACAAAGTTGTTCACTATGTGGGAATGCTGGTGATTCCTGATTTTTAACGATTTTTTCAATTCTGGTACTTGTCGGTCAATGCAGCTTTCCTATTGATTACTATGGAAGTCAATGGGCATTCTAATGCTAATTCACATTTTCGACTTCTTCTCCAAAACCGTCATCCAGATTGACTGCAAACTTGGTGGGGATACACCTTGAGTGGATCTCTACCAAGTTGTTCAAATGGTCACGCTCCATTGATTTTTATATTTTGTTTTTAATGCACCTTTACTATTGATTACCATGTAAGTCAATGGGCATTCTAATGCTAATTTACATTTCGACTTCTTCTCCAAAACCATCATCCAGATTTGCTTCAAACTTGGTGGCAATGTACCTTGGGTGGGTGTCTACCAGGTTTGTTCCAATGGTCATGTTCCAATGAATTTGGATTTTTTAATGATTTTTTTTCAAAAATCTCTACAAAAGTTTTAATAGGAAAGTTTAACATGGGAATTTCTTGTAATGGTCATAACTTTAATAATATTGACCAGATTTACTTCAAACTTGGTGGGGATGTGCCTTGGGTGGATCTCTATCAAGTGTGTTCAAATGGTTATGCTCTATTGATTTTTGGATTTTTTATGAATTTGTTTTTCTTTTTTGGGGCAAACTTTCAAAATTCTTCTCCTCTGAAACCGCTCACCCAATTGCTTTGATATCGTTCATAGACACTCCCGGGGACACCTAGTTCCCAATTTGTTCACCAGGTGGCGCTGCAATTTTTTTAATGAATTTTTTGTATGGTTTTGCTATTTTTCACTTGTTTTCAGAACTGTCCCTCAGATTAAGCTGAAATGTGATGGACATGTTGTTGTGGAAGGGTCAAATAGTTGTTTAGTAGGTGGCACTGCTTTGGATTCCTGATTTTTAAGGATTTTCAATTACGGTACTTGCCAGTCAGTGGAGCTTTCCTATTGCTTACTATGTAAGTCAATGGGCATTCTAATGCTAATTCACAGGACAACTGACACGAAATTTACTGTTTGTTTGATAACTTGATATCTGTTTTGAGTTAGCTACACATGTTAATTATTCTGTAAGAAGGTCATGCTGGGACAGTACATGAATGACCTTGACTTCGTTTGTGGGGTCACAGTGCAACATACATGAATTTTACTCTTCATTATAACTTGAGAACTACTTGAACTTTGATGTTGTACATGTAAGTGTTCTTCTATAAAGGTCAGACTTACTCAGAACATGGTGTCCTTGATCCTTTCCCAAGTTCATAGAGCTGCAAGTGTGATGAATGTCAAGATCAGCTGAGGCACGGGCTGTTCACACAGCCCTCTTGTTAAAATTTGTTTGGAAATTTTGTAGAGTCTATAGACCTATTGGTGCTGTTTGTTAATGGTTAGGGTATGATTTTAGCAATAGGCATTAAAAGTTTAAGTGGTGTCTGGTCATTTTCTGTTGCTTAATTTCTTTAGTTTCTTGATCTTGCTATAGACTTCAACTTGCGTTACATGCTTGAAAGTAAAGCTAGGGATGCATGGTACATATTCCTGAATTACATCGAGCCTTTTTGTTGAATCGATATTTTCAGTGCTTATGTTTTCGGCAATGTTAATGAAATAGTCATTAAAAGCTCCACATGCTCTAATTTGGTCTGAAATTAGTTTGTCATCTTGACATATAGTGATGTTTTTTGGTGAGCATGTTCCCTTGTTCATAAGGAAGGGTTTGATAGTAGGCCAGAAAGTTTTGTTGGCGTGTCCTGAGTCACATTTGTTCTTAAAGTAGTTTCGTACAGATTTCCTTTGTAATGCGATGACCTGGATTCTTTGTCTAGCCTACTTTTGATAATTCTGATGTTTCAGTGCTGTATTTTTACCTCAGCTGACTTGTCAATCAGCTGAGGTTTTTTGAGGGTCCGTCGTCCGTCGTCCGTCCGTCCGTCGTCCGTCCGTCGTCCGTCCGTCGTCCACAATTCACATTTTCGACTTCTTCTCAAAAACCGTCAGCCAGATTCACTTCAAACTTGGTGGAGATATGCCTTGGGTGGGTCTCTACCAAGTTTGTTCAAATGGTCACTGTCCAGTGATTTTTGGATTTTTAATGAATTTTTATGTTCTTTTTTGGGTAAATCTTAAAAAATCTTCTTCTCCAAAACCGCTCATCCAATTACTTTGATATCACACAGGAACACTCCCTGGGACTCCTAGTTCTTAATTTGTTCACCAGGTGGCGCTGCAATTTTTTCCTAATTTTTTATGAATTTTTGTGTGTTACAGCTATTTTCGACTTCTTGTTCAGAACCATCACTCAGATTAAGCTGAAACATGGTGGATATGTTCCTTGTAGAAGGGTCAAACAAAGTTGTTCACTATGTGGGAATGCTGCAGATTCCTGATTTTTAACGATTTTTTTCAATTCAGGTACTTATCGGTCAATGCAGCTTTCCTATTGATTACTATG
The DNA here is from genome assembly GCA_964020975.1 of Hermodice carunculata. Lineage (NCBI taxonomy): Eukaryota > Metazoa > Annelida > Polychaeta > Eunicida > Amphinomidae > Hermodice > Hermodice carunculata. The sequence continues at coordinate 47,904,764 of OZ026615.1, read as the reverse complement.
GAAGTCAATGGGCATTCTAATGCTAATTCACATTTTTGACTTCTTCTCCAAAAGCGTCATCCAGATTAATTTCAAACTTGGTGGCAATGTACCTTGGGTGGGTTTCTACCAATTTTGTTCGTGTGGTCATGCTCCAGTGATTTTTGGATTTTTAGTGAATTTTGTTGTTGTTTTTTTTGGACAAATGTTAAAAAATCTTCTCCCCCGAAACTGCTTACACAAATGCTTTGATATCACACAGGAAGACATCTAGGGACTCCTTGTTGTTAATTTGTTCACCAGGTGGCGCTGCAGTTTTCTATTTTTTTTTGTGAATTTTTGTGTGTTATTATAGATATTTTCGACTCCTTCTCCAGAACCGTCACTCAGATTAAGCTTACACGTGGTGGTTATGTTCCTAATGGAAGGGCCAAACAAAGTTGTTCACTGTGTGGGAATGCTGCGGATTCCTGATTTTTAATGATTTTCTCAAGTCGGCTCCTTTGCGGTAAATGCACCTTTTTTATTGATTACCATGTAAGTCAATGAGCATTCTAATGCTAATTTACATTTTCGACTTCTTCTCCAAATCCATCATCCAGATTTACTTCATACTTGGTGGCAATGTATCTTGGGTGGGTGTCTACCAGGTTTGTTCCGATGGATTTTTTTGATTTTTTAAAAAAAATCTCTACAAAAGTTTTAATAGGAAAACTTAACATGGGAATTTCTTGTAATGGTCATAACTTTAATAATATTGACCAGATTTACTTCAAACTTGGTGGGGATGTGCCTTAGGTGGATCTCTATCAAGTGTGTTCAAATGGTCATGCTCTATTGATTTTTTGATTTTTTATGAATTTTTTTGGGGGGGTTCGGTGGGGGGGGGGGCAAACCTTCAAAATTCTTCTCCTCTGAAACCACTCACCCAATTGCTTTGATATCGTACATAGACATTCCCGGGGACACCTAGTTCCCAATTTGTTCACCAGGTGGCGCTGCAATTTTTTTAATGAATTTTTTGTATGGTTTTGCTATTTTTCACTTGTTCTCAGAACCATCCCTCAGATTAAGCAGAAATGTGATGGCTGTATTGTTGTGGAAGGTTCAAACAGTTGTTTACTAGGTGGCACTGGTTTGGATTCCTGATTTTTAAGGATTTTCAATTCGGTTACTTATCGTTCAATGCAGCTTTCTTATTGATTACTACGTAAGTCAATGGGCATTCTAATGCTAATTCACAGGACAACTGACACGAAATTTACTGTTTACTTGATAACTTTAGATCTGTTTTGAGTTAGCTACACATGTTAATTATTGTGTCTGAAGGTCATGCTGAGACAGTACATGAATGACCTTGACCTTGTTTGTGGGGTCACAGTGCAACATACATGAATTTTACTCTTCATTATAACTTGAGAATTACTTGAACTTTGATGTTGCACATGTAGGTGTTCTTCTATAAAGGTCAGACTTACTCAGAACATGGTGTCCTTGATCCTTTCCCAAGTTCATAGAGCTGCAAGTGTGATGAATGTCAAGATCAGCTGAGGCACGGGCTGTTCACACAGCCCTCTTGTTTGATTTTCTGGCTTAGGTTCTATGGGATTTCCAGTAGTTAATGGCTTTTCTCAATTAGCCATTCATAAAGGGTTTTTTGAATTTTGTTTTTTTCTGGATTTCAAGGGAGCATGCTCATTTATAACATTAAGTAGTAATTTCTCTTGGGCCCAACAGACATCATGTCATCAACATCGTCAAAGATGTTTGCAATATGCATGTATAACAGTGTGGCTTTGATATCAGTCATATACAATGTACTGTTTGTCATTGAAGTTCTTGTATGAGGGATAATGTAACCATATATTTGTTGGTGCATCTACTCTAGATTTAGTAAAGGTATACACCATATTATGAAAGGCGTTCCTATTTATGTCAAGAGATTCTCTGAGTATGAATAGATTTGGTTTGTTAGCGAGTGAGAATGAGATCAAGCATTGATTGATTCACTTTAAGGACAGGTAAGACACCAAAAATAAATCCCACTTTAGTCAATCCTAGCTCAAAATGTATTTGTGTCCACACATGGAAAAAGCCACAACTTTCAGATCTCGTGTTACCAAAATCACATATCACATAAACCAGGATATTAATTGTCAATCTTTCAATGTCATATATTTACTTTGGTGTGATATATGAGACCTCCAGTATGTTGGACAAACATCACAAACCCTAACTAAACGTATCGCACAACACAGGCTCGACATTATACACGACACAGAAACTTCCATTGCTATCCACTTTAATAAAGAAAGCCACTCCTTCAAAAATCTACGTGCCATAGGCATACACGTGGTCAACAACAACAATACGTCAACATGTCTAGCTACGGAAAGCTCGTGGATCAACGAGTTCCGTACTATTTACCCGTTAGGCCTAAATCAAAAAGAATAAACGATCGTTCTAGCAGCAACGTCTATCAGCCTCCAGTTATGAATTTCAGCTGCAATATATGCCCAAAAAATTTTTCTAGGGCATGGTCTTTAAGAAGACACCTTCGGACACATGATCAGGAAATTGCCAGGTTGACTTGCCCGATTTGTTTCACACACTACGGCAGAGCGGACAACTTTCAAAGGCATGTTAGCCAGAAACATAAGGGAGAGAAGGTGGAAGCCATCAAATATAACCCATGTACATCAGCGAAAGCTCCCCCCACGACCAGGAGAGTCTGGGAAGCCACTGGGGCAAAACCCAAGAAGGGCAAAATTATTTCCGTAAAGCATACTGAAACATTAACTTTACGGGTATTTGCAGGCATCAACAGAGCCAAGGAGGATCTTTCAAAACGCAACTTTACACATACCAGACTTTCTGACCCTAGCAGTGACGAAGGAGAGAATCCTCCGCATTTAGATACATCAATAAGTTCAAGTCACCAACCGCTGACCATTGACCAGTACCCTTCAGATGAAGATACACCCTGTGAGGACGAAAGATGGTATCCCACAGCTACATCCAGCATCCCGGAGCAAATCAAACAAATTGATGACAAGATAGCCGAAATTATGGACATAATTAAGAACTTGCTTAATCCCTCAGGGTCTATTTTATATACGGATCTTGCCCGATCTTCCACATCGACTGATTCAGACTCGAATTAATCTACTTGCATTTCTGTTATTGATCCTGGGCACTGGACGGACTCACATATTTTTCCTCTACATATCAAGCCTCAAGACTACCGTAAGCACAGTTTTTCTACCAACTGTTCATATTTGGAATGGATAGAAACTTTAATCTTTATATTGTACACGGTAAAATAATGTTAATCACAGACTTGACTATTTTAAACAAATTTTTTTCACGTCATCACGTGACGCTTTACACACATAGGGTCGTGAAGCCATGTTCATAGCAGACCCACCGAACCTGCAGGCACGATCAGGCCAGATCATTACGTCATAATTCAGTACATCACGTGGTATCACGACAGTTCAGCACAACGTTACATAGCTGCACCTCTTTTTGCACTTTAGGTAGTCAAACTTAATAAAATCTTTGAAGAGCCTCCCTACTCCCTGATGAAGGCCCAGGTAGGCCGAAACATGTCGGGGGGAGACTCTTCCATATAAACTTGACCTGTTGGTTGTGTCGTCTTTGTTGTACTTTATTTGTGTTAGGATAACATATCAAAAATGTGTGTACTCGTCATACACCAAAGAATTTATGTGTCCCGTATTTGGGTGTCTGTGATGTTAATTGTTGAATAAACAATTGAAAGTTGACTGTAAAGCAACCACCTCATAAATGTCGATATAAGTCACTAATTATTTGTGATAAAAGCATAATTACACTTGCATCTTAATCCTGACATATTGGCAACAAAAAACGATCCTGCGATTTTTTGTTTGGTTTCGTTCTTCTGTTATCCATCCTCAAAGTTTGATGTTTCAATTTTCCCTTTGATTTTCAGGATGTTCATTTTCTTCATTTCATAGAAAAAGAACAAAGCTAAATTTAGAAAATCGCTAAATGGTTTTTGCAGTTCAGACATTACAGAATCAAAAGCCGTTAACCAGTTTAAATTTCTCCCTGCCGTTTTCTTGGAATAACCATTCTTAGGTGGGGTTCTCGTCCTATTATCCTTTCTGAGAAAACAAGATTCAAAGGCCTTTGATGTTGATCCTTTGCCTCTGAAACAATACCATTTGCTTAAGTTGAGCTGATATTTCTGCAAAACGTAGTAAACATCGTCCCTTAACATTTGGGGAGGTTGTCAATCAATTCTAGGCCAATCACATGAATGAAAGAGCCTTTGAAGTATGGAAAACATTATTCAGCGATCTGTCAAATGGCGACAGCGATAGTCTGGTTTCAAAGTGTGACGTCATGGAGGCGGCCCTTCGAGTCCCGTGACCTCAAGCCTGGCAATGGAAGTTGTGTTGCCTTGATTCGGTGGGCGGCCTACGGCCGCTCGTGGTCAGTGCACGGATGGCGGGTTTGGTCTTCCACTCCCTACCTCTTCATCCCATTTTTAGGGATAGTGTTTTATTGTATTTACTCCTATCTGTATACTTTATGTTTTTAGCTTGTTAGACTTGTCTGTACACTTTATTTAGTTAGCTTGTCATTATTTTGTAGTTATTTTCTCAGTGAGTTTCATTTCTCTTTCCAACCTGAGTTTTGTGACGTTAATTTTGTGTGTTTTCTCTGCTGTTCACGTTTATGCTTATTTCAATGTGTTTATTTGTACTTTTATTTCCTCATTCCTGGGTTTCGATAAAATATTATTATGTTCGTGGGTATTGTTGATTCAGGTGCCAGTTTTTCCCCTGCCTTTCTTTGGTGTGAAGGACCTGGGAATCCATCGCAGCACAGCCTTTGAAGTTTGAAGGGACATCGTCTGACGATTCCCGCTCCTCTTGAACATTTAAAGTCTCTCTTCATTAGAACGCAAAACCAGCAAGATAACTATAAAGTAAACTACTAAGGCTATGATATGTTAGCATGTTTGCATCTTTTCCCTGCCCACAAACATACTTTTGGCATGCCACCTTATTTTGCATTGCCGCCCTGATACCACTCTCCTTTTGACATGGGCCGTTGCTACCTGCAGCCACGTGACAGGCTGTTAAGTATGACTGACGGGTGGCATTGTTCCGTTTGGTGGCTGAAAACCAAAAGAATGACACATGGACGTTCGGATGTCCACATGCCTGTGTGGTTTTTGGCGTTTTTCTCATATTTTTACTTTAGTTAAAAGCTTGAAATTTTGACAACTATTAGAAAGGACATTCATCTTGTAAGAACCGTTAAAATCTCAAAATCGGCCATGCAAAGGTTTTGGGTGTCAACTGTCCTGAAAACAGGTAGGGAGTTTTATGTTATGCAGATTCACACGTCACAGATTGTCTACGCACAGGCAGGTTTGGTCATATCAAAGTTCATACCTCCAATAATGAGCAAGTTGTCAGTAAGTAGTAATGATTGATCTATCACAAACATCAGTGATCTCATCCATAAACTATTATGTTATCACTGATGTTTGGAGACTTGTATATTGTATTTAATATAAAGTTTAATGGCTATAGAACCAACACCTTGGTTTGACTCCAGATTTTCAAGCCTCCTAGTGGGTGTATCCGACCTTATATACAAGTATGCCTCCTCCATATGCATTTCTGTCCATTGGATAGAGTGTAAAATTAGGGACATGTACATGTATTGTGCATCTGGGAAAGAGTCATCAATCTTAGTCTCTTGTGTTACTAGACAATCTAGTAACCTTTCTGTAAGAACCTCACACAACTCACTGAATTTGTTACAAATACTGTTGATGTTGATTAAATCTGTAGCAAAATTCTTCTCTGTGATCTACATTGTTGTTTCAATTTTTGGAAAATATGAGTTCCAGTCAGATCTGAATGTGATCTACTACGATTGTTTGTTGACAAATCCAATACATCTGTTGTATCATTATGGATAGAAACATTATAGATTCATGATGATACTGTGGTATTACTGTCCATCCCATAGGTTATTTCACTAACTGTGTAGAAGGGTAGCTGATCTACATCTTGTGCATTATATGAGGTACCTAAAGAAATGTTAGAGGTATCTTGAAATGGTAGGTCATGTTAAATGCATTTGGAGCATCTCCAATCAAAACCTTGTCCTTGGTGCACATAGTAGTTATATAGATCTGGTGGTACATGAGCACATTTGATGTGAATCCATGGTTCGCAATGATCACATTCTGAAGCATGATAGTTTTTGGCAACTGGATGGCTACAAAATCCTGGTGCTTGATAGATCTTCTAAAACCAGTCCGTCGAAGAAGCTAATAGGTTAAAATTCTATTATGTCTAAATTCCTTTACATTGAAAATCATATTTGTCCAAAACAACTTGGTAGAAAAATGTACAGGTCCTATGGAAAGTTGGTCTAAAATTCAGCGAAAAACTGTGAACTCTAAGGCGCAATAAGGCGCTTCCCAGTAACGTGTAATGTATTCAAAGCACAGTCAGGCAAAATGCCATCACTTGTGCATGGGTGGGACCAGTCATTATTTCTCATAGCATATTCTATGGCTATATTTATTCTTTGTTTCTTTGCATTGTTGCATTTTTTTGCTATGGTTTGGCCTGGTTGTAGTATACTGATTGGCGCTTTTTTGGGCAGACGTGGAAGGAATGCATGATCCATATCGCATATCTCCCAGCTCACGATGGCAGAGAAAGTTTCTGTGCTGCTTTGCCCCTTTGCCTTTATTTTGGACATGCGGATTTGTACTTCGCTCTCTGTCCAGTCCGGAGTGTGGTTGTGGTCAGTGATTTTTATGATCGACAGCCCTAAGCAGACTACCCTTCCTGTACATTGGTGATCTTCGCACTGCCAGGAAGATTTTTTACTTTGTACACCCTATCTTTTGTGTACCTGTTCCCCCCAAAAGAGAACTTGATCACACCTCTTGAGCTGGGGTAGGTTTCGCTGACCCCATATGATCCACCTGATGTACCATTGTTCTATACCATGGCAAAAAAGATCAAATAAAAATCGAGCCAAGTATAGCTGTAAGAATAAGAACAAAGACAATTTCATCATGCATTGTCCTTGATTAAAACTGGGACTTTTAGGCAAAGAGGTATTTAAACGAAATTGCATTACATGTACACCTTATGACCTTGCGGCAAAGTTGTTTTCAGGATTTTCATATGTTGACCAACACACTCTTCGGCAAAATGGATTTTCGGCATGTTGATAGTTTGGCAAAATGGTTTTAGACATCTACTGGTGTAGACCCACAAAATCCACATGGCTTCTACACTGGTCCTGGATTCATGTGGATCACTGCCTTGAGTAGTAGAATTCTTGGAGCAGGGTAAAAGTATTTTAGTAATGTACATGTAGCGCCATAGGCCAAGTAGATGAGTGAATCACCTAAGCCCAAGTTTATGTCTGTCACCTTTGTGTAGAAAGCTGCCTGGTCCTGGATCTGGGGTAACATATAGTTTATAGGGCTACTGTGCCCCCATAGAGATATGTTTTGCCAGTTGTTTGTGTTGGCAAATAGTTTGGCTCGTTCAAGACCACCAGCTGCTGTGGGCTGACATGGATGGGTTACCAGCAATAATGTTCAGGCCATTACATAGGCCAGGTTTATATCAATAGAGCCAACATCATTGTTATGTTTCTGATTTCTCTGTCTTTGTTTTATAGATTTTGTGTTGAAAATGCTGATTTGGGATCTGTGTTGTTCATGATCCATATTGACCATGGTCTTTGATAGCAGCGTATGAGACGTCTGACCAGACACAATGATTAGCAGAAATACAAAGCCTTGTAAATTTGGTTAATCCCTTGCAAGTTGATTGATCACCTTTGTCATTGGCATTATGAGTGCCCTGTTACACTGTAGTCTGTTTACCATGGCAGCCAAAGTAGACCAAGTAAAAATTGAGTCACTTTTTCAACACTAATGCAGCGATCATGCAGCCAAAGGGCAAACCAAGTTGAGTGGATAAAACATAGATGGGTCCATTTAGTAGGCAAGAGTGACCTTGAACTAGGTGATAGGTGGGGCCATATACACAAATTTTGTTTCTCTGCCATAAGTCTTCAGAATTTTGAGGAAACTTGATGAAATCATGGATTGTCAACAAGCCATGGTGAAATATTATAGGACTTTGTTGCTTGGTACAGGAAAGGTTGGGATTTCATATGAATGACTCATATCTGATTATTAAGATCACATTACATTTCGCATCCAGTAAAATGGAGACAAAGCTGTTCTAGAGTGTGACAATGATTTTGCGATTCCAAGTCAACAAATTCTACTTAGTATCATGTTGTTTAACTAAATAGGAGGTGTCTTGAAGTACAAACACTTTCTTCAGTAATAAGTGGATAATATGTTCTTAAGGGTAGCCCTGGGATGTTCGCCTGCACTCAGCTTCTCGTCATGACGTTCGTAAAAAGACTCTAAAATGCTTTATGTGTGTATTTCCAGATTAAACGCGGTCTACTTGTGTACATATGCTTCATGAAAAATGCCAGCAGAGATATTTTGGAAAAGATTGGTGAGTGGTTTCACACCAATATGTACATACACACACGGTATTTTATTCCAAAAATGCAATACAGGCATACATCATTTCTCCACCTTTTAAAATAATGACATGAATTCATTTTACAGTCTACGACATCATACCGTTGGGTTAATAGATTTTATTTTAGAACTGTCAAAATGCAAGGTATACCATCATGAAAGCATGACAAAATCCTGTTTTACTCAAAGACATAATGACACAGATAGTAAGTGTATATAGGTGCATGTGTGTATGTGTGTGTAAATTTGATTTCTCCTTGTATCAACTGTGTCATAGAATATTACGGAGAAAGCAAGTCATTATCAGCTGACTTCTTCTAATTAAAATTAACCCGTTTGAGAAAGGAATTGAAGTTTATGGTCACTGTCCTTGCACTACTCTTCATAGTTTCATTTCAAATAAATAACTGGAAATTTTGTTGCAGAGTTGGAAAATCTTTAATTTTGTCAGCATTGACATTAACTGGGAAACAGCCTGAAACATTTAGTTAAAAGTTGTACATTTTCTCTTCACATGCAGTGATAAATTGTGCTGCTGACTTAAATGTAGAATTTTTCATATTGATTCATATTAGAAACATAATTTACCCATTACAAACAGTAATTTTTGATCAAACAATAAGATTACATGTAATTGCAGTGCTGGGTGGAGGATCCATCTCAGAGTTTACCTTTGTGTTGAGCATGTGAATCACAAACCATTGTTCTACGAACTTCTAGACAAGTTTTTCTTGTTGTGGTAAAATACCAACCAACTGTGAATCCCATAGGCTTTTGTCTCCATTAACCGTTGTTGTATTTTTGTGTTTGTTTGTAAAGTGACAGCTAATGACAAGTTGTACAAATGTGATACACATCTGTCAGTGTCAATCTGAGGGTTATTAACAGTAAGATTGACAAAATAAGTAGAGGCAGCATTTGTGACTTCCATCGTAATTGTGTGTATTTGCATGATGTGTACACCTCAGCTACCATGAAAAATTGAGTTTTTACCGTGATTTCTCTTTTCCCTACCCAAGTCCAACACTCTTTGCAGCCAGCCGCTGATCACTGCACACACACTCTCAGCCAGCTTGTTTGTCACTTTCTCTCAATATCTTAATTACTAGAACAGCTGTCTGTGTCCAGTTTCCTTTGTGTCATAGTGCAAAATAGAAACATGTTGAGTAGTTACCCGTTGAAGACCCTGTAATTTATTTGGGCTAATACAGCCTATGTCAAAATTTTACAGAGGAACGTGTGCAATATTGACAATAGTACTTCTATATGTATATAGGTTAGACAGGGACAGGTTAGCTAATGGAGAGTAAAGAGTTCAGACTGTGGAATAGGGTTATGACTACTAGGAAGTGGTTTTGGACAAAAAGACACAAATACAATGCATAATTTCACTTTCTGTCATCCAATTTTTATGATCAATGTGTCAATTCAATATAGCATTTCCTGAAAATTACCATGATTATCACATTTTGTTCAAATTTGAAAAGAAAAGTTACTGGATAAAGCTAAAAAAAGCCCCCAATCTCTTGACTAAAGTTCTATCTCAGTGATTACGTAATAGCAATTAGGTTGGGTTACTGGGTGTTGTTTGAAGTCCAGGATAAGTGTGACCCCTGCAGCCAAGCCTTGCAAGGAGAAATGGGGCTGAAAACCACATGCAAAATGGCTTTTAGCCGGGTATCTTTAGCTGAGGTGTACACAGCATGGTTTGATTCATGTTTTCTGGCATGTTGGCCAGACAATTGTATATAATGTGGTGAGTTTCTGTGTAGAGTTGGTATGTAGACAGTTGGTATAGAGACTTGATAAAGAGACTTGGAACTTCGAGTTCTTCCATATTTATACAAAAGCATATGATCCCTGTCATTATGAATTTATGTAAACCAATGTAAATTATGTTTACAGTTTCATTAATCATTTATCAAAACAGCAGATTTTAAACATTTGTTCACATCAAACCTTTGCCTTCCAGTAAAGTTTGTACTGAATACCAGACTGAGTAGGACCTCAGATGGCAAGCTTGTATCCATACTAGACCTGCCAGGGGATGTACTCATTGTGCCACAAGCTACACTTGGAGGCAGACCTAAGGGCAAGATGATGCAGTATCACAACAATGTAGACAAAACAGAAGGACACAGCCTGTACACAGAATTTGCTGAGCAGTGTTTACAGACAGTCGAAAGTAATGCAAAGTGTGAAGAAGCTGGGACCACTGTTAAATGGGGGACATATGGAAATACTCAAGTGCTCAGCATTGTTACAAATGGACCTTATACACATTTAGTTGAATTTTGATCATTCTGTCTGTAAATTGTCAAAGAATATGTATATATTTATGATATTTCCTGCAAGCACAGTCACAAGCTTCAACTGTAAAATTATCTGCAACTATCATTGCTAAATGAAACATACAGTGTCTTCAAAATGATACTCAAATTTTTAACTTACAAGCATTTTGTGTAAAGTAATCTTCAAGGTTCCAAGCTTTTCATCCTTATAAAGAGTAGAAAACAGGCTTCAAAGTCTATACTTACAGTTCAAAGAGTATTATGAAATAACCTGTTTAACCATACATGATGTGTTAGCTGTGCCTTATATCTCTTACTATGACCTCACAATCCTGTGTGTCAAAAGTTGTAAATTTGATGTATGCCTTTGACCTCAGGAGACTTGTATGTGTATGGCAAGCCATTTTGACATTCAGTCCCACTTGGCAATAATGCCAAATCATTTAGCGACATGGCGAAATGGTCTCATTTACTGATACTCCTAAATCATTTGGTTGTATCGCTAAATGATTAAGAGATACAATGCACATGTGTCACCAAATAAGATGTATCACATTGTAGTTACGCATTGTTTCGATTTGACCACCATTTGTCCAGACCTCTGTGTCTGGGTAGAATGCCCAAGATATTGAGTTGAGTTCACTCAATAGATTCCTGAAAACCTGAGGGTCCCATGGTGCCATCCCTTAATTCCTTTGGAACTGGTGGTGACTCCTGGTGTGCATACTCCTCGTATTATCCTTCCTCTTTGGGACGCCATTACTGGCTTGTTCACATGAGTTGAAGCTCCATGAACTTCAGTTCACACTCACTGTTTTAGTGTTTTACACATGTTCCCTTCTGAGGAATGTCATTTCTTAGCAGTCTGGGACACTTTGGAGACCTAGGTAGCTGATATCTGTCCTGCAGATGCCTGAGAAATAGTTGGCAGTACAGCTGGTTGATTGGCTTGAAACCTTGATTTTCAAGATGGTGTCTCGACGTGCAGATCACAGACAGCGGGAAGACAGTGCACATCAGGCAACTGCTATCTTTCAGCAGCAAGCCATACGTGTTGATCCAGTGACTACTCCATCCTCATCCTTGTTGGATCATGGGCAGAAGTTGGACTCGGGGAACCAGTAAATGGCAGCCTGGGATGATCATCAGCTTTGCTATGGTTGTCGCCTCCAGTTTGGTCAAGTTTGCTCTCAGTACTGAACATGCAAATATTGTGAGGACTGGGAAGAAGAAAAATGGCTGCTCTTCAAGCAGGCACAGAGGAAGAGTCTTCATGCAAGGCATAGGTGGTAGGTCATGGCTGCCAAACGCTGAGCTGTTGAATGACTCTGTTGAGTCTTCGCCATCGACTTCACTTGAAACGGGTAGACATACCCACACGGTTCGCCCACTGCCTTGAGTGGCAGAGGTCTCTACATCAGAAACCCCATGGGGAGTTTAAGGAGAAGAAACGTTGTAGTCATAAGTCAGGCAGCAAAAGATCAACTTCGGGAGGACAAGAGCGCCCTTCTGTACCCCAAACGACTTCCACTGCTTCTCTAGTCACTGACCTGAGGGTTGCCTTTGCCTTGGAGTCTATGGCCAAGAGTATGCAGATGCAGGCTGATATGTTGCATGTATAGATTAGCCCCTCACAGCCTCAGGCTGTTCCTTCTTTGGAGATCCCTTTGGAGAAGTTAGCTTAGCGTCGACTGAAGTTGTCGAGCTCTTGGTCCTCCAGGTCAGATCCCTCGGAGCAGAAGTCATGCAAATGAGTGCATCCAGAATGGAAACCCTTGGGCTCCTGTAAGCGTATTCTGGAACCTTGGCCAGTGGGAGCACTGGGACTGTAAGTCTGGGAGGTCTGGAAAACCACCAGTACCTCGGCAAACTTCCCGTGCTCCTGGCTCTGAGAGCTCCGATTGTAAGCCAAGGCATGTGGGAGATGGAAGGCACCCAAGTCTGTGGTCACACCTTCTACTGTTAGAGGGTCTTTGGCCCCAATGGTGGTGGCCCTTCCAGTGACCCAAGTGCCACCTTCAGTTCCCCCACCTACAGTGTTAGCTTTGCTTCCTGCACCTTTGGCAGCTCTGACCCCAAGCAAGCAGCTGGCAATCTCGCTGGCTCCTACGTTTGAGTCAGATACCCTGCCTTGTTGCATCCTTGAGAGACAAGCAGAACTTGAGCTCTGCAAGGAACAGCATTTGTGGTCGGAGACTTTGTCTTCTTCCACAATCGCCAACACCGCCGCCTAGCCCGAGCAGACTCTGACAGCAGAGCAGCTTGCTGCTTCTGCCTTGAGTCAGCATTCTCTCAGCCTGAAAGCTTGGGAGTTCCCAGAACTCCTTCAGGCCCCTTCCTGTCAGTGAATTTCTGAGTCAGCGGCAGCTGTGGTCCGTGAAACGAGTCTCCCAGAGACATAGCAGGTTCCCTCTGGCCAGCAGACACCATTGTCGGCGGCTGCTGTGTCCACTGCTACCAGCCTGCTGGAAGCCCCCCCTCTACAGCCCCATCTGGGCTGAGCAGATGGAGGCGGTGTTTGAGGCTGTGATGACTTCCTGGGAAGTCCTTGCTACCCTGTGCCTGGCCTGGTGACAAATCCCCTGCTGTCACAGGCTGCTGCCCCATCGCCTATGTACAATTCATTGTTTGTATTCATGAAGTGACCTTAAGTCGAACTTTGCCAAGTCGAAAATGTGAGCACTATTCAGTGCGAGACTGCAGTTTGTGACAGCTGTTGGTTAGATGACAAACTATTTTAGCACCATTTCTTGGGAACTTGATGAACAATAAATGTAAACAAAGATCGTCTGCTAACCACATGATTCAGGCCAAAAATAAACATTGTCATTGACTTGCGGGCATGGAGGGGAAGAAGCGAGGAAGTAATTCGTCCATCGAGGAGCAATCTAGGCTCTTAAAGGAAGTGGAAAAATGATTTGATGCCATAATTATAATGCAATTTTGGTAGGCCTAATCATGAATCTTAGGTGTAGACTTATTCTTTATAAAAGTAGTTTCATTATATTTATGTGATGTGGGGCACATTTTTAAGTAGGCCTATTAACAAAGGAATTTCATATTCTCTTTATTGCATAACACATCAGCTCGTGATGTTTGTATTGGAAATGCAAACATGGTGCTGCCAGTTAGCAGAATGACTTGTCCGGGGATTAATGGCACCGAAACAAGTCTTGCGCTGGTTCCCTGCTGATGACCTGATTTTATAAAGGCTAATAATGCCTAAAATGTTCTTCTAAATTTCAACTTTTATGAATATATGTTCAGTTTTCAGTTAAAACAGTGGACGTTTGTTTTAACCAATTGTTATAGATTTGTCAGTCTGAATATGTTCTATAAAATGCAAATTTTGAATTAAATTAAAGATAAATATCTTGAAAGGTTGCAATATTTTGTTTGTTGTCAAATTGTGTGGGTGTTTTATGTTTGTGCAGTATTGTTTACTTTCTTTCAGGCCTTCTGGCGGCAGCTGTTGTGAACGTCTGGATGTATAGACTTGCCCACCATTAATTAATTGTTCCTTACAAAGATTCTTGGGGCATAAAGTACATGTTCTCAAGTCCCCTTGGGCTAATAATTGAGCTGTCTTTATCATGCAGTTCACATGTGTTTAATGTATGTGTTTTCTTTCTTTCTTTCTTTCTTTCTTTCTTTCTTTCTTTCTTTCTTTCTTTCTTTCTTTCTTTCTTTCTTTCTTTCTTTCTTTCTTTCTTTCTTTCTTTCTTTCTTTCTTTCTTTCTTTCTTTTTTTCTTTCTTTCTTTCTTTCTTTCTTTCTTTCTTTCTTTCTTTCTTTCTTTCTTTCTTTCTTTCTTCCTTCCTTCCTTCCTTCCTGCCTTTCTTTCTTTCTTTCTTCCTTCCTCTCTCTCTTTCTCCCTTTCTCTTTCTCTTTCTTTCCTTCTTTCTCTTTCTTTCTTTCTTTCTTTCTTGCCTTTTTCATTCTCTCCTCCTTTCTTTCCTTTTTTCCCTCCTTATTGCTTTATAAATACTGTACATTCCTATTGATTAGGCGTACTATGTAAGTCAAAGAGGATTGCGATGGTAATTTACCTTTTTTTACATCTTCAAAACCATCAGCAACATCCATTTCAAACTTGGTGCGTATGTACCTTGTAGCATTCTTTATTAAAATCCTAGCGCTATTTATCCAACAAAGATGTTTGGATTTTTAAAGTTTTTTGTGGGGAGGGGATCATTTTTTAGCAAATTGAAGTATTCTCTTAAACCATTTATCACATTGCGTTTAGATTGAACAGGACACTTCTCTGTAAGAGTGTAATGCTATTGCATTACATTATCCGCAAGGTCACAAGTCTACTTGCAGTTTATTTTTCACTTGCTAGACATTTTATGTTAACTTATTTTATGTATTGTTGATTAAAAGTTCTCTCAGAGGGTTGGGTTACAACAGGTGCCTTTGTCAGAAAAAATCAGAAGGGAAGAGGGGGGTCACAATACATCTGTATTCATTTATATGCTCACATCTGGCTGTAGTCGTAAAGGTTTTCGGGGCCATAAAAGCATGGAATGGTTTTTCCAATTTTATGACTTCCCATCCTCCCACCCCCACCCCAAACAAAAATAATGGTCAGCCCCCACATACAGTCATATAGGAAAAAATAAAAGCTGAAAATTTGATAATACCTGGTATTTTTATTGTCCAACACAGCAGAAATTTAAAATATTCTCATTCTAAGAGGGAAACAAAAAATAAAACACTTGTGTATATATATATATATATATATATATATAAATCCAACAACGTAAGATCTAAAATTTTGAATATACATTTTCATGATTAGGAGGGAAGAACAAATCTTATTGGACAGGTTAGTGGCCTGTAGTTCTTATTTCCTTCCTGGTCATTATGGAAAATTGAAAACAAAACATTCAAGATCTCCTCTGCCCTGCTCTTGTTAACAGAAGACGTGTAATAGAAAAGGACATATGTATTAAAATTATGTATTTTTAGTTCAAACAAGTATGGGTGGGTATTTTTTTCTATGTAAAATATCGTAAAAGGTTATTATCACACTACAGGATGAAGTTGTCTGTCATTAGAGGGAAAAATCACTAAAATCCACGGTTTCAAAATCTTAATAGATGCAGCAAATAGGTTCATCTTATATTATCTTGTAAAAAGTCATACTTCATGATTTCAACAAAATAATTCTATTATTATAATTATAATTTAGATACTGTAAACCCCCCCCCCCCCAATTATTGGGAAATATCGGATTGTAATCTTTACAAACATGCATGAAATCATCAATCAATTTGATCATAATTATTAAAATTTACCAAGAGATGGCAGCAGCAACAGATGGAACATTTTCATGAGAGGTGGGGTGGAGCGCGGGTGGGGTGGTGGGTGGGGGGCAATTGCTCTGAAAAGAAAAGTTTTAACAAAATCCTAACAAACCTATCTTCCTTATTATATTATCAATGTCAAATTTAATCTTTAATTTCACACTTACTGCATATAAGGGGATTATTTGGGATGCTGATACGTTGACTCGAAAATTTTTTTTTGTGAATGAACACAGAGAGTGACTCCCCTGTTGATCCATTCTGCAATCGAGGTATGTCGCAACAACAGCTAGTTTCAAAGCAAAACAAACTTCACTTGTGACTGTGCTCAGTGACTGGATTTACAAAAGGAATCATTTTGAATGAGGTCATCATATTATCATTTTTATATTATTACATTAGTATTTTGTGTAATCAGGGAGAAGGAGTTTCCCATCAATGCACCTGACATCTAGAAGAAATCAAACTTAATTGCGTTGGCCTCATCACCGGTTGGAAAGTTTATTTGATGGGTTTCCATCATAGCTGCCGAAAAACTTGTCACTGCCCGGGAAGTAGAACTTTGGAAAATATGAAGGACCTTGCCCACAAGGGACTGGAAAGATCCTGATGCCAAATACCTCAGGGACACGAACACCTGTAACAAAGGGGGGCAGGGCATTTGATCTTTTTCTGTGATGTGCCGAGGCATGCTCGACTTTGCCGACAATATGAAGAATGGTCTCCAGTCTGAACCTGTAGAACTGCCAGATGACCTCATGCCGTTGCGTCTGGTGGTGGTGGTGTCCTGTCTACGAGTGGTCTTTCCACCGTAAGGCCTAGCTGTCGACCCTGCCAGCGTCTGTGGAGTCTCAGCACAGCCGCCATTTTGTCTCCTCAAAATTCGACTTAAGCAAGGTACCAAATGGACTTGAAAATTGAACTCAAGAAACTCGACTTAAGGTGGAAATCAATTTTTTATTTCTTTGTGAATACCAACAAAACTGAACTTAAGGTCAAATCTAAAGATCAGGTGTTTTTTTAACTGAAGTCCAACATTAATTCTTTGTGAATATGGACCCTGAGTCTTGGGACCTCGACACCAAGGCAGAAGATTAGCTTCTATTTTTGGATGTATCTGTTAGCACTTCAGTCAAGGTTATTGGCCACCATGGAGCCTGTAGAAAAGCTTTCCGCACCCATGGACACCACACTGGCTGCACCATGTCAAGGCTCTCATGCAGAGCCTGGTTGATGACCAAGCTGTGTTACCACCAGAGGAGGAGAGGCACGGGGCTGTTGCCCTGTCCTGTTGGCCCTTGTCTGTGGAGGGCACACCGCAATGTACCCCCATACCCTTTTCGCCCTTTGTGGCTGAGTACTACGATCAGCTCACAGCCAAGACTCATGGCACACAGGTTCCTGTAGAGTCACTGACGTCTGGCTACTTGAGGGAGGGGCGACTCCTCCTAAAGCCGGATGTTTAATTGATATGGTATTCTGCACAAGAGCAGATCTTTCTATCCTATCCAATGCTTGTGGATTTTGACTGGAAAGAGTTTGATGCTCGGCAGCCGAAGTCCATCACACCATCTGCCAAGGCCTTGTCGTGAGCTGTTGATCACCAGGTCTGGGCTGCCTACACTTTGAGGCCAACCTTCATTTCTTGCAGAGGGACACCCACCTCCAGCATCAGAAGTTGCATGATGCACTGTACCACATAGCCCAAACAGGGCTGCTCTTCTCAGGAAATCTTTTTGGAGGAGAGATGGTGGAGGTTGTTCACCAAGCACAAGACCTTCGGGCCTGCTTGGCCGATCAGACGCATACCAAGGCGTTGACCAACTCTGTTTGGTCACTTTCTTCCATGGGTGCCTCCGCCCCGAAGTGTAGCAAATCTCCCACTGTGCCTATTCGCCCCTCGGCTCATGCTCCCTCTGTGAAAACAGTGGGCAGCACTCTGGGAAGGGAAAGCGCTTTAGCAAAGGCAAAAAGTCCGGCAAGTCTCAGGGCTAACCTACCCTTGTATGCTACAGTGCACCATCTCAGGATCCTCTACTGCCACATCGTTAGACTCTGCACCGCACCCAGTGGGCGGTAGCTTCTCAGCTTTTTGTGCACAATGGGAGTCTTTCACAGATGATCCTTTTATTCTCAACATCCTGAGACATGGCCACAGGCTGCCTTTCAGCATAAACAGGCCTCGGTTAAGCCATGAGCACTTGTGGTTCGCACCAAAAGCATCAGGGCTCATAGAGACAATTCAGATGATTCGGAGAAAGTGCTCCACACAGCCGGTCAAAAATTTACAACTTATTTTTACTGGTTCCCAAGTGGCATGGAGGATGGTGGCCTGCAATAGACCTATCAACACTGAACAACTGCCTGGAAGTCCTGTCCTATCGGATGGAACGACCCCCCCCCCCCCGTCATTGACAGCGGCCCTGCAGCCTATGGAGTGGACAGCATCCCTGGATCTGCAAGATACGTTCTTCCACCTGACAATCACGGAGACTTACGGAAGTTTCTGTGATTTGCATTCTTGGGCCAAGTTTCCTGGTTCAGTGCACTTCCGTTCAGCCTTACCACAGCACTCCTGGTGTTTACCTGGTTTGCCCAATCAGTTGCTGCTTACCTCCACCACTCCACCGTTCGCATTCATGTGTACTGGGGCAGTTTGCTCATCGGGGCGCTTTGGTGCCTGGATTTGCAACATCAGAGACAGACTGTTCTGGAACTTTGCCAATGCTTGGACCTGACTGTGAACTGAAGCAAGTCCAGTCTTCGGCCAGAGCAGACCTTCTTTTTTCTCGGCATCCAGTTTGACCCGGTTGCCTACATCTGTCGCCCCTCGGATGTCAGGTGGGAGAGACTTCAGACCCAGTGTCTGTGACTCATGTAGTTCTCTTGGCGCAACAATGGTAAGCCCTGTTAAGATCTCTGACCTTGATGGACTCCCAGGTCCCACTTGGTCCACTTCACCATCACCCTTTGCAGCACTTGCTGCCAGGCAGATGGTCGAGAGGCCAGGGTTATCATGTCCCCGTGCTGGTCCTCCCCGAGGCCCATGGGCACCTTCGGTTGGGACAGACGGGCTCCTTTTCATGCCCAGGTTAGCATCTACATGGACTCTTCTCAGTCTGATGGAGAGCTGGATGATGCCACCCGACCAGCCCACTTCCTTTCTCAAAGGTGACATGAACTGACCACTCATCAAAAGAGGAAGGACAATTGAGGAGCATGTGCACA
Source organism: Hermodice carunculata (assembly GCA_964020975.1). NCBI lineage: Eukaryota > Metazoa > Annelida > Polychaeta > Eunicida > Amphinomidae > Hermodice > Hermodice carunculata. The sequence continues at coordinate 47,885,347 of OZ026615.1, read as the reverse complement.
GGGAGTCACCACTGGATCCATAGGAACCGAGCGATGGTACCCCAGGACTGTCAGATTTTGGAACAATGAAGGGAGTGAACTCAACTTGATTTCTTGGGCGTTCAACCCCAACCCAGACACACAGCTCCAACCAATGGTAATTGAAAGGTAAGTATACTTATATTGAAATTACTAAAATTTTCACATTTTAGTGAGCTGCTGGATGGTGAGCTTAACAAGGAAAATGGTTTTCTGGTAATAATGCAAAAATGGTTGTACCTAAAGTCCTCTGTAAGGACTACATGTACATCAGGTTTGCAAATTGATGACTTGCATCCACTTCCCTAGGTCATGAATGCAACATTTAGTACTGGCAACAGGGTAAACAGGGTGAACATAATGATGGTAAGGGGCATCTGTGTTTTACAAACTTGTCTTGCTTGTAACATAATACTTGCTAGCTATAACTTTTCTCCTTTCCACATATTATAAACAAAACAAATGTATCTACTCTTTTTCGTTTTATGGCTTTGATCTGTGATAGATGAAGATGGGTGCAATCTTACTCCATGGATCTACCAACTCCTGTATGATCCTCTGAGATTTCCCATCTAACTTACTTTGCTTGTTTGTTACTGATTTCAGCCTTATTAAATTATATCGTCTTGCATGGTGCTAATTTTCAATGCATTAACACCAAAAGGCACCTTGTAAAGGGTGCTTATTTTGAATAATACAAGCAAAGAGGATACATGTGTAAGCAGTTCATACTTGGTTGACCTGGGTACATTCACCCAAAAATAAGTCCTGAGCTGAGCAGAGTTGAGCTTCATCTAAGCTGGAACTGAGTTATTAAGATGACAAAGCTGAGCTCAGAAGCAGCGTTCTTGCCACCAGGTGCATTTTTCTGTGCCAATCATCATGCATGAGGTGGGCGAGAGTATTAATTGCTTATCAGCCCAGGAAGTGGGTGCCACATTGGCCCCTGGTATCCAGCAGTTTCTGAGAATATAGCATGTGATCCTGGAGAAAAAGTTCAAATTGAAAAAAAAGTACCACCTGCTGCATAAATTATAGACTAGTGGTACAAAGGAGGTTTTTTTAAAGGATGCTTGGTGATACACACAAGTGTTTCTTAGATGCAATTTTATGGGCCAGTGGCACACACCCAAGTGTTCCAATGCAATTTCAAAGGGATTAGCCAAGCCAATCTAGTGTTAAAAAATATTGATAATAAAAGATACAAAAAGCACTGAAGTATTGAAGGGCCTATTGAATATCTTTGAAGAGACCCATCCAAAGTATATCTCTGCTAAATTGAAAGTGGATCTACCATACGGTATTGCAGAAAACTACATATACATACATGAATACTACAGCATTGTCGGGTACCCTTGGAACTGGTCGGGTACCTGGGTAACAGATTTTTTCCCAAGTACCAGAAAATCCCTTTATTTGCATACATTAAATAATTTAGATTGCTTTTACTTTTGCGTGTTCACATTTGCACGTTTTTTTTATTTCAGGCATCTTAGTGAAATTTAAATTCACAATTTTTAATGTATTCTTATTTAATCATGCCTTGTTAACTGTGCTTTTGGTTTCACGGGTTTTGAGGCATCAGCAAAAAAAGTGAAAATAAAAACACAGCGAAAATAAAGCAACCTACAGTATCAAGGGTGAGAATTTTGAATTGAGAGAGAGGCTTGCTTGCGGAGATATGGTGCAGGCAAAAGCACGCCTCATTCTTTAGAAAGCCTGGCAATATTTCCTCAAAGATGGAGACACAGGTACATGCAAACTTTGCTCAAAAAGCATGCAGTACTCTGGGGGTTCTTGGAGCAACATGCTTAAACATATAGATGCTGTACATCTAGCAGGGGCAAAAATAAAGGTTGCGCAACATACATGCATTGCATGTATGTTGCAGCATTGAAAATTATCATGAAGCTAGTAATACTGCTACCAATTAACCAATTAGTGTGACGTCAAATTTGAAAAAAAACAAAACATATTCTGTCAAGGGAATGATATTTTGATATGATTGAATGAGATATAATGCATATTAAAAATTATATATACAAATTTATTTCTTGTTATTGTTGCCTGACTTTATTGTAGTATATACACTGCTGGATCGAATAGATGGTTGCTTGAATGCAGTAGTCACATTTTTGTTTGAAAAACTGAAATTCATGTACCCGTGTATTAAATTTATGGACCCGTCAATGCTCTAATGTCCACAACCATCCCTACCATCATTATGAAATTTTAAGAATTGCTTAGAAATTAGGAAATTACAGCAGTGCCACTTGGTGACAATCTTTAGTGGAGATGGAATTAAGGTACACGTACATTTCAACTAAGTTTGAAGAGAATCCAAAATGTGGTTTGGAAAAGAAACAAAAAATTGCAAATCCAAACAAAAACTCATTTGAAAAAAAAAAATTTTAAAAATGCAGCACCACCTGTTGAAATAATTTAACTCTGTGGTACCCAGAAGTGTTCTCATTGCATTTTGAAGCAGTTGGCTGAAGGTTTCGGAAATTGTTTTATGCTTTTCCCACAAAATTACCTCAAAGGAAGCCAGTTCATTTCATTCTAACAAGCAGACATAAGGAACTGAAAAAAAATTATAACCACACAGGACTATTGGTGTATATTTTAATTTTTGAGTTACTGGACTTTTGTGGTCCACAGGGCAGATAAACTCTTAACACTTTCATGACTGATTTATTATCTTCTGTATATTTACTTAAGGAGATTTTATAAGCTTCTCATGGCTTCTGTCAATCTCCATATGATTAAGATATTGTTGTGCATTTTGTTATATGGTATAATTGTGAACATAATTTGTATAATTTATTGTGGAGAAAGTAACTAATTAAAAAAAAAAGACATTTTAGATTCAAAATATTTTGAATAGCAGTAACTTTATTTATAACCATTGACAAAGGCAAATGTTTGCCAAAACTGGTTGTGAGAAAATACAGTGGATTGTTCTTTATAGGCCATAGTTGTTTCATTTATTGGACACGAAATTGTCCCACTTTTAAATCCAAGGAAAGAATTAATAGTGTGAGACCAACTTTGCATTTCACATTTACAAAATAAATATGATGATGATGACAACTATGATGGTGTGTGGTAGTAGAAGTCAAAAAATAATCAATACCATATGGAAAATAATTATATACATATCAGTGACACATGTTTTACAAGACAAGGTCTAAGGGTCTTAAGAGATGCAAAGAAATTTTAGAGATGAAAAAAAGGGTTAAAAAATTGAGAAAAAAATTCAATAGAGCTTGACCACTTGATCAAACTGAACAGAGACCCCTCCTAGGTACATCCCTACCTAGTTTGAAGAGAAACTGGCTGACTGTTTGGAAGAAATAGTAAATGTGAATTAGGGCAGCAATCACCTGCGTCATGAACCACCTCTAACTGAACCAGCACAGTGGGGATGACTGCCCGATACATATCCAAGATTAGGTCAATCTAACACAGGAGGCCCACTAAGCAGTGCACTGACCTATAGATGGCATTGAGTCTGAACCACAAGGGCACTATAAACTGGAACACGGTGGCAGCCCTGATGGGACTTGGAAACCTAATGGACAAGTATCAAGAACCCGAACCAAAGGAGCCTGTGATGGCTGTAAAGGCATACGTGCCCTCCTCTAGCACTATCATATCGAGCAAGTAGTGCTCGGTGAAAGACGTAGATGATTGCGAGGAGCAGGGGCCTGGATATTGACAATCCCAACATTCCTCAAGGCACTCTGGGAGACATTAAAGGCTCGCACCTCGTGAGCTCAGACTGAGACATGCTCTAAGGCACCGGGCCTCTACAGAGCAATCTTGTAGGCCTTAAGTATCGTCTGCTTAATCCACAAAGAAATCATGTTTCTGCAAACTTTCTCCTTATGCAGGTTACCATGGGGTAAAAAGAAGGTGGAGATCTGACCTGTGAAATCATTGATGTGTGAAAGGTACAAAAGCCAGTGCTCTCACGGGACACAAGGCTCTTTCCTCTGGGGTAAGAGCAGTACCCATGGCATGGCGGGTAAAACCTGAGGGCCATAGCCAGATTTCGAGCCTTTGGGTCTTTGCAAGGAAGCCAAATGTGGCCGTAGTGTCAGCTGGGAGTAGTCAGGAAACCATTGGGTGCTGTCATGAGCTAGAGCGTGGATGTCGCTTCTTTGAGCCCCGAAGTGAGTGTTAAGAGAAAAGTTTTCCACGTCCAATACTTGAGGTTCATCCGTCAGGGGTCCTCTGGGCACTTAAAGGGCCACTTCTTCAACATGACTAAGACCAATGGAAGGTCCCACCATGGCAGAACCTGCCTGGCTGCTGGTCTATCTGTTTGGAAGGACGCAATGAGAGCCAACAGATAAGGACCGCCGTCAAGGACGTTTGCAAGGGTTGATGAAATGGCTGTTCAGAATCTCTCCACTGTCCTTGAGCTCTTGCCAAGGACTTCTCACGGACGAAGCAGAAAGTTGGCAATGTGCACAATACTTACACTTAATCAGTTCTTAATCAGACCCAAGGATGTATTCTCCAACTGGTGCACCAGTCTGAAAACACCTTCGAATGAGCTGAGTAAACAATCATAGAAGAAGATCGAAGCCTGCCTCTGGCAAATCTATCTGCGACCGATTCCAAAAAAAACAACTGCCAAGCATGAAGGTTGAGCACCCGAGGGTTCCTGTGGAACATGCTTGTTACACCAGAAGTTTTGGCCCTGCTGGTAAAATGTAGCAGGGGCTTGATGCTTAATTCCAATAGATCTATGGACCAATCTGTCCTCTGTAGCCAAGGGCCGACCAGGATCAAATTGCAGTTGTGTCACCAAACCTTCCACAATACCCTCGGGAGAATCTGTGGAGGTGAAAAGGCATACGCCCAAAGATTGCTCCTGTCAATGGCTCGAGGGTCCACTGCTAGGGCCTGGGGGTGGAGGGGTCTGGGACTGGCAAGACGTAAACCAGTATTTTTGCATTCTGGTGTGTCATGAACAGATCCACATGTGGAGTTCCCCATCTGGCTCACATGGCCTGTATGACCTGTGGGTTGAGTGATCACTCCACCCCTACCAGTTGACCTCTTTTCGAGAGTTGGTGCCTCTTGTGCCTGTGGATGTTGTGTTTGCAGCACCATCGAGTGATGCATCCTGTCAACTCGGTCATCCTGCAGAAGTGTGTTCCACCGTGCCGGTTGAGTTAGGTGATCGCTGTCCTGTTGTTGCATAGTATGAGGATGTGTTTGTGTACCACTGGGTCCTAGAAGTAGAGGAGTGTCAAGCATGTCGCCTCCAGCTCCAACCAGTTCATGGGGTGAGATGTAAAATGCACTGGCCCATGGGCTGACACTACCCAGCTCTCTATGTCAGCTCCCCAACCAGACTGAGAAGAGTCCATGAAGATGGTAAACTGAGCCTAAAAAGGAACCACTGTCTGTCCTGACATGACATTCTGCTGAATGGTCTATCAGCGAAGGTGCGGATGGTCCTCAGAGAGGTTCAGCACCTGGAGATGATAGCCCTGGTCTCTCGACCATCTGTTCCAAAGCTCATGCTGCAAGGGACCACAGTGAAGGTGACCAAGTTGGACTTGGGAGTTCATCGGTGACAGAGAGCCTAACAGGGATTGCCATTGTTGCACCGAGACAACCGCATGAGTCAGATAGGCTCTAAGAAGGGACTGAAGTCTCTCCCACCTGTCCTCTGAGGGGCGACAGATGTAGGCAACCAGGTCAAACTGGATGCAGTAATAGAAGAAAGTCTGCTCTGGCAGAAGACTGGATTTGCTTTAGTTCTTAATCAGACCCAAGCATTGGCAAATTTCCAGAATGGTCTGTGTATGATGCTGAGAATTCAGGGGTCACAGTGCTCAGGGGCATCATCCACTCCATGGCCACAGGGCCGCTGCCATCTACTGGGGGGTCTCCATTTTGAGGAACGGGACTGCCAGGAAGGTGTTTAGCATCAACAGGTCTATCACTGGGTGCCATCCTCCATTCTGCTTGGAGACAATGAAGAGTATATTATAGAAGCTGGGAGAACCATGGTTCTCAACCAGCTGTATGGCGCATTTGTTCCAAAGCTTCTGAACCGCCACTAGCAAGGCCAATGCTTTAGGTTCTGCTGCGGGTGCTACAAATCACTTAGCCTTGTGGCTTAACGGAGGCCTAGCTGTCTTTGCTGAATGGCTGCAAGTAGCCATGTCTCAGATGTTTAGGATGAATGAATCATCTGTAATTAACTCCCATTGCTTTCCGAAAGGCGGAGAGGCAGCTGCCAATAGGGTCCTGCGAAGAGTCTGAAGCCATGGCGGAGGGTGATCGTGAGACTTCTTGGCTTTGCTGAAGCATTTCCCGTTCTCAGATTGCTGCCTGCTCTTCCTAGGGTGTTGTGTCACCGAAGATGATGCACAGGCCGAAGGATGAATAGCTGCGGTCTGAGTGCCACGCTTCGAGGCTGAGGCAACCAAGGTCAATAGTGACCAAACAGAGTTAGTAAACGCGTAGATGTGGGTCTGATTGGCACAGCGGGCCCAAAGGTGTTGCACCAGGCAAACAATTTCTGCTATCTCTCCTCTGAACAAAGTTTCCGAGAAGGGCAGCGCCAGTCCATCTCTGCAAAATATCGGGTCAGGCAGCCTCTGACCCGGGAGGCTAGCCTCCAGCATACAGGGGGTTCGGACCTGGTGGTCAACCATTCGCAACAACAAAGTCACAAAATGATATCTGGTCAAGCCAATCCTGTACAGACTCTCTGATATGCATAGATCCCTTCAGGTCATGCAGGAGACACCTCAAGGCAGCTAAAGAAACATGGGAATACCATGCCATAAGGACGGATCCCCTGGCATTTGCTTCCAGTCTCTTGAAGGTCTTGGCAGGCGCAGTGAAGGATTTCAGCTGCTGAGCACCAAACTCTTCCGAATCCAAATCCACCGGCAGTGGATGGAAAGGGAAGATCTGCTCAGGCACAGAATAACCCCTGTATGTTTGCAGAGTTGTCCTTGCTGAAGGTAGCTAGACATTGACAACTCTAAAGGAACTCCTGTGCCATGAGTCTTGGCTGTGAGCTGGTTGTAAAACTTTTATCCTCCAGGCACAAGCCCCAGCAAGACATTGTCACAGCCCCACACCTCTCCTCTTCCGGTGGGAACACAGCTTGGTATCCCACCAGGCTCTGAATGAGAGCTTCGACATGTTCAAAGCCCTGCAGCAGAGCCAGAGTGGTATCCATGTATGCGGAACCCTGGTCTGTTGTCCCCTCCGTCACCACTGGGCTTGGCATCTCTGAGCGGCTGTGGCATGATGGTTGATGGCTGGAGAGGGGGCTTTCAGACGACCCGTAGTGGGGGACATGGCTGCCACTGTCTGAAAAGGCTGCTTGCTGGAGGGTGCCTGCTAGGTCTCCAGGAAGCTCAAAACAGGTGCCACAGCTGCAGCCGACTGAGAAGTCTGCTGGCAGAAGGGGTCCTGGAGGAGTTCAGAGATCTCCTAAGTCTGGGAGCCAAGCTAAAAAACTGGCTCTGGGTCCACCATGGATTCAGAAGCAGCAAGCTGCTCCACTGTCAGAGTCTGCACTTTGTGGCAGCATCAGCAAGTGCAAAAGAAGTTGAGGTCTCCAACTCTAAGAGAGTTTGCCCTCTGCTTTCCTCTCCAGAGAGGGAGGCAGGACACGTGGCGCGAAGGCGGGAGTTAGTTGGATTCCCAGCTGTTCACTCCATGGTGGACCCATGGGTGGTGCAGGTGTCAAAGCCTGCACTGCAGCCTGGGGCTGTGAAGGTGGCACTTGGGCCAAAGGCTCACTAACCATGGAAGGCACCACCATAGACTAGGGTACCTTCCTTAGAGGTCCAGCATGCCTGGACATACGATTCAAGTTTTTGGAACCAGAAGCTTGGAAAGTTTGTCTGGTGGGCTTCGGTGGTCCAGATCGCTCAGGGGATGCCCAGATGGGAACCCTTAGGTTTCCATTCTGGCCTCACTAAGTTGCCCAGTTTTGACTTTGAGCACTCAGACTGAGATCTCGAAAACTCAAACCTGCCCTGAGCAGGACTCTGTGAGGGGGACACTGAAGAGACAGCAGAGAGGGGGTGATCAGTGCACACAACATATCAGCCAAAGAATATCACTACAAAACTGAAGACAAAATTCATAATGCAGGTAGAAGATAGCTTGGGGAAATTCCAGTCAGGCATCAGATGACAGGTCACCAGGCTTCTAAAATGAATCCATACTGCTGGGTCCAGAAATAGACCTGCTGTGGGAGCTCTGCTTGCCCCAATGTACCTGGTAACCTTGACCAAATATGCGTCCATATGACAGTTGGTCATTACAGGGAGTTTGGATCTGTGTTTGGGTGATTTCTGGCAGTTGATCTGAATCTCCCTTTACAAAGACATGCTAAACTTTGTTTCATATTTCATTGGGCGCTGCTATGTGACGGACCTATAAGTTGTAGTTGAAATGGCACCTCTCAGTCAGCACTACCTTTTTGTGATGGGAAGTCTCACCATGAAGGCTTCAGGCTATATATGGCCTCCTTGGACACACAATGCAGAGTTACTCTACATACATAGCCAATCTCCATAGGGATTGAAGGCTAAGCCCATGGCATGCAGCAGCTGCACTAATTGGTATGGAGGCCACGCTCTCATTGTTCAGTTATGTCAGGATGCATAACAGTGTGGCCAGGGTATTGACAGTAATCAGCTTGTGGGGGGAGGGGAACTGTCATGTGTATTGTGAGGAAATTCGATGAATTTAACGTACATTAAAATTCCCAACTTTGTTTTCATGCTGTAAGATTTTGTCTTAGCATGTGACCCACATGGTAACCTTGGAATAGGGACTTCATCTAGAAACGTTTTGAAGATATGCAAGATTAAACATTTCCTCCAGTATGCCCCTAGTTTGCATAATTTTAAACATCATGACAAACAATATGAAAAACATCATTACTAGGTCATTGACCATGCCAAGCTTGGTACTTTTCGGAACAACAGTGTCTGAGAACAAATAACCACAAAATTTGACACGGAAATAAAATAAACTAGAGAAAAATTTGATTTCCTTATCAGCAAATAAATCTGTGTGCCTAGAAAACCTTTATAGATTGCCTATTCAGTATTTATTTAACTTCAGCAACAATATTTGTTCCATGCAGCTATGTGAAATACCTATAAATTGAGGTTGAAAAAGAACCTCGATCTATTATAGTTTGAAGTTATTTAAGATTGAAATTTTGTGTATTTGCCTACTTTGCATAAATCAAGCTGCTACAACTTTGATTCATGGTTCATTGGATGCAACTATCCTACAAATCTATCAACTGAAGTTTGAAGGACACCTCACTCTATAATAGTTTTGAAGTTATTGAAGATTAAAATTTTATGTATTCACCTAATTTACATAAATTAGACTGCTACATCTTTGGTTCATGTTTCATTGGATGCAGCTATGTCACAAACCTGCAAACTAAAGTTAGTATGACATCTCTATCTGTAATAGTTTGAAATGAATTCAAGAATTCAATCTTGTGTATTCACCTTATTTGCATAAATCAAAGTGCTACAACTTGATTCATGATTCATTGGATGTGGCTATGTCATAAACCTATAAATTGAAGTAGGATTGACACCTGTATTTATCACAGTTTTGGAGATATTCAACTTTTAAATGTTTCAAGTGCTGCTAATTAGCATAAGTATGAATGGCACCTCAGTCTATAATAGTTTTGAAGTTATTGAAGATTAAAATTTTGTGTATTCACCTAATTTACATAAATTAAACTGCTACATCTTTGGTTCATGTTTCATTGGATGCAGCTATGTCACAAACCTGCAAACTAAAGTTAGTATGACATCTCTATCTGTAATAGTTTGAAATGAATTCAAGAATTCAATCTTGTGTATTCACCGTATTTGCAGAAATCAAAATGCTACAACTTGGTTCATGATTCATTGGATGTGGCTATGTTATAAACCTATAAATTGAAGTAATATTCACACCTTATTTATCACAGTTTTGGAGATATTCAACTTTTAAATGTTTCAAGTGCTGCTAATTAGCATAATTTCAAATGCTACAGTTTTTGTTCACTGTTCATCAGATTGACAGGTGTCACAAACCTGTATGTACTGTTTTAAATTTTGTGTCTGTCTGTAATAGGTTGGATGATACGAGGCTTTTAAATTTTTTTATTGCCTCTGATTTGCATAATTTCTAACATGACATTTAAATATGATGCTTAACCCAATAATACTTGAAGTAAAAGTTACTAAATCAACACCAGTTTCCCATGCTTTGTAAATCTGGGGCATAATATGACTGCAACAAGTGAAACGTGTATCCATTGATTTACATGCATTTGAGTTTACATTTACGTTGCAATCTCCACTAATATCAACTATTAGGCTCACTTAATCCACTGTCATGCATAACATTCAACTTTACATAGCTCTTACAGAAACTGTGTGTTTAACTACTGAGTGGCACCAGCCTAAACGTGTCAGCAATCTTTAGTTGTAAGTTTGCACAGGCAACATCCAACTTCACATAGATCCGAACAAAAATCTAGACCATTATTTTTCTAGATAGAGTTGCCATTCCAAGCTTAATGTGTGGGTCTATAGCTAAAGCAAAATCCTACAGTATGCAAACATAGTTCAGAAGTTTAATTTATGTTAAATTCACTGAATTTCCACAGAATACTCAAATCTCCCCTCCCTCCCCCACACACACTCAAGCTGGTCTCTGTTTCCTCAGACAAGCAGTTATGCAACCGGACATAACTGAACTGTGAAAACCTGGTCTCCATGGCTATCAGTACATGGGCAGTGTTGCCAGTGCCCAGTGCTGTGGGCTTACCTTTCAATCCCTAGGGAGACTGGCTGTGTTGGTAGCTACATATGGAAGTACTATTGTCCATATTGCACACGTGCTTCTGTAGAATTTTCATATAGGCTGTATTAGCCCAATTAAATTAAAGGGTCTTCAGCGGGTAACTACTCAGAACATGTTTCCGAGCCTATATCCGTACATGTCTCTCTGAATAGTGGCTAAGCTAAATATTTAGCAAAGACAACCCATACAACAATGAATAAATATGAATGTGGCAAATGATGAATTAGCTAAATTCGTGAAGTTTTGCTTATAAATGCAGAGCTTCATTATGAATGAAGAATATCTGTCAAACCAAACATAATAACTTAATTTGTAGAGTACAAGTTCAGATAAGAACAATTTTACTTACCCTTAACCAGTATGTACCCTTTCTAGCTTGATAGCTTATCTTAGTTAAACCACTTGCCAGTGTATAACTGAAGTTGAAACAAATTGGTGCATTATATTCAGTGCCAGTAATTGTAAAATAAACAGTTGCAGCTAGACCACCTGTACAATCGGAGGGAAATCCCTGCAAGAACTGCAACAATGGGCATCCTGCACAAGAAATGTAAAATAACCCCATAATGACACCTACTCCTCACTTTGAGGAGTAGGTGTCACTGTTGGGTTTGATATTTATGAATATGGGTCATGTTTTTCTACATAAGTGTATCATAGTAGAGACGTCTGCCTGTAGAACTTCAATTGTTTAGTGAGGGACTTTTAGAAGTCTACTCCTTGCATTTGATACTCTATAACAGTGATTCAATCACTTAACTTATTGAATAGATAATATTCCAGATTCATAGATTTCACAAAAACGATATAGGCCTACTTTCTAGTTTTGCTATAAACTCAGCTGACAAACTAGTCAGAAGAACCAAAATAGTGATAGGCCTACCAATTCTCCTTTATCTTTTGCAGAAGTAATAAAATACTGATTTTGAGTGGTTGGGCCTGCACATATTGGAAACACTATAGTCTGTATTTAATGAAGAATATTTCAAAGATTGAGAGGACCGGTTTAACCACCAGTTGCCTTTTAAGGGTGACTGCCTGTCTCAAGTCAGGAGTGAAATTTGTTTCTTCACATCGGTATTGGAAGATGAATGTTGATGCTTTGGTAACTCTGGAATCTCTTTGCTGTCATTGTTGCGTTTGATAGTTATGAATATGGGACATGTTTTTCTACATAAATGTATCATAGTAGAGACGTGCGTTGATCTACTATAACAGTGAATTATTCACTCTACTAATCTTCTTACCAATGATGGTACAGACAAGAAGCCAAAAAAACTACAGAAGCATCCTCTGAGCAGCCCTCTTGGGATGTAGCCTCCCCTGGGGTTAGACAAGCTGACCCTAGGAGACTTCATGTGCCTCACCAGGCTAATGCCGAAGTAGAGGGAACAAATTAGGATTTAGGAGGTAATCTGGGACCTTCTGCTGGGGACCATGGGGTTGAAATGGTTCCAGCTTGCCGGAAACCTAACTGTAAGCTTTGCCAAGAATTCATGGAAATGAATAAGTTTACAAGTGCTGTTACACTTACAGAACTTACAGAACTAAAAATTACAACAAGAAGAAAAAACTTACGTGCAATACAGATAACTTGGGTTATCTGATTATATGTGATAATTGCTCTAGTCAGTATGTTGGTGAAACCAACCCAAAATTGAACGAAAGATTCGATGATCATAGGAACAGAATCAGACACCCTAACAAAGGATCCAATTCTACGATTCTGGTGGATCACTTCACTAGTGGACTTTGCAAGAACAAAACATTTAAAGTCCAAATTATAAACAACCAGGAAAATACTCAAATGGAAAGATGAATAAGGAAACACCAGGAGTGCGAAGGAACAGAGAAAATTTTTAAATTAAAGAACTCCGAACAGTATATCTTTATGGGTTGAATAAACGATGTGATAAGAGTATAGATCAAAGAGCAGACAATGATAATGTATATGACATACTGAACAAAAGAAGGAACAAGAAGAACAAACATAAGAGTAAACACAGAACACATAAAGAATCTCTTACAGCTCAATATGTTTTCAACGTACTCCAAGAAACTGCAATCAAAGAAACTACATATTACATCAATAAAACTTTACCACAAATGAAGAAAAAAGATCTCAAGCAATTCGGACAGTTAATTCTGGATCATGAAGTAACAAATGACAGCAAGTTAACAGATAGGATTGTCAGTTTAGTACAAGCTATGATACAACATAAATTGAACCTTAAGAAAGAAGAAACATGGAAAAGTAAGAAGGAAAAGAAACACATGAATCCTGTGATAATATACTATGAAAATCCAGCTATCGAGTACATAAATCTACAAAGTATTCTTAGACTTCTGAAAGTTGAAAATTCAGTCACCAACTATATTGAGGAGGATGTCACATTTGCTTATAAATACACTTCTAGTATTCGTAATAAGGTGTTCAACTACAATCGAATTATGGATGAAGTGGACTTAGACAGCTGGAATGTGAACAGTCACACTTGTGAATGTGACACTACTTTCAAGAAGTATATGGATAAAGACCACAAATATGTAATCACGGGTGATTTAAGTATCATTAAAGACAAAAAAATTGAGACATTTGTTTCAAAGAGGACCAAACTATAGAGAAAGACATAACATCAGCTGCACAAAGGCAAGAAATGAGATTGAAAGAGGACTCAACAGTTTCATTAAGAAACATTGTGATAAGAAAGGAATCTGTGACAAGGCATTTGATGAATGGTAAGTTAAAGTAATGGAAAAAGTGGATGAAAGAATTAAATACCTGAGAAAAGGACCTCTTCAAAAGTGGAGACAGATTAAACAAGTGCTGCAGGATTCACATTGTAGTCAGGAATTGCAAGACTTGCATGACAAGTTTGTCATCACACCTGTTGACAAAGCTAGCAATAACATTGCACTAACTTGCAAACCATACTACATTAATGCAATACTGAGTGAATTAAATAATGAAAGTTATCGACAGGCAGGAACCTCTGATACTGTTATTAAGGACCAACTGGATAAAAACAAGGAGTTGAAATGCATTGTCTCAAATGAGGACAAATAATTACCAATTATATATGCAATTGTCAAAATGCATAAAAACTTTGTTAAATTCAGGTTCATCATTGCAGCAAAGAAATGTGTTTTGAAACAAGTTGCCAAACGACTCACTAAAGTTCTCAAACTTGTCGAGAATTCACATACTAACTATTGCAAAATTTTGAAAATGTACACGTGAGTGAATAGAATGTGGATTACAGATAGCACAAGTGATATTCTACCAGACATTGACAAAATCAACAATAAGAATGGTGCCAAATCAATTCATACTTTTGATTTCTCAACATTGTATACTAAGATCAACTTGACAGACTTAAAGAACGTGTTAATTTCAATGTTGGATAAAGCGTTCAAAGGTGGCACATGTCGATGCGTTAAAATATCTGGTGCTGAGGCTATATTTGATAAAAGTAAGAACAAAGGAAAATCTTACACGAAGCAAGAGTGTGCTCAAATGATAGAATACATTATCAACAATGCATACTTTTGCTTTGGAACCAGAGTCTATCAACAAAACAGTAGGCATACCAATGGGAACAGATCCAGCCCCATATATTGCCAACCTTTATTTACATTTTTAGGAATCAAAATGGCTGGAGGAATTTGCAAAAACAAACTTTACATCTGCAAGAAGATCATATTCTCACACAAGAAGATTTATAGATGACCTGTGTGCTTTAAACAATGGAGATGGAATAAAGGGGAATTGGAAAAACATATATCCCAAAGAACTAATCTTAAATCTGGAAAATGAAAGTGATACAAAAGCTACTTTCCTTGATCTGGATATAGAAATAAAGAACAACCAGTATGTAACAAAAAATATTTGACAAGATAGACCAGTTCAAATTTGATATTATCTCCCATCCTGATCTGACAGAAAACATTCCAGAGAAACAAGCACATGGAGTTTGTATCGGAAAAGTGATACGTGTAAATAGAAACATCAAGCTTTTTAGCGATTTTGTCAATAGAGTCAGAACTTTGTTGCATAAACTACAACACAAAGGTTATAAAAAAACAACAACTACACAAAACTCTGTTGAAATGTTTCCAGAGATATGACCAAATACCTAATAAATACAACACTAACTCAAGAATATTAGTCGAATTGTGTCAAGATGGAGCTTGAAATGACAAATTAGAGTCCTTAAAGTGTTTAGAGTGGTAAGAGGGAAAGTACCCGCGGTGAAGTAAACCTAACCCACCAAGAGAATTTTCTCTAGTCCGTCTTAAGTCGGAAAACCATGATCATATTCACTTTTTTGCAGGTTTTTTTTCCTTCTAATCTTCATCCAGTATAGTTGAAGAGGTGGCTTCCAGCTAATACCTTAGTACACTTTACCTGTTCATACCAGTGTCGGTATGGTGGAATAGTGTATGAAGCTTTTAAGTTGCAAAGGAGACATCCGTCGTCCGGTGTCAACAATTT
The DNA here is from genome assembly GCA_964020975.1 of Hermodice carunculata. Taxonomy (NCBI): domain Eukaryota; kingdom Metazoa; phylum Annelida; class Polychaeta; order Eunicida; family Amphinomidae; genus Hermodice; species Hermodice carunculata. The sequence goes on along the minus strand of OZ026615.1, from coordinate 47,869,944 downwards.
ACATCCAAAACAGCTGGCCAGATTCACTTCAAACGTGGTGGGATGTACCTTGGGTGGATCTCTACCAAGTTTATTAAAATAGTCACGGTCCAATGATTTTTTTATGTTTTATGAATTTTTTTGTTCATATTTTGGCAAAATCTTAAAAAATATTCTTTTCCAAAACCACTTGGTCATGTGCTTTGAAATTGCATAGGCACACTTCTGGGGACCCCATGGACCTTAATTTGTTGAACAGGTGGCGCTGTATTAAAAAAATGGATTTTTGTGTGTGTGTGGTTTTTTTTTTTTTTTTTTTTTTTTTTCTATTTTTGACTTCTCCTCCTAAACCGTCTCTCAGATTGTGATGAAACTTCGTGCAAACGTTTCTTTTAGAAGGGTCACACAAACATGTTCACCAGTTTTTGTTGCTGTAGATCCCTGATTTCTAACGATTTTTTTTTTCAATTCGGTTACGTATCGGTCGATGCTGTACATGTATTCCTATTTGTTACAATGTAAGTAAATGGGGATTGCTGTGGTAATTCACATTTTCAACTTCTTCTCAAAAACGGGAAAGCCACATCCACTACAAACTTGGTGAGGATGCACCTTGGATGGATCTCTACCAAGTTGGTGAGCTGGTCATTGTCCAGTGATTTTTGGACTTTTTAATAATTTTTTTTTGTTCATTTTTGGGCAAAATCTTAAAAAATCCTCTGCGAAACCACTTGGCCAATGCTTCGAAATTGCACATAGACACTTCTGGATACCCCTACACCTTAATTTGTTCAACAGGTGGGGCTGCGATTTTTATTTTTTTTATGAATTTTGTGTGTGTTCTCGCTATTTTCGGCTTCTTCTCCAAAACTATCACTCAGGTTATGCTGAAACTTGGTGTAAATATTCCTTGTAGAAGGGTCAGGTAAGTCACATTGTTGACTTCTCGAAAACCATCGGCCAAATCCACTTCAAACTTGGTGGGGATGTGCCTGGGGTGGGTATCTACCAAGTTTGTTCGAATGGTCATGCTCCAGCGATTTTTGGATTTTGTAAAAAAAATTTTGCTCTTTTTTAAATTTTTTGTTGAAAATCTCAAAAAAAAAAAATCTTCTGCGAAACCGCTGAGCCAATTCCTTCGAAATTGGATAAGAACTCTTCTATGGACCCCTTGCCCTTCATTTGTTTAACAGGTGGCGCTGCAATATTTTTCTACTTTTTTATGAATTTTGTGCACTTAACAACTTGAGAATTTTATCAGCTAGGACATTGATGTTGCACATGTTTGTGTTCTACTATGGGGGTCACATTCACACAGTACAATGTATGTGAGTGACCCTGACCTTATTACTAAGGTCACAGTTCCCCTTTCCTGAATATGACTGTTTATTTGATAACTTGAGAACTATATGAGTTAGGACCTTCATATTGTGCATGGTGGTGGCCCTCTGTTAATGGCAGACACACAATGTGTGGTTGACCTTGAACTTATTTCCAATGCCACAGTGGCACTAGTGTCATAAATTTCTAGGACAGCTGAGCACAGCTTGTTCACACAGGCCTCTTGTTGTGTGTCTGTTACTTGTCACTTCTTCTCCAGAGCCGTCTCTCAGGTTAAGTTAAAACTTTGTGGATATGTTCCGTGTGAACTGGTCAAGCAAAGATGTTCACTAGGTAACACTGCTGTGAATTTCTGATTTTTAACGATTTTTTTTCCAATCCGGATACTATTAGGTAAATGCACCTTTTGCATTGCTTATTATGCAAATCAGTGGGCTTTCTAATGCATTCTAATGGTAATTCACGTTTTGGACTTTTCTGAAGAAACTGTCTGTCAGATTTACTTCAACTTGGTGGCAATGTACCTTGGGTGGGTCTGTACCAAGTTTGTACAAATGGTTACGGTCCAGTGATTTGGGGATTCTTTATAATTTCTTATGAAATTCTTTAAAAGCGTTTTAATAGGAAAGTTTAATATGGGAATTTCTTCTAATGGTTATAACTTAAATATTTTTTGCCAGATTTGTGCCAAACTTGGTAGGGATGTACCTTTTATAAGTGTCTACCTACACAGTGATGTTTGGATTTTGACCTCATTCCCAAGGTCACAGGACAACTGACACGAAATTTACTGTTCACATGATAACTTGGGATCTGTTTCGGGTTAGGATCTTGATGTTGCACATGTTAATGTTTCTCTATGAAGGTCATGCTTAAACAGCACATGAGTGACCTTGACCTTGTTTCTCAGGTCACAGTGCAAGATACATGAATTGCACTCCTCACTATAACTTAAGAACTACTTGAACTGCGCATGTTAGTGTTCTTCTATAAAGGTCAGACTTCCTCAGTGCATGGATGACCTTGATCCTATCCCAAATTCAGAGAGCTGCAAGTGTAATGAATGTCCAGGTCGGCTGAGCATGGGCTGTTCACAGAGCCCTCTTGTTTTTTAAAACTTATGATATTAGAAGTGTTTTCCATATGCAGTCTATGGACAGCATCAGATCAGTTCAGTTTGTACTCCTGCCAGTCAAGCTAACAGCAAAACGTTCTCCAGTGTACATGTGACAATGAAACCCAGAAAAATTCTGACACTTATTCAGCAAACAGAAATACTTAAAGAACTTCAGGGTAAGTCACTGAGACAAATTGTAACAGAATATGACATACCAAAAGGAGCTGTGGGCAACATTGTCAAAAGAGAAGCAGACATCACTTCAGCTCTTGAGGAAAACATGAAACCTAAAAGGAAAAGAGTGAAAGTCAAAACCCATGAACAACTGAGTGGGGCAATGTTTCATTGGTTCAGTGTGATGCACAGTAAAAACATCCCAGTCTTAGGTCTAATCATGAAAGAAAAGGCCAAAAAAATTGCTGAAATTTTACATGTACATGTACTATAGTAAAGATATTTGTTCACACCTGTCAATGTAATGAACAGTGAACAAAAACTGTACCGTTTGAAATTATCCTAATTAGCAGCACTTGTGATATAGCCGCATCCAATGAAACATGAACCAAAGTTGTAGTATTATACTTTATGCAAATTAGGTAAATACACAAAATTTTAATCTTGAATGACTTTAAAATTATTATAGACTGAGATGTCATTTAAACTTCAGTTGATAGATTTGCAGGATAAATGCATCCAATATGACACAAAATTTAAATCTGGAATAGCTTCAAACTATAAGACTGATTTGCTGACAAGCAAATCAGATTTTTCTAGCTATCTTTTGCATTTTGTTTTCACTTAGTATATATATATATATATATATATATATATATATCTGGATGTATGCTGGGCCCCTTGAGGGAACATGGCACTGCCCTGAAGGGCTACCCATGGTGAAGAAATTCTCAAAAAATAAAAATAGATATGCCATTATAAATGAATATATATGCTCTTTCAGCACAAGTTGTTTCTTGCAGACGGACACTTCACTTGTCCATATTTTCTGTGGAGAAAGCTGGCATTTCCAGGCAACTTTATGTCCATGCTATGTGCCACATATCCCATAGAAGCGCTTCCCTGCTTTAGTATTTTTAGCTATACCTGTGATGACGTTGTTGTCATCAAGTTCGGCCATGGTTGGAAGAAAGTCACTCCAGCAAATATGAATCAAGATGGCAAGTACAGTGATACATGCACGATGTTCCATTGACCATGATGGTAGTGGGAGGGGCACACACACACACACACACACACACACACACACACACACACACACACACACACACACACACACACACGAAAGTAACATAAAACTAGGAAAGATGATTTGCTGCATAGCAAATCAGTGTGTGTGTCTTCAAAGCATATTGGTATGGCAATGTACAACTATTCCATAACACAGGGGTAGAAGTTGGAATGGCGTCTCTATCTTTTATTGCTTTGAAGTTATTTAAGATTTAAAATTTCTAATGGTGCTATTTAGCATAATTCAAATTGCTACAACTTTATTTTTAATTCATTACGTGCGCAATGGTCAACAATCCCCAACAAGAAGTTGGAATGACATCTCTATTTATTATAGTGTTAAAGAAAGTCAACATTGAAAATTTCGAATACTGCTAATTAGCATAATTTAAATTGCTACAACTTTTATTTTAGATTCATTACATGCGCAATGGTCAACAACCCCCTAGTAGAAGTTGAAATGACATCTCTATCTATAATAGTTTTGAAGATATTCAAGTTTTAAAATTTCAAATGCTGCTAATTAGCATAATTTAAATTGCTACAACTTTTGTTTTAAATTCATTGGATGTGCACTGGTCAATAACCCCCTAGTAGAATTTGGAATGACATCTCTATCTATTATACTTTTGAAGATATTCAAGATTTAAAAATCCAAATGCCCCTAATTTGCATTATTTTTAACATTTTTATTTCTCTGTTTAAAACGGTCAAACTCCTTGTATGGAGGTACAATCATGCCAAGTTTGGAGTTTCCATGTATAATAGTGTCCGAGAAAAGTGTCGGAAAAATTTGCTGGCAAAGAAGAAAGAAAGAAAGAAAGAAAGAAAGAAAGAAAGAAAGAAAGAAAGAAAGAAAGAAAGAAAGAAAGAAAGAAAGAACAGAAAAGTGTGTGTTGACACACACACTTTAATGAAACGCAAACTACACCCCTACTTTGATATAGCTACTTATGCTGTGGGTATCATGTGGTTCTTTTGATCAAATCTGATGCGTTTTTCCAAATTAAAGGCGGTGACATAAGTGCATCCAATAAATCATGAATCAAAGTTGCAGCATTTTAATTTATGCAAATTACGTGAATACATGTACACAAAATTGAATTCTTGAATAACTTTCAAACTATTATAGATAGAGGTGCCATTCCAACTTCAATTTATAGGTTTGTGACATAGCCGCACCCAATGAAACATGTACCGAAGTTGCAGTATTCTAATTTATGCAAATTAAGCGAATACATAAACTTTGAATCTGAAATAACTGCGAAATTATTACAAATGGAGGTACCATTCCCACTTTAATTTTGTATGTTTGTGACATAGCTGCATCAAATGAATCATGAACTTAAGTTGTAGCATTTTGATTTATACAAATTAGGTGAATACAAAAAATTGAATTATTGAATAACTTCCAAACTATTATAGATAGAGGCGTCATTCCAACTTCAATTTATAGGTTTTTGACATGACCGCACAAAATGAAACATGAACCAAAGTTGTAGCACTTTCATCTATGCAAATTAAGCAAATACGCACAATTTAAATCTGGAATAACTTCAAAACTATTGCAGATAGAGGTGCCATTCCAACTTCTATTGATAGGTTTGTGACATAACCCACCTAATGAAACATGAAGCAAAGTTATAGCCTTTTCATTCATGCAAATTAGGTATATACACAAAATTGAATCTTGAATGACTTCAAAATTATTATAGCCTGAGGTGTCATTCAAACTTCAATTGATATATCTGTGGGATAGCTGCATCCAATGAACCATGAATCAAAGTTGTATATAGCAGTTTGATTTTTTAATTAAGGCAAATAAATTTAAGTCTTATATAGTTTAAAAACTATAATTGATTGAGGTGCTTCCGAACTTCAATTGACAGGTTTTTGACAGAGCCGCATGAAAAATTATTGCTGTAGTTCAATAAATACTGAATAGGCAATCTTTAAAAATTTTCTAGGCACACAGACTGATTTGCTGACAAGCAAATCAATTTTTCTAGTTTGTTTCTTTGTTGTTTTTTTGATATCCCATTCAAAGTAATGTTGGAAAATAACCACTTTACAAGCACCATTAAGTCCACAATCACGAAAGCACATATCTGCAACAGGCATCATTTTGAAAATCCACAGTTACGAAAGCACATGTACGCGAAGTTAAGAATCTGTTCTGGTGCTTCATTTGGATGTGAACTGTAACTTTGATACACGCACCACTCGCACACATTGTTCAGACAGGAAGTGAAAAACAGTCCTCCTCAAATAGATAACTTTGTGCCAGTAAAACTGGTGTGCACTGTGTATCACTTGCCTTGACCACTCACCTTAACCCCCCCCCCCCCCCCCTTTGAACTAAGACTGAGTCAGCGGGTTTGACCCGGCTTGTTTCAGGGAACTCTGTTGACCTCAGATATGAATTTCTAATAGGGCTCATCTGCAATTTTCATTTAAAAAATAATAATTAAAAATCCACCGAAGCAGATATGTTACCTCTTGTTGCTTTTGATTGGCTTCATGGGAAAAGGGTTAAAGGAGATAAGTGAGCAATATTCAGCTTGCAAAGTACTTTTTAAATGCCAAGTGCTCTAATTAACAGATACCAAAGGTACAAATTATGGTCAAGACATATGGAAAATGGGTCCATGTCAGCCTTAAAGTTAGGACCTGAATTTTTATAGTTATTTTGATACAATTTGTGTACTTAGGACTGTTCAAGCAAAAATCAGTGCGAGAACGCCTGCTATCCTAATAACTAATGGTAGATGCTACTCAGGATTTCTGCTGAGTAAAGTGGACAATTTTGAACAATTTTCCTTCATTGCCAAATTGGGCCAGAAGTATGCTTCCGCAATTTCGAAGCCGACGGTTTCGGAGAAGTTTTTTTTTTTTTTTAATTCATATATTCTATTTTGCCTGCCGAGAGACCATTTGAGTAAACTTGGTAGTGAATCACTTAAGGTACACCCCCACTAAGTTTGAAGAGAATCTGGCTAACGGTTTTGGGGAAGGCGAAAATGTGAATTGTGGACAGACGAACTGACGACAAATCTTCACCAATACTGTACCCTCAGCTGACTGACAAGTCAGCCGAATTAAAAAATCCCTGACACATTTTTGAGCCACACGAGAGTTCATTATTCTGTGTAAAGAAGTTTAAAATTGGAATCAACTTCAAAAGAGTTATATCCGCATTTACGTAGGGGTCTAACATTTAATGGTTAATGTTAATGTTTATTCAACAATCAGCTCAAACGTTAGAAATTACAATCATATTTAGCTCACAAAGTTGACACTTGTATTTCAATCATATTTGAAATCTTTTGGTAATTTCCTTTCCATAGATATATACTTTCTAACTGGTTGCATCAATGCTTTCAGTATGCGAGCCGTGGGAATTAGTAGTAACCCCAAAATGACTGTAATGTTTTACCCGTATTTGACATGGGCAAGAATGAACAAATGATATACAGTAAGTCTTAATGGTAGACTGTTCCAATCGCCGTTACTATTTTGAGAGTTATCTTTGTTATTTGGCTATTCCATAAAAAGTTTTTTTCAAGAGTGAGCCAAAGAAAGTTGAATGATTCTATCTGATCTACGGGAGCATCATGTATTCTTTTTCTTAACTACCATGCTTATTATATATACATATACATATACATATACATTCAAAAGGCAAAATGACCTTGACCTTTAGAGGTCAAATGTAAATGAAAACTATCTGAAGATCAGAAGAAATTAGAATTTGCCTGTAAAAAGTATTCATTTCCAAAATATCAGCAACATCCCGCCTGCCCACATAGACAAGTGCCCATATGTAGCTACAATTTGTGTCCAACATGATCAAAATTGGATAATAATTGGCCGAGTTATGGTAGGCTAGATGAAAAATTCAAACAACAAAATGACCTTGACCTTTGACCTCTGGAGGTCACATATACATTACAAAAATGTGCAGTGTTACAATATATACAATTTGAGCTCAACATGATTAAAATTGGATGAAAATGGACCGAGTTATGGCTGGATGAATATTTCAAAGGTCCGAATGACCTTGACCTTTGACCTTTAGAGATGACATGTGATTTCAAAAATGTGCTATGTTACAATATCTATAATTTGAGCCCAACATGATCAAAATTGGATTAAAAGTGACCAGGTATGGCTAGATGAATATTTCAAAGGTCCAAATGACCTTGATCTTTGACCTCTAGAGGTCACATGTAAATCAAAAAAATGTGCAGTGTTACAGCTACAATTTGTGTCCAACATGATCAAAATTGGATGGAAATTGACTGAGTTATGGTTGGATGAATATTTCAAATGTACTTGATCTTTGACCTCTAGAGGTCACATGTAAATAAAAAAAATGTGCAGTGTTACAGCTACAATTTGTGTCCAACATGATCAAAATTGGATGGAAATTGACTGAGTTATGGTTGGATGAATATTTCAAATGTACAAATGACCGTGACCTTTGACCGTTAGAGGTCACATGTAAATAACAAAAATGTGCAGAGTTACAATATCTACAATTTGGGTCCAACATCTTCAAAATCGGATGAATACTTTGGAAGCCAGAAGCAATTGAATTTTTTTAATTGCTCTTATTTGCATAATTTTCAAAATCTTGACTTCAGAACGATATGCAAAACTTCACTGCAGGTGCTATAACCATTCAAAGGTCAAGGTCATTTGTACATTTGAAATATTCATCCAACCATAATCAGTCAATTTCCATCCAATTTGGATCATGTCGAACACAAATTGCAGCTACTGTAACACTGCATATTTTTGTAATTTACATATGACCTCTAGAGGTCAAAGGTCAAGGTCATTTTGCCATTTGAAATATGCATGTGGCTATAACTCGGTCAATTGTCATCCAATTTTGACCATGTTGGACACGAATTGTAGCTACTGTAACACTACACATTTTCATGATTTACATGTCGCCTCCAGAAGTCAAAGATCAAGGTCATTTGGACCTTTGAAATATTCATCTAGCCATAACTCTGTCACTTTTAATCCAATTTTGATCATGTTGGGCTCAAATTAAAGATATTGTAACATTGCACATTTTTGCAATCACATGTCACCTCTTAAGGTCAAAGGTGAAGGTCATTTGGACCTTTGAAATATTCATCCAGCCATAGCTTGGTCAATTTTCATCCAATTTTAATCATGTTGAGCTCAAATTGTAAATATATTGTAACGCTGCACATTTTTGTAATGTGTATGTGAACTCCAGAGGTCAAAGGTCAAGGTCATTTTGTTGTTTGAAATTTTCATCTAGCCTGCTAGAACTCGGCCAATTATCATCCAATTTTGATCATGTTGGACACAAATTGTAGCTACATATGGGCACTTGTCTATGTGGGCAGGCGGGATGTTGCTGATATTTTGGAAATGAAGAATACTTTTTACAGGCAAATTCTAATTTCTTCTGATCTTCAGATAGTTTTCATTTACATTTGACCTCTAAAGGTCAAGGTCATTTTGCCTTTTGAATGTTTCATATAGCCATAATTTGGTCACTTTCCATCCAATTTTATTCATGTTGGACTCAAATTATAAGTGTTGCAACACTCCATATTTTTTAGTTGTGCAAATTTTTCACACACACAGACAGATTTGTTTTCAAGCAAATCTTTCTTTTCTAGTTGTGAATATATGCCAACTGTGTCTTCGAAACCGGAACAGGGTCTCTTATCCTGCACTTTTAAGAAAACAATTTGAATGAATGTCGCAAAGAGGTTTTAAGAGAATAATTAAACCCGAGTCAAGAGCTTTCCTTGGTGCCCTCTGAGCATTAAACATTCTGAGTGTTCCCAGGAAAGCTGCTGATTACTATATAAAAATACGATTTGAGGGTAAAACAAACAAACAAACAAATAAACAAACAAACAAACAAACAAACAATAAACACTTCATAAACAAACTTTGACAAGTATTTCGAACTTTATTTGTTTCATTCTGTGGTAAAAGGTCGTGGACTCACGCATTCTGTGAATTCCACAGGCCTACACACAAGCCAAGATTTCAAATTCCATATGTATACAGGTTAGACAGGGACAGGTTAGCTTATGGAGAGTAAAGAGTTCGAACTGCGGAATAGGATATTGACTACTAGGAAGTGGTTCTGGGCAAAAAGACACAAATACAAAGAAGGGTGTATGTGTATTTTCTCCAGGTCGTAAATGCTCAGTGTAGGCATATTAATCTTCAGGTGTAAAGATGTATTTTTAATACAGTTACAAAACTGTAAATTCTGTCTTTTTCGCTGCTTTAAGCAAGCGATTTAAGTAGTGGAGATGATTTATACCCATGAGATGATTTGATATTCAAATTCTACGCTGAAAGACCTTTCATTCAAGTACCCGAATGCCTAGTCAAAATTCAGTTTCAGAAATCATGGTCTCAGTCATCAGCCTTTCTCGGCGCACTTTGCTTAATAAACTAGGCCGATATTTTGTATTTGACCATTTTAAACTAAATAAAACAATGATTATCAGAGTAAATATGTAAACTCGATGTAGGGCTTCATGATAAATAGGCTTAATAACAAGTTAAATACGAGAAGACCAGTCCTAGGCCTGTGTATTAATAGGTCAACTATAATGGTCAAGATCAGACTCATGATGCACAAGGAAACTGATCAGTTGCGTGTCACGGAGGTACACTTTTGACGTTTTAGGGAAGGGGGGGTCAAAAGGTCTAACGTCAAATGCCGTTAAGCGTGACAAGTGACACGGCCCCTAAAAGAGACGTGTATGATGACAGACGAGCCTAACGAGACTCCCTTTACGTCAGTAGAAATTTTAATGCTGCTGTAAAGAATCGGCATATAATTCGATTTTTAAATTTAAAAAGTAGCAAGATAAAACAAAATGCATGTACCTATACTACTACTACTACTACTACTACTACTACTACTACTACTACTACTACTACTACTAGCTACTACTACTACTACTGCTACTACTACTCAGTACTACTACTACTACTACTAGATCTCTCCAACTAGTACTACTATTCTCGCCCCATAGCATAAATAAAAACAGTTTCGAAACACGCTAGGAACCTCCGCTGGATTTTGTCAGTACTGTACTAGGACTACTGTCGTACCTAGTAGTGTTTGAAGGGTCTTAAAATGTTATTTAATTTGAATTAAAATAAATATCAATTAAAAAAAGAGAGAAACGAACTGAAATAAAGTCAACTATAGTGAATACTAAAACACCTTGATCTGACCTTTACATTTTAGATGACCTTTGCCTTGCTATGATCGAACTATAATACACACGGAACCACATCTACTATAGTATATAAGATATTGAAATTTAAAACTTTAATTAGCCCTGATTTGCATAATTTTGAAAAGCATGACCTCTCAATGAGAGGTCATGCTTTTCAAAATTATGCAAATGAGAGTCTCATTATAAAAAGGCAAAACTTCATCTATAGAAGTATAATTGTGCCAAGTTTGGAGTTTCTACGTGTAATACTTTTCAAATAAAATGTCGGACAAATTTGCCTGTAAAGAAAGAAAGAAGACAGAAAGTAAGAAAGAAAGAATTCCTAGAAAAAAAGTATGTTTGTGTTGGCACACTGACATAACAAACCGAAAAAAACAAAAAACAAAAACAAAAAAACAAAAAAAAAAAAACGTGTGAGTCGTCGGGTAGTAATGTTTGGAGCTTTCAGTGGATTGAGCTAGGTAGGCCTATCTTAACGCGACCGGGACACGTAAGATTTAAGTTGCGCCCTCTGCGGCACCACAGGTGATTACTCCAGCAGGCCATTGATTTGGAGAGGGGCGTTACCAGCCGCAATATTGTCCTGCGTCCCTCTTGACTCCCTGTGCCCGATTTGTAAGCCAGCACACAATGCCTTAAGCCATTTTAGTATGTTTTGTTTACATGTGCGTAACGGTACAATAATTTATCTTGCACATCGACATCATTAAAATAAAATCTTATCGACTCTGTTTGATTGCTTCGGCTTTATTTGTGGCAAGCAGGCAGGTGCGTGTATGCACGTGAACAGACACATTTGGGTTACAGTGAAGCATGTCGGGAAAACAATGACGTCACGAAGCTAGCGTTCTGAGAAGGAAAATGGTGGACAGACTATGAAGGCAATTCTGCGGATTTTCCGGGTTATTTGGACAATCTGCTCAAGAATAAGATACCCGGGACATTCTTGAGAACCCAAAGGATGGCAAAGTATCACTGCACATATTGCCAGAATCCTATAAAGAACATAAGGATCAAATGCACGGAGTGCCCAGAGTTTGACCTTTGTTTACAGGCAAGTCGCGTGACGTCATCGATGCCATTAGTCATAGTCTGTGACCAGTCTATCAATGGATTTTTACTATAACTTTTGCCGATAGAATCATTATAATTTTTGTTATCTAATGGTGCATACATTGGCTGATATATATTTTGCTTGTATTGCAGTGCTTTTCATGTGGTGCCGAAGCTGGCAGCCATAAGAAAGACCACGACTATCAGATCTTGGTGAGTATGCATAAATTAACATGGATCAAGTTGCGTGGCGTGCTGAATAGCGGAGATGGAAAAGTGGGTTGCATGACTGCGGCTCGGCAAAATGCAGCCGGGACTTTAATTAGATGTCGTATGCGCAGAATCTAGTAAGCGAACAGTAAATCTCATCGTAATGCATACATGCACCGCTTTGTTTTGCTGTACATAGGGCATGATTGAATATTGAATTACAATGCATTGGGATTGAGGGAATGCGATGCGCAACATAAGCAGATAGCCAAGGCAGAACGAGTGCCGTGTACTGTGCGCTTCCCTGTCCAACCAAGCAAAGCGCAGTTCCAAAGTCGGTCAAAGGCTTCGGCTTGGTTGCGTTGAATATTCTGTCGCCAAAACAGGCGCACGGCTGGTCCATAATCGACGATGCCGTCGATGCTGTGTTAAACGGTAATATTCGATGAGCTGTTACATCCGCCGGCTGGGATGATAATGAGGCTGTGGTAAGGGGTTTCCCAGGGAATTCCCTACCATTGCATTGGCATTGTGTCAGTCGGCTGGCCTAGGTAGCACCAGCAGTTCAAATAAAAGTTGAATAGTTTTCTGTGCAATACGAGTTTGTTTCATCAAGTGGTGTTTATTCTCAGTATTATATTGAAAACAAATAAACTGTTTCATTCGCGTGAATGGTACTAGGTTACAACTTGCACCAGTTCTGTAAACAGATGAGCATGATTTCCTGTTAACAACACCATGTTGTCAGTTGTGGTTGATAATGATAGCTGTTGCTTTGTGTGCATACACATTGTATATTGAGCAGCATCTTTTTCAAGTGTTCAGCATGTTTAGTATTTGCTAGGTTGTACATGTGTGTGAAAAAAATGTGTCATCACTGCATTGGCAGTGTTCCCAATACAGCTGGTGGCACACTTTTTTTGAAGAGATAAATTAGGTCAAGTGTTTGACTTCGCAACAAAGAAGCAGTGTGACATGGTTAACCATTGTCCTTTGTTAAGAACACATTCAGAACACTTCCACCCTCAGTTCGTGTTGAAAAGAGGAGACTTGTGAACAACACTGGTTTATTCTGTGGGGGTAGAAATTTTAAACTAACACCCTTTGTTGTTGCTTGAACAACTTTTATATTGGCACTTGTAGTTACAATGAATGCAAGTCAGCTACATTGTCAAGTCAGGGCTTGTCAATTATACAAAATATGAAAAAATCCGCTTGCATATATCCCCGTCCCCCAATGCGAAAGCAGTATTCTGCTGTATCTGAAATTATATATGTGTGAGTGTGTGTAAATATATTTAAATTTCTTGGATCATATTCATATATTTTAAAAATTTTGATATATTTATATAATTGGTTGCAGAGCTTGTACTTCGAAAGACTTGTGCTACTTTTTTTGTTAATGGGTATGGCATCAATTTAGTGAGTGCACTTCTTGAGTGAGTATTCACATCCATTGTTCAAGATCCATAGGCTTCAGAAGAGGCAAACTACCATTCAATTACCAACTTTGATTAAGATGAAAGTAGTAGTAACTTTTACTTGTATTTAATTCTATATCTGTATAAGGGAATGTTTGACTTGTAATTACAGGAAGATGGATGCTTCATGGTCTTCGAGGATAGTAATGCTTGGACATCTAACGAAGAATTGGCATTGTTAGAAGCAGTTGAACAATATGGCTTTGGTAATTGGTAAGTTACATATATCTTTTGACATATTTAGACTCAAGGTTTTGACAAGATTGCTCAATCCTGGCTTGTGTTGTGATCATGCTGGATTATATCTCAGTGTAAGCAAAAATTAAAGAAGAAATATCCACTTTAACCACAGGGTTGGGTGTGTTGTGAATACTGCTTGCACATTGCAGGGTCATATGTCTACTTGTAAAGAAGCAATAATCAAAAGTTTGTGTCCCCTGGCCAAACAACAATTTGCCAGTGGCTGAAAATGGTTGATCTGGCCACAAAAATTTAAACAGGTTCGTCAGTTTGGCTAAGAAAAAAATTCTGCATGATGGATTTGCCTCTGAAATCTCCCTGGAGAAAAAGACACTTTCATCATCAAAATATTGAAAAGAAACTTTATTTAACTTCAAAAAGACTTCAGCAATAGGAGACCTATTTTCAAACACAAAAAATTGTAGTGTTTCTTTTCCAAGTTCAGGCATAAACAGCTCTTTCCTCTCCCGTACCAATGTCACAAAGACAAATCAGCCTCCTCAACAAAAATAGATACATGTTTTGAGATTGTATTGTGACTTTAAACTTCCAGTCTTGGTTTTAGTTGAACCTAGAACATATATGTGCACCTGATGGTCCACAGGGGGCCTTATCTGCAATAAAGTATAATGTATACATCTCTACACTCAATCATTCATGCTATGGAGTTGGGGGGGGGGGGGGTTGAACCACTATGTTGTCAGATGCTGCTCCTAGAAAGTTTTGAAAAAAGCTCACATCTGATTCACCATCCCACTTGCCGTTTTGACATAATTTCCACGTTTTCTGTACATACCAACAAAGTGCGACTCACCAGTTTATTCCAAAACTTTTTTTTTTACAGGTATATCCCACTGAAATCCACATATATATCCATAGCAACACACCATTAATTGTCGCAAAGGTCCCACAAAAACCTTTTGTGGAAAAATTCTGACATACCAGCACCAAATTCAAACAGTGAAAGGCACCATTACACTTATACCGTGATGATATTGAGTTCTGGCAGATATCTTGGACACTGACCTTATGTCCAAGTTTTATGAATTGAAAACTGCGTACTTTTTTTTTGTTTTAAAGTATTATCTTCTATGTAATAATAACAATAATATGTGCATAGTTACTGAACAGGCTCTATCAATTGCAGGCCTGGATCCAGGTGAGCTGGGATACAGGGGCAGAGTGGTGTGTCTAAAATGAGTATTCATGTCAGATTAATAGGAGTAGTGTCTATTTAAAGAGTATAAAATTGGGTTAAAAGAAATTTTGCAGCTTTACTCATATTTGCTAAAAGGTAAAAAATTTCCTAGTGCTAGCCCAGCCAAGGCCAAATGTCTCATGAACAGACATTCTGAGCCCAGGCTTAAAAATAGTTCAGTTTGGTATAACACCTGCTGTGTGCAAAATATGGCTGAAATTATTTTTCAATATTGTTAAAGAATGTCTTTTCTCCCTGTATATAACACACACTTTCCGAGTCAGGTTCATAATTAAAGCATCCCACAAAACATTTACCACAGAAGTGGTGACACCATCCTTTGGCACATGGGCTTAAATGATGGGGCTCGAAAATTCCTATGATCTGACGTTCCGGTACAAACTAAAGCTCTTCTCGGACAAGTAACTTTCAAATTCAACTTGTCCTGTGGACAAGCTAAAAATTGTTTTTAAAAAATTGACTGAGATTACGTCTGTTTGCATCCACAGCAACATTGATAATGAGCAGTCAGAGCCTTCGCGATGCTGAATATGCTGGCGATTACTACGGTCTGTGTGTACAGAACATACACACCAATACCGGCATGTGCGTGGGACCCCAATAGGTGATGATAATCCTCTAGACAAAAATAAACAATGCAGGTTTAAACAATTGCATGGTCAGCAGTTGTATTCAACAGGACTTGACTACCTACTTGATTTCTTTCAAAACAAGCAGGTATTTTGACCATTGCGCACAGACGACTACGAGATCAAAGGTACCAGCAGTGATGTACAGGGGCGTATTGGCTTTCGTCCGTTCTTGGAGAAAGGTCACAGCACCTCACCATCAGTCTAATCTGCCGGGAGGATGACAAAGAAACATAAAAAAATAATAAAACTTGCGTGGCAAATTCGTGTGCAAATTAGCGTCAAGTGCCATTTATCAGTGGGCTCTTAAAGTGTTGGAAAGATCATGTAAAGGTGCCGCAAGATGACTTCCCTGCCAAACACAACACAGAACTGCTAATCCCATGCAAGTGACCACGTGGAGTAATCTACGGTGAACTTAGCATCATGCAGACCAATCTGTTACACATTCGGCATTTTTCTCTATCCCCCTACCTTCGCGTATTTGCCTGTGACTCCAAATAATTGTTGATACACACACTGGAATCTTTATTTTCGCAAGCTGGAATACAAAAAAGCCTCCCGTTTGTGTGTTCCCTCCGTAAACTTGGGAAGATTCGCACATGTTCACAGGTTGGAAGCCATGGTGAACACACTGTAACACGGGCCTAATTGGCTCATTTTTGCATGTGACTCAATTGACCAATCAAGTGATGTGTTGTCTGTCAGACCCCAAGGCCAATGCAGCTGTTTGTATGCAGTGGTAGGAAAGATGGTGACCGCACACTCGATGTGCATTACAAGGATACAGATTTCTGATTTGAAATTCTTCGTTTGAATTTGAATTTAGAACACCATTTGTTGTTGTCGATACTAGATACACAAATTGACAATGATGTACGGATAGCATTCATGGTAAAATGCAAACGACGGCGTCCATGTGCATCCAACGGGCGGCAGCAAGATAGACGATACTAAAACCAATTAATCTGTGTTAAATTTACCTTGGAAGAGTGCAGGGCCGTAGCCTCGGGGTCGGATTGGTCAGACTGGTCGGACCAACATTTAGGTCTAGTATCACCCGAACTACATGTATGTTGATGTACAGAAAGTTGCTTCAGAATTTACAAATTTCTAATTTGGCCTGACCAACTTAAAACTGAAGGCCACAGCACTGGAGTGACTGCCAAAAATTAGACAGTATTTTTCATTGTGAGTCCCCTATGCAAATAGTTTACTTTTCAATTTGTATTTTCAATATTTTGCCAGTTTTACTGTTTACAGTCATAGCTAGAATAGTGGTAAAAATTGACATATTTTTGCCGATTTGCAAGCGACAATAAGTGCCAAATTAGGGTAAATGGTTTGTCCAGGCCTCTATGTGTGGATTGATGAAAAAAGAATATTACCATGTTTGTTGCACCAGGTTATATTTGGACAAATGGATTTTAAAATTCACTTGCCCTGCCGACGAGTGTTTTTTTTTTTTTTTTTTTTAATTGTGCCCTGAATGACCTTCGCTAGACCACAGTGCTGTCCAATTGCAGCGGCAAATTTACATTCCTTTGATCATTTTCTCAATAAACTTCTTCACATGAGAAACACTGATTATTGATAAATTCTGTAGCATTTTTCAAGAAGTGTGATGCAATTTTTGCTACAGTGCTCCAGTTGGACAGCCTTAGACCAGCTGCAAAAAAAAAAAAAAGTTCAAATCCAAAATAGCTGTATGACAAAGTTAACAGAAAAGCTGGCAAACGTGTGCCGTTATTTTGCAGCTAAAGTCAACTCAAACACAGCATTTAAATAAAACTTATCTGGACGGTCAACTTTGGCGGGGATAAAAGCATAGTTGCCACGATGCGTGCGGTATTGGTATCTAGTATCGCTAGGTTTCAGGTGTCTGTGAGTTACCAGAGCAAATGGTCCTCAAAAGATGACTTACAATCTTAACTTTAATCTGCCCGCTCAGTTCTGTCTAAAGCAGTTATCATCGTAAGTTATAAATCCAAATGCAACATGAAGGGACAAATGCAAACAAGTTGAGCACCATTTTAAACATGGTGCAATGCATTGTGGGAAAGGAAAGTCACAGTGAATTGTGGCCACATGTTTTTTTATTACGGTTCCAGTTGTCTGTTTTCCGAGTTAGCAGGGCAAACGGTCGTAAGGTACTTTTGAAACGTGACTTGCTATCTCAACTTTAATCTGCCTGCTCGGTTGTGTCTGAAGCATCATCATCGTTATTTACAAATCCAAATGCAACACGGCATGCTGATGCCCCATTTTGAAAGTTGCGCCATAAATGCATTGATTGCGTTACAGTCTCACAAAAGTATACTTGATTTGGATATCAAAATTAATTGTGACCACAGCATATATATCGTTATTGATGCTCTGAAATAATTGCAAAATACGTACTTTTTGTTTCATATATTATAACCTTATTCCCACCCCCACTCGGCAAGATTGTCCCAGTGCTCATTTACAAACTATTGGCACTGGATGCTGCATGTAGAACTCACTATTTGCACAATGGCAGCCAAGTCGATTGGATATTTTGAAGAGTTAGTGTCCAAAATATTTGTGATTAGTGTTAAGGGAAGGTTAATTTGTCGAATGAATGTAATGTACAATATATAGTGGGACTTTTCCAGAGTGAGCATTACCTGAAAATTTAAATACGACAAACAGTGACCAGTTGTAGGCCCCAGGAATAGTATTGAGCATCAGATGTAGAAGTCGCCCTGAGGCAACGGAATAAGGGTCAGCAATAGGCTGAGTGCCATGTGCCCTACTGCATCAAAGACAAAGCTCAATGGAGAAAGTTGTTCCAATGGTGGATACAGGTCCAAAAGTACTGGCGAGTTTTTATATAAGTGGTAATAAGAATTTTATTGGACTAAGTTGCCTTTATTTTCAAAGAGTACACAAGTGAAGAGACAAAAAAAGGGTATTTTGACAATGGAAGTTTGCGTGTGTTGCTGGTAGTTTGTACAAAATAATATTTTATTTTCGCATTCGGTCCCAGAATCTGGTCTATGAATTAATTGATTATTTGATCCGAGATGAAACATGAAAGCTGAATTAAATTTGGAATGCATAAAGAGCAAAAGAATGGATCCCCTGTACTTATATATTCTTTGTATATGAGCGATAAAATGCCACTTCCTCAAATTTCTGGTCATGGTGATCAGCTATCACAAAACACTGAGTGAAAATCCTTATTTTTGGGGGAAGGTTCTTTAGACCTTGCCACCCACCTATCCTATGGGATAGTTGTTGGGGGTCAGAAAAAAGCTTGGAAACCACAGTTCCTGATTTAAAAAAAAAATTCCTTATAGTTATAAATCGTGGCCTGAAGAGGTTGAGAACATAGTTCATTCAAGTAGTGCAGAAAAAAAATAGTATTCTTTGTTTTTTGGCAATGAGTGAAGCAGCGCCGTTTTAGTATCTTGCAATGAGTGCTTATAGTCCCGATGTATGGCAGCTGTTACATAGTAATTTATGCAGCAGTGAAACAAAGACTCAGAAAATTTGTTGAAACCATGTAACAACCATATAAATATTACTGTGAATGACGTGTCATCTGTGAACGAGTTCAATTTTGCTTTCCCCACATTGCTCGCATGAATATCAACTTGGAACTACTATTTTAGCGCAAATTTTCGGCAACCTTGACCATGACTCTAATCCAATCATGCAAAGGGATATATGCCTCGGGAGGGGTTCGTCATCCTAAGTTATTTTGATTCCTTCTCATCGCAACCACATGCGTATAGTACTGCTCCCTGTCATGGTGTAGGTCATGAAGCTTATTGCGCCAATCATAACGTTGCTCTTGCGTTGAAAATAGCGGTGCTGCAGTGCCACTAAGACTGAGGTAAACAACAGGAATAGGCACGTAATCACTGATCAATGTACAGTAGTATCTGCTGCATGCGGTCACCCCTTCTGCCAAGTAAAAGTGACCGCATACAGCAGGTGACCGGTCACAACAGGTAGGCAAATATGGCCAACCGGGACCTGCGTTTGACTGGACTTCAAATGGAACGCGAATCCACTCAGGTGTCAATGAGTTGCAACAACTTCTAATTTAGCATCATCACTGGCTGGCCTGGCACGGCGCTTGTTAAATCTTCAGTGCTCAGGCTGATTGAACAATACCATGATTGTATGATAAGTACTGGCCCAAAAATAGAATATTTTGAAAATTATATCGAAAATTTTGCTCGCAAGCATAGGTGTAGAAATTGATGGTTGATCCATGGAGCGTATTTTGCATTCAAATTCTGTAGAAACTACAGAGAAATCTTAGAAGTAAACAGGTTTGACACCTACACTTCTGGGGACAAATGTTGTGGTAACTCTATACAGGATAAGGCAACAAGAAATGGTAATAAAATTTTATTTGGATGAGACTTTTGATAGTGGTTCATTTGTTAACACTTGAGTCTACCACTGCCACACAGTGGAATGGCCTTGCGACATTGTCAGTGTCATTGCAAAAAAAAATTACGGTGATCGGTGCGGTCAGTTTGGTTGCTAGCGGTTTAAATTTAAACCACTGTAAAATGGGTGACAACTGGCTGCTTTGGCGAAAAAATTAACAGATTCCATGATTATTTGTACCTAAAAATACACCGATGCTTCATTGTGATCGCTCCACAAAACCACGTCGTGTTTATGAACATCGAAAACCGTTAATCCGTACGCGGTCGGAAGGAAAGAAAGGAAAGAACTCCCATGAAGCATCATGCAACTAGGTCAACATGGATGCATCCTCCCTGTTGTGAGTAAACACGTGCAAAATTAAATCAATAATATCAACACTTTGAAGCATGATAACACACAGATTTCCTCCTAATATTAATCTGAAGACCTTGTAAGAACATATGCCAGACGGTGAGTGATATTACCGGGGTTTATATTTGATTTTAAAGCCGCTCTCAAGTTAGGTAAATTTACGCTTCCAGCATAGAAAATTGATCGGACGTCTGCATGCTGGTATCGTTAAATCTTGCTTTGATTCCATTTGAAGTGATCACAAATTTTTAGAAGGGCCTTTAACCACTGTTACCACAGATTTTTGTTTTGTTTTGTATAATGACCGCTGACTGTCAAAAGCTTGGTTTTGACTGACCGCTGACTGCAAAAAGCTTGATTTTGACTGACCGCTGATTGCAAAAGCTTGATTTTGACTGACCGCTGATTGCAAAAACTTCATTTTTACTGACCGCTGACCATGTTTGACATCAAAATTTGTACTTTTGCCAAATATTAACACTATGCAGTATCTGTATTTATTGCAATGCATTGCCAAAATTGTACCACAGCCTATCCATGTTTTGTGGGTCACATTTTTGAGTATATTATCATAGAATATCTATGTTTTGCCACATATTGCCAAGAAAAGTTCCACAGTCTATGCCTTGATCAATATGCCAGATATCTTATTCGTTCCAAATGTTAGACTTTGCATTGCCACAGTTTTCCAAAACAAGGCCAGCATCTAGCCATGATCAATGAGCCATGTTATTCAATAACTCAGTTACTACACATATCCAAGGAAAGTGTGATAATTTGCCATGGGCAGTGCCTTGATCAGGTTTCCACATGTTAAATATTCCAGCACCAAAAAAATGATATTGTAATTGTAATAAGTTACGTTGGTTGTAACTGATTAGTAACAAGTTATTACCAGATTGTTGGTACAAAAAAAGAAATACAGTGTACATTGTGTGAATGAGTTATTGTGGCAAATGATGTAGAAGAAAATCCAGGTCCACAAACTTGATCTACCACATGTCTTCCAGGGACATGCTTGTTCAGGGCTCCACATGCTTAATTAGAAGCAATATTCGTGCGATTGGATATTGCACTAATACAAGCATTCTCATCATGCAAATACAGTAGGCCCTCCTTTGAGAGACCGCCCCTAGTGCCACCCAAAAGGTGGTCACATAAAGCAGGTGGTCCCTGAAAGGAGGTATAAATAACATGAAAGTACTACAGAAAGACCTGACAACTGTGGTCTCTCAAAGGAGGCGTCCACATTTGCAGTTGGGAATGGAATGTCGTTTCCAAAGTTACCCCTGTATTAACAGGAATTACATAACTGGAAGAGAGACTTGTTGCAAGCGGCATACCATTCATGCAGTTGACACAGGCAAAATGTGGAGGGCATTGGAAAATAAATGGCAATGTTATCAGCATTGTAGCAAATGTGGAGACCACTGTTAATACAATCCCCAGACATGTCATTCACTATTCCAGTGAAACTTAAAAGGAAGCTGAAACACAAAACATAATAGGCTTCCTGGTAATTTTGTTTATGGGACGGCTTGGACAGATTGTGCAAACCTTCCCCCGTTTGGCACTTATGCCTTGTTTTAAAAATGCGCTACACAGACTCCGAAATACAAATGGCATATTGACTTGTAATGATCCTTACGATTGATCATTGATTACCGTTAAGAGGTCTGTATGGCACTTGTTTTTATACACTTACATTTCAAATAACAATAGATCTACCAAAGAAAGAAAGTTGTCAGGTTATGATATGGCAACAGGAAAGCTTGGCTCACCCTGTTTGGTATCAAATTCTTCATAAATTCGTCAGCAATTTCAAATTTTCCTTCCCTTAAAACCATCATCTGTTGAATTGGAATAAAACCGCATGCACACATAGAAAGGTTTTTATTTCCGGAAAGCATGTTTCCACGTGTGTTGCTAAGTGTCGACGATGGTGTGGGCCAGGCACACACCAGTGAACATTTTTGTGTTGCAAAGAGGATCGGCCAGCCACTGATAGCGATCTCCGCCGTACCAGCAGAGAAGAACTTTTCCAGAGACCTAGCCTTTTCACAGCAGTTCAGCGTTTAAATTTTTGCCCCCCACACACATTACATTGATCAAAAAATTAATCAGTTGCTTCCCTGTCAATAAAAAACAAAATCTTATTGATAAATTTAGTAATTATGTTTGGTTTAACAGGTATTCTTAATTACCGTGAAGCTCTGCAATTATAAGCAAAACTGCATGCATCATTTGTCACGTTCATATTTATTCATTTTAATGTGGGTTGTCGTTGCTAAGTATTGAGCTTAGACAAGGAGCTCAGACATGCACAGGTATAGGCACCAAAACATGTTCTGATTAGTTACCCGCTGAAGACCCTTTAACTTATTTGGGCTAATGCAGCCTATTTCAGAATTCTACAGAAGAATGTGCGATTATGGACAAGAGTACCTCCATATTTATATGGGTTTGACAGTCACAAGTTAGCTTATGGAGTGTAAAGAGTTTGGACTGTGGAATAGTGTAATGACTACTAGGAAGTGGTTCTGGACAAAATGACACAAATGCACATCTTAGAATATTGTACTGTCTTGTTTTTGAAGACATATCAGAATATGTAAAGACTTGCCTTGCCTGGCATTTTGGTCCAATTGAAACATGTCACAAAGGGCCAGAGCTGCCACCAAGTGAATTTTAATTCATCCAATATGGCACGAGCAACTCCTCACTAGTTTGGAGGCCACCTGTCCGTAGTTTGACCAACCTGTCAGTAGTCCCTTAATGGAACTATATATATTTATTTTCGGTACTGCCACTAACATCGATCCAAATTGGAATGCACAAGGCTTTCATGGTTCCCAGTCGGTCACTCTCAGAGCACAAAATCACAGGATTCAGCTACATGCAGCTGTCATTCATTCCAAAAGGATCTGATGGTGAATGCCGCTATACTTTTTTGAAGTTGATACCTCATAAATTTGATTTTTCGCCCCAGTTACTTGGCCTAAGTGGTCTTGTCTACATGTGAGAATCCACCATGTTGGTGGAATTTCCCGTGGCCCATCTCTATGATGTCATGCAAATAGAGCTACATGACTGGACGGTTTGCGTTGTGAAGTTTCAATCATGACAACATGCAAATAAATCTGTTTCTAGTCTTTTGGGGCAGAAAAAGAGCCTCTTGTTTGTCATCTGATATGACATTTTGAGACAGGTAACTGGTTTTCTTGAAACAGAATTTATTTAGCCAATGGGAAGTACACTATTTTTTTTTCTCAGTAGTATTGGACTGTGGAACCATAGGCCATATTTCATACACAAAATATAGAAACTAAGGTGAATCAGAAAATTTTAGCAAAAATTAAAATCATATGGGTCATTCGTTGTCACCTAAGGCAATGGCCCCAGCTCACCCACCTCAAATTTTCTTCAAACTACACACAAGTGTAAACTATTATAAAGAGGATTTGCAAAACATTAGGCCTTTCTGACCTGTGGTTCATGATTTAGGGCTCCTGAGGAGGGTGAGAGGTCATCAAAAAGAAAAACGCCTATAGTTTTGTGCCATTTTTAAAGCTCCATTGTAGCAAAAGTATTAAAGCCACATCCATTACTTTTTTTGGAATTATTCTCCCTTTATAGAGAGTTAAAGAAAGCAGTATAAGGTATGGTAGGAGACAGCATTCAGTATTTACAGTGGTCTAAATATTGCAAAAAAACAAAAACAAAAACGATTGGCATTGAGAATTTTTAGTTTTTAGTCACCTATCTCACCCATTTATGCACTTGCAACAATGCTGAAAAGTTGAATGTGTAATATTGGACTAGGATACTTATATTTAAAACAAAGAAATGACTTAATGAATATGCAGATGTGAAAATGTTCGGTTCCAAAGGCGTATTTTTTTGTTAACAGGGACCCCGTTTACCAGGGTGTAACTCAGTCCTGACAAACTGCACCACTATCAAACTTTGGGATATTTTAGAACAGACATAGGTACACAACATATCCCAAAATTGTGTTGGCGTCTTGTTTCCTTCCAATAAAATTACAGAAGGGAATTTGAGTAAAAATAAGCCATTCGTTGTAGTCATTTTACTACCATATACTCAATTCAGAGAAATTTACAGATGTGGCTTGAATACTTTGGCTGTAAAAGAGCTTTAAATATAGCAAAAAAATACAGACTTTTTTTTTTTTAAGATGACCCCTTCGCCTCCCCAGGGGCCATAAAATTTGAACCAGTGGCCACAAGGGCCTAATATTTTGTAAAACATCCTCAGAATGGTTGTTCTATAGATAAGTAAAATTTGTTGAAAATCCAAGATGGGTCGCGCTGGGGCAACATCAGAATTTGCCTGATTTCACATGGAATGACCCATATAGGTATTCTGAAAGTTTATCTTTCCATGCCTTTTCTCTCATTTGAGAGTTTCTTTTCCTAATCTATTTTAATGCAGTGATGTGATCAAGAATGTTTCATCCACTATTTGTTAGGGAGCCCATATGTACAGTCAACGTTGGACTCTTCAGTCAAGCAGACGACCATCAGCTTGAGCCCATATCATTGAATATTAAGTAAAAACAAGTAAACAGGTAGTTGATCAAAACTAGATACCAATTGAATAATGACCTGTTAAGGTACAGAACTCAGAAAACTGATTTAACACTGATACATGACTTGAACATTACATGTACATGTATATTGAATGACATGTCATCTAATACAAGAATCAAAATAATCACAATGCATGTGTATGTAGTAACAAAGTTTAAACTATCCATTGTATTATATGTGAAGATACAATTTGAACATTTTTTTCTCTCTCTCTTCTTTTTATTCAAATAAACAGGCCTATTGTTAGAAGAATTCTTTCTTTCCTTTTTAGGACTAATTTTGTCCAGAGTTTTTCTGGGACACTATTATCACCTAGAAACCACCTAACTTGCCATGGCAGTGAAAAAGTGCATATCGTTTGGAATACTCTTGATTTTCACAATTATGCAAATTGTGGGCAATTAATTTTAAAAGCTCCATATCTTCCAAACTACCATAGATAAACACAAAATTTTAGTGTGCATTTAAAGCTTGTTGGCACCTGCCAATATAATGGAAAGAAATGAAAGTTGTAGAATTTCAAATGATGCTAATCAGGAGCATTGAAAAGTTTACAAGTTGAATATCTCCAAAACTACATGTATTACACAGAGATGCCATTCCAGCTTCAGGTTATAAGTTTGTTGCAAAGCCCCATCCAGTGAACCATGAACTAAAGTTGTACGATTTTAAGTAATGCAAATTCGGTGAACATGCGAAGTTAAATTCTTAAATAGCTTCAAAACTATAATAGATAGAAGTGTCATTCCAACTTCAATTTATGGGCTTGTGACATAGATGCACCCAATGAACCATAAACCAAAGTTGTACAATTTTGATTTATGCAACTAAGGGAATACACAAAATTCAAATCTTTTTGAATAATGTTAAAACTATTATACACAGAGGTGCCATTACAACTTCAATTTGTAGGTTTGTGACATAGGTGCATCCAGTGAACCATGAACCAAAGTTGTAGAATTTTAGTGCAAGTTAGGTGAATACACAAAATTAAAATTTTTAATACCTTCAAAACTATAATAGATAGAGATGCCATGCCAACTTCAATTAATAGATTTGTGGCAAAGCTGCTGCCAATGAACCATGAACCAAAGTTGTAGGACTATAAGTTATTTGCAAATTAGGTGAATATTCAAAATTAAAAATCTTGAGTTGCTTCAAAATTATTATAGATTGAGGTACCATTCCATGTTCAATTTATAGTTTTGTGACATAGTTGCATCCAGTAAACCAAAATTATAAAAATTTTAATTTATGCAAATAAGGTGGATACACAAAATTTAAATCTTGAATGATTTCAGAACTAATGTACATAGAGGTGTCATTCCAACTTCAATTGATGGGTTTGTGACATAGCCACATGTAATGAACCGTGAAACAAAGTTGTCAAGTTTTCATTTATACAAATTAGGTGAATGCACAAAATGTTGAATAGCTTCAAAACTATTATAGATACAGGTGTAATTTCATCTTCACTTAGATATATATTTGTGACATAGGTGCATCCAATGAACTAGGTTTTAGGATTTTAATTCATGCAAATAAGGTGAATTCACAAAATCTAAATCTTGAATAACTTCAAAACTATTATACAAAGAGGTACCATTGCAACTTCAATGTGTAGGCTTGTGAAGTAACCACATCGAGTGAGCCATGAACCAAAATTGTAGGTTTTTAATTTATGCAAATTTGGCAAATACACAAAATTAAATCTTGAATTGCTTCAAAACTACTGTTGATAGTGGTGTCATTCAAACTTCAGGTTATAAGTTTGTGACGTGGCCACATCCAATGAACCAAGAACCAAAGTTGTAGCATTTTAATTTATGCAGATTAGGCTTACACTCAAAATTTAGATTATGTTGAATAATGGCAAAGTGTAGCACTTCAAACCGTTCTCTTTTTGAAGGCACCCAGACAGGTTTGCTGTGAAGCAGATCTTCTTTTCTAGTATTTGATTGGCTTCACAGTGGTGGCCAAAATGATACATGCCCCCTCACTATCTGTCTTAAATTCATAAGGGGGGGGGGTGCATTAGGATGAACGCTATGTAACAGTAAAATTTAGCCAAGCTGCAGCGTCTGGGTCCATGATATCCATACTTTATCAGTTCAGTTTCCAGACAGCTTTGTTTAGTTCAAGCTTCAACTGTAGTTTGTAACATGCAGCAATTTTTTAATTTATTTGTAACATGTATGCATCTAACATTGGTGGTATAAAAAGCATAAAATTGTTACCTTGGTTTTCAGCAGTCAGATGCAATCACTGTAAATGCAAATATTTAAGGCCCAACTTTTTGGGCAAATGCAAATCCATTCTGCAGTCTTTCTATGCTGAAATATCCATAAAGAGACAATTATATGTTAGTGTGCACTTGTAAAATTTAGTGAATTCAGTGTCCAGAAGTAAAATTTAGTGAATTCAGTGTCTAGAACACAATTGTGAAAAATAATGTGCTCTTCATGTGGTCAGGAAAAATTTAGTCACAATGATTGTTCATTGCTTTGGTTCATAAAATAGGCCAGGTCATTTTGTTACTAAAACATGTATCTTAAGGGCCCAGATAAATGTGGTCTCTCAAGGCAAGAATTATTTTACTTATTATTACTAGCTTTAAATGATGTGATGGGTGTGCACAGATAAGCCTACAGGAAACTATTCATGATGGTTTAATTTTTAAGAGTTGTATTTTGTTTACATATAATTCATGCCTCGAAAAATGTAGCAATACAGTCGCTTTTTCAACGCAGCTTTCTGTGAGAAAAGATACATATGAGTGTCATAAGATCTCTATTAATATGATGTATCATTAAACAAATCATAATGAAAGCATTAGTACATCATCACATCCATCTGTACATGTACATGTATCACCAAAGCTGCTCAATAATATCATTGCTGTTCTTTTTTTTTTTTGCTTAAAGGGAAGATGTCAGCGGTCACGTAGAGTCCAGAACAGCAGAAGGTTTGTATTAGTATGGTGGTTGACCATTTCTTGAGGTATATATATATATATATATATATATATATATATATATATACACACATACATACATACATACATACATACATATGCCACAATTTAGGTGGACATAGATTGCATCATGTACTGGTTTTACATTGTTGTCTACGTAAAAAAGAGAAGTGCAGTAAAATGTTTGTCTTTTAGAAAGCAGAAAATCACTTGACAAGCACATGCTTGTATATGTGATTGATTTGGAAGAAAAAAAACATCAGCAGTATAACTTTGCAGAAAAAACTTCGTTAAACTTGTTTAAAGAAAAGTAAAAAATGGAGAGTTATGAATTTTATAATTTGTGCAAAATATTAAGCTTTGTTATTAACCTACCAGCAATAAATGTTGTAAATTATAGATCTGTGTATAAGTTGCATGTAAAACATTACTTACTATTGTTCTTTTTTCTTTTGGTCATAGACTGTAAGGACCACTACTATTGTTTCTACCTGCATGGAAACATAGGCAAAGGTAAATTTGATATTCATTCCAGTGACACAGGTTTGGGCTTAAAGATTCTTTGAGTGTGCCAAGATTCATGCGTACATAGTCTTGCAAGAAATACAGAGATTTTTTTTCAAAGAACAAGAAGTAGGGAAACACAGGTAATGAACAACCGATTCAAACACATGATTTTCCCGTGCTTGACATATGGGAAAAGAGTTGCAAAAGCCTCATCATGTCTTCAAGCAGTGGCACTTAGTAAACAATGTCATATCGGCATGGTCATGTGGAGCTCATTGGTAGCTGGTCTATTCTTAGATATGAGCCCAGAGATTACTCTCATGACATTAACTCTTAGCATTCTGTTGTCAAGCACACTCGACGTGTGTGAACATCTTTTCCAAGTTTGTCGATTCAAATTGCTTGCAATGCAAGCCAACCTTCAACAGCTTCCTGCTGGCCCACACTGTTAATTTCGCTGCAAGCGTGTGCATTTTATTGTATCCAAACTTCACTGCTTGCGGATGGCTATTTTAATTTTGCGGTTAAAAAGTAAAATTCTTATCAAATGGATACAAATCAAAGAACTGGCCATTTTTCATGACATTTTGAATGATTCAACTGTAAAATTTCCCCCTAAGCTTAGTAACTTTGCACCTTTGCGGTCAGGATGTTTTGCATTGTCCATCATTATGTTTTATACTGCTGGAATCCTCAGATTTTCGTTGTAACAAGCTCTCTTATTGGCTACGAAAAAATATTCTTGGGGTATCCCTTCAAAAATGGTCGAGAATGGGTTTAGAGATGTCATTTTACCCCAATATAAATGCCCTTAGGACATTCCAGGCTCCTCATTGGGCGGATTTGATCACATCATCAATGTTGGTGGCGTCACCTTCAGTATCATGTAATATACAGGTCAAAATGTGAAAATCGTGACCATGATACCGCCCTCAGTTTTTAAGTTTGCCCAAAATAACTTTCAGGACTGTGTGGATGAAAATCTAGGTCCCTTTCGATATTGGTGGCGCCCCCTACAGTTTTATGCAACATTGGGGTCAAAATGTGAAAATCTTGTTGAGCAATGTAGCGTCTGTATTTGGTACCAAATTTGGTAGGATTGTGGCAGAGGTCAAAATCTAATTTGCTAATGATACACATGGCGTCACCGATAATTTGACGGAAATTATGAGCCAAAATGTTTTTTAAGATATAAAATTCTATATCTGGAAAAGTAACTGGATTAGACTTGCCGAATTTATAGGATCTATAGACCATGTCCAATGCCAGAATGTTATATAATATTGATGACCTTGACCAATTTTTGTGAGGTCACCGTGCCTGTAAAGTTGAAAGAGGTGATTTTGTAATGGCAGGGTGTAGATTGGACATCAGTGGCAATGTCAGCACAGTACCAGGCCCATGGTCATCTTGTATTACGTAATCTGGGTGACCTCAATCTTCTGTCCCAAGATCACCGAGGACATAGATTGAAGGACTCGCTCGTTGTCTCGGCACATGCAGTAATATCCATCACAGGAATTGCATGGAGCAAAGTGCCATCTGGTGGTCAAATGAGACAATAATATCACATTTAGACAAGCTTTTTGTGTTCAGAAGCCATTTGAGGATTCACAACTTTGAAATGAAGATGTAAATGTCACCACGGTGCCAGCAGAGCATTAGGCCCATGGGCCTCTTATTAACAAAGTTTTGTCGTTTTAATTTTAGTAAAGTGTTTTAGTGTAACAAATCTGTATGACAGAACAAGATAGTAATTAAATTCATGATTGAAGGCTGTAAAAAAATTGACGTAAAAAGCGGGAAATCATGCCCAGAAACATGCCTGTGTACACTTGCTTGTGTTGCTTGGTGAAAAAGGTGACAGCACTTAAGATCAGACTCTTGACACCCTCTACGGCATCAAATTTTTTTTGTAAATTGAAAGAGAAAGTGCACAGAAATATAAAGTGGTGCAATTCTGACTAACTTCGTGTTCATCAGTTGTAATGGATTGCAAAAATAACAGAGCCCAGGAATGTTTAAACATACATGTTTGCTGTGCTAGTGAAGAAAGAAACTGCTCAGTGGAACACTTTGCGATACCAGATACTGCCAGGTTGCTAGGGGTGAAGTAATTTTGTTTATGGTATTTTTTGCACATTCTTGTATAATTTGCTTGTGACTTACTGATGGAGTTGTTGATCTCATCCAACAGGTGATCAGATCAGTCTATTGTGAAGAATTATGGTCCACACAAATAGTTCCACTCAGTCTTGATTCATAGAGATTAGATTCTATGAACTGTGGAAGATACATTTCCATTTAGAAGTAGATATACAGTGGTGGCCTTTGGGAAGTGTGGGGATTGGAGTAGGTGTACATATTTATATATATCAAGGCTCACCAATTCTTTTCTGTGTTAGTCCAGAGCGGAAGTTTTTTCATATTTTACTTGCCCCTGATTCTAAGTCTATAATCCATCCATTCCAATCAGTTCTGAGAAACAAATGTTTTTGTTACACTGAAGGCAGTTTATTTGAAACTTTTGCTTGTTCTGATTGGAACTTCACTGTCCCAGGCTGGACTAGATGAGAGTTAGTGAGCCCTGAGTGTACACATGCATAAACACACACTTTGTTTATGTATGTTTTTGTTTGTGTGTGTGTACGTGTTAAGCTTATTATTGTTATTATTATTATTATTATTATTATTATTATTATTATTATTATTATTATTATTATTATTATTATTATCATTATTATTATTATTATTATTATCCCCCCTTCCCCACCACCAGAGGAGGGGCATTTAGAAATAACTTTTTCTGTTCATGCGTCCGTCCTTCTGCAATTCGTTTCTGGGCTATATATAATTCACTTGTCCTTCAACTTAGCTTAAGGAAACTTTACACCCAGGTGCATCTGGACATAAGGATGTGTCATGTACCAAAAGTACGTCACTAGGTCAAGTAACTGGCTCACGGTGATGTCATTATGTAAAACTACATTACACTTTTTATCCATGCTGTAATCTGTTGTCCTTCAACTAAGATTAATGAAACTTTGCACTCAGGTGCATCTAGACATTTATAAGGGTGTGTCATGAAACAAAAGGTTGTCACTGGGTGAGGTATCTGGGTTACGTTGATACATTGATGTGATACTACCATAAATTGCTTTATTTTCTTGGGTATAAATTTTCTCGGTTTTTGTAATTTTTTGAGATTTCACTGTAGTTTTAATTTCTTTGTTTTGGACATAATTCCTATTCAAGTAATGTTAAAATACTGTTTCACTATGTTTTTATTTTCACCGTTTTGTGCCGTATGAAATACCCGAAAAATAAGAGCACAGTGAAATTGAAGCAATTTACAATACATTACACTTCGTGTGCAGGCTGTAATTCTGTTGTCCTTTTGACTTAGAATTATGAAACTTTACACACAGGATCTGTATACCTGGACACAAGAGTGTGTCATGCATAAAAGTAGGTCACTATGTCAAGTATCTGGGTCAGGGTGATAGCTTGTTAGCTCAGCTAACTTGTCAGTCAGCTGAGCTTTTGTGCGGGTCTGTCGCCTGTCCACAATTCACGCTTTGAACTTTTTCTCCAAAACCGTCAGCCAGATTCACTTCAAACTTGGTGAGGATGCACCTTGGGTGGTTCTCTAGCAAATTGGTCAATTGGTCACACTCCATTGATTTTTTGATTTTTCATGAATTTCTTTTTATTCTTTTTTGGGGCAAATCTTAAAAAATGTTCTCTGAAACCCCTCACCCAGTTGCATTGATATATCACACAAGGACACTCCCAGGGACTCCTAGCTCTGAATTTGTTCAGCAGGTGGCGCTGCAATTTTTCTCCTAATTTTTTATGATTTTTTTTTGTGTGCTTTTGCTGTTTTTGACTTCTTCAGAACGGGGACTCAGATTAAGCTTAAACTTGGTGGATATGTTCCTTGGGAAGGGTCAAACAAAGTTGTTCACTGGGTGGCACTGCTGTGGATACCTGATTTTAAACCTTTTCAACACGCATACATATTGGTCAATGCAGCTTTCCAATTGATTATGATGTAAGTCAATAGGCATTCTAATGCTAATTCACATTTTCAGTGTTTTTTCCAAAACCGCCATCCAGATTGACTTCAAACGTGCTAGCAATGTACCTTGGGTGGGTTTTCTACCAGGTTTGTTCAAATGTTCATGCTCCAGTGATTTTTGGATTTTAAATTATTTTTTTTTGTTCTGTTTTTTGGACAAATCATAAAAAAATCTCCACAACTGCTGACCCAATTGCTTTGATATTACATAAAACACTCCTAGGGAGGCCTGGTTCTTAATTTGTTTACCAGGTGGTGCTGCAATTTTTTTCAAAATTTTTATGAATTTTTGTGTGTTTTTGTTACTTGTGACTTTTTCTCCAGAACCATTACTCAGATTAAGTTGAAACTTTGTGGATTTATTCCTTGTGAAAGGGTCAAGCAAAGATGTTCACAACCTAGCACTTGTTTGGATTCCTGGTTTTTCAGGATTTTTTTTTTTTTTTCAGTTTGGGTTGTTATTGGTAAATGCACCTTTTCTATTGCTTACTATGCAAGTCAGTGGGCAGTCTAATGGATATTCACATTTTGGACGTCTCTGAAGAAACTGTCTATCAGATTTACTTCAAACTTGGTGGCAATGTACCTTGGGTGGGTCTCTACCAAATTTGTTCAAATGGTCACCCTCAAGCGATTTTTGGATTTTTTATGATTTTTTCGAAAATCTATTAAAAAAAGTTTGAATAGGAAAGTTTAACATGGGAACTTCTTGTAATGGTTATGACTTCCATAATTATGTCTCCCGGTGGAAGCCGGGGGAGATATTGTTTTAGTGCCCGTTTCTTCCGCTTGTTGTTGTTGTTGTTGTTGTTGTTGTTGTTCATGTTCTTCAACACTTGGTTTCCGTGCAATAAGTCTTGAAGGACTTGACAGAATTTGATGAAACTTGGTATGATTATGTATCTAGGCAAGACCTAGGTTGGGATTGTATTTGGGTGACCTTGACCTAATTCTCAAGGTCACAGGGTCACTTATGTGAAATTGGTTTTCGTGCGATAAGTCTTGAAGGACTTGATGGAATTTGATGAAACTTGGTAGGATTATGTATCTAGGCAAGACCTAGGTTGGGATTGTATTTGGATGACCTTGGCCTAATTTTCAAGGTCGCAGGGTCACTTATGTGAAATTGGTTTCCTTGCGATAAGTCTTGAAGAACTTGATGGAATTTGATGAAACTTGGTAGGATTATGTATCTAGGCAAGACCTAGGTTGGGATTGTATTTGGGTGACCTTGACCAAATTTTCAAGGTCACAGGGTCATTTATGTGAAATTGGTTTCCGTTCGATAAGTCATGAAGAACATGATGGAATTTGATGAAACTTGGTAGGATCATGTATCTTGGCAAGACCTAGGTTGGGATTGTATTTGGATGACCTTGAGCGAATTCTCAAGGTCATAGGGTCACTTATGTGAATTTGGTTTCTGTTCGATAAATCATGAAGAACTTGATGGAATTTGATGAAACTTGGTAGGATTATGTATCTTGGCAAGACCTAGGTTGGGATTGTATTTGGATGACCTTGAGCGAATTCTCAAGGTCATAGGGTCACTTATGTGAAATTGGTTTCCGTGCGATAAGTCTTAAAGAACTTAATGGAATTTGATGAAACTTGGTAGGATTATGTATCTAGGGAAGACCTAGGTAGGGATTGTATTTGGATGACGTTGAGCGAATTCTCAAGGTCACAGGGTCACTTATGTGAAATTGGTTTCTGTTCGATAAGTATTGAAGAACAGGATGGAATTTGATGAGACTTGGTAGGATTATGTATCAAGGTAAGACCAAGGTTGGGATTGTATTTGGATGACCTTGAGCGAATTCTCAAGGTCACAGGGTCACTTATGTGAAATTGGTTTCCGTTCGATAAGTCTTGAAGAACTTGATGGAATTTGATGAAACTTGGTAGGATTATGTATCTTGGCAAGACCTAGGTTGGGATTGTATTTGGATGACCTTGACCTAATTTTCAAGGTCACAGGGTCATTTATGTGAAATTGGTTTCTCTGCAATAAGTCTTGGAAGAACTTGATGAAAATTGCTAGAGTAATGTATCTAGGTGAGAGCTAAAATAGGATTGTAATTTTCAAGCAAACTTGGTCATTTGTAATTTGTTATCACCTGTAGCTTATTCAGAGACGTAAGTGTTCCACCGGGAGACATTTGATTTTCTGTTGGAAAATCAGTATGTTCTAGTTTTAGCCAGATTTGTGCCAAACTTGGTAGGGATGTACCTTTTATAAGTGTCTACCTTTTTTGTGCAAATGGTCATACTCCAGTGATGTTTGAACCTTGACCTCATTGCCAAGGTCGCAGTACAACTCACACGAAGTTTACTGGTCACTTGATAACTTGAGGTCTGTTTTGAGTTAGGACCTTGGTGTTGCACATGTTAATGTTTCTCTATGAAGGTCATGCTTAAAGAGTACATGAGTGACCTCGACCTCCTTTCTGGGGTCAGAGTGCAACATACATGAATTTTATTCTTCACTATAACTTGAGAACTAGTTGAACTGGGACCTTGATGTTACACATGTTAGTGTTCTTCAACAAAGGTCAGACTTCCTCAGTACATGGGCGACCTTGATCCTATCCCAAGTTCAGAGAGCTGCAAGTGTAATGAATGTCTAGGTCAGCTGAGCATGGGCTGTTCACACAGCCCTCTTGTTTTTGTTGACTCTATGTTGTCATTTCAAAATGAGACGTGATTAGCAAGGTTATAAATGAGGTGAGGGGGGCATGGATTCAGCAATCTGTGGTTGTTTTTTATTTGTCATTGGATGCACTGTGAATGATAATTGTTTGGATATGCTTAAATTATCAGATATGCAAACATCTAAAACATTTGTGATCAAAACAAAAATTTGCAGATATGTGTTCCTTTTTTGCAGCAACTTTTCCAAATGAGGCTGTGAACAAAGTCATAGACCACACATGTCCAGACAATGGTATGTAGGGGGAGGGGGCATTGCTTTTAGGTAGTGCATGCCTGAGTGACCTAATTTGGCACAAAAATGTTCCCCATCATTAAAAAAGCATACCTTATTTGTGTTATATGTTAAACTCTAGGGAATGTATATGTATTATTACCTGAGAAAAGTCTGCAGAGTCCGAGACAACTGTATACCCATTGTTCACCTTACAATATAATATGGGTACCAGCTGTGAGCAGACATATTATCAGAGTAAAGATTTAAGACTACTTAAATTGCTTCTCAATCATCAAGTTCGTATGTTTTTGTTTCTTTATTTTAGGGGTGGGGGTGGGGGGTGAGGAAGTTACGTCTACTGTAATTGATCATGTGCCAAACTGTTCATCTCGATACATTACTGTTTTAAAATTGTACACTAGGTAACTCTGCCAGAAAGCAAGTTCTGTGGAATACACAATGCAGTATTGCATACATAAAGGTATGAATTTTTGTGAATTTTATGTTGCAGGACCTCTCTCGCCTAGTCTAACCACACCTCTTCCACCTGTAGAATTGTCAATACAAGAACAGCAAGAATTAGGATACATGCCTTTTAGGGATGACTTTGAAAGGGTAAGTCAATTTTTCTTGCAAATGTACAGTGTACTAATGTTTTATTTTGTGCTTTGTGTAACTTTGCATTTCAAAGATCACAACTGTTTAGACACCAGTTATGATTGGGAAAAGATACTGTTGTGATCATGAAAAATACAAACAAGGATTTGGAACATATATATCCCCATTCAAACTTTTATAAACAAAATTAAGTGTGTCTGTAAAAGCCAGTACAATAACTGTTCAAGTTCAAGAGTTCAAAGCAGACTCGTATATGGCAGATGGTTTATGCTTTTCTTTGACATTCTCTAAATTCGCACTTGTGTTACAAAAAACAGCATAAATTAATTTTTTGGTGCAAAAATACAGCATGAATTCACCCTTAGGCTGCAAAAATACGTCCTAGATTTACCTGGTTTTTTCAGGGATCATGTACGAAAAAAAACCTTTCCAAAATTCCAAGAAATCCTCGGAATGGGGGGAGGGGTCAAACGGAAAATCAGAATTTCATTCATTTTTTGGAAAGCAAAAAATTAGCACCGTTTTTTTTACGGTAGCAGTATTTTTCTTAATGCGACATCTAGAGAGTAAAAATACAAACACAGATACATTATCTCTGACTACGCAGGGCACAGATGGTATGTTTTCCAGGTACGCTTACACATGATTGACAAAATGTTACGGCATTTTTTAAGTCGACGTCTTACTGCCACATAAAAATATTATGTTTACTTAAAATGATGGCTAATGTACCTTCTACGATCCATGTATTGTACTTTAACGGTTGAAAATTGGCACAACAATGTAAAAA
Source organism: Hermodice carunculata (assembly GCA_964020975.1). Taxonomy (NCBI): domain Eukaryota; kingdom Metazoa; phylum Annelida; class Polychaeta; order Eunicida; family Amphinomidae; genus Hermodice; species Hermodice carunculata. The sequence goes on along the minus strand of OZ026615.1, from coordinate 47,832,868 downwards.
CAGTGAAAAAATTACCTTTGTTTGTGATTGTCATATTATCTATTTGAATAATTTATGCTGACGATTAGTGGACTAGTAGGAGCACGGTGATTTCCCAAACCATCATTTCCGCCTGGACTTCTGCCCAGGGCTCAACACCATGCCGTTGGTGAAAGCATGTGTGTAGGGCACAATGAAAGCGGTAAATCTGGCTGTTACGATGCTGTTAATGTGTGAACACTTTGATATTTTCATTGGATTAGGACTTAGATAGTTCTTCTGAAGCTTTCTGTTATGATTGGAAGACATATGGAAGGATATTCACGGTATATTTGGCACTGATGAAGGCAAAGTCTTCACTTTTGTGCCCGGAATCCATTTGCACATCGACAGCATTATTTTTGCCGAACATATCAGTTTTGCCTTCAATAAATCTAACCATTAATTGTGAATAACTTGTAAAATAAGCAAGACAATAAGATTTGACGCTGTTGAAATCAATCACATGTGGCAACAGTAATTTCAAACAAATCACTGCAGAATAAATATATTGTAATGTTTGAGATGTGTCACACACGGTGACTAGCACTGGTGACTAGGGCTGCATCAGATTCCGAGTTGACATGAGTCATGATTATGTAACAGAGAGTACTGCAATGAACGCGCTTTTCTTCAAGCTTGCGTAAATGAGTTTATGTCTGTCCCATTCCTGCGCAAAAAGTCACGACTTGTACAAAATAGCAAACGTAATTTGAGCGCGACCACAGACACGGGAAAACCTGAAAGTGAACGCAATTATTTGTAAAAAAATGAGCGATTCCAATAGAAATATCTTGAAAAGTCACAGGGATCATCACTACCCAATGAATCTTATAAAACACTTAATCTAGGCCTCCCTTGCAGACATGTATATTGAAAGGTTGAAGGTGGACTTTTCTAGAAATTGGTTATTTTGGGATGGGGAGGGGGTAGTCACATTTCATTGGTTTTTGTGAAATCTTGGAAAGGTTGTTTTTGTACATCATTCCTAAGCTTAGCTGCTTTATCAGCTGAGGTTATAGTATGGAATTTTGTGACTGTAAACTGGCATGAATATGGGTTCATTGGTTTCAACTTATCAAAAACCATCGACAAATTGTTTTCAAGCTTAGTGGGGATGTACCTTAGGTGGTTGGATGGGTCTCTACCATGCTTGTTCAATCGGTCATGCTGGACTAAAACCTACTTATTTTTTTTTCATTGCTTGTTTATGGCTTTTTCAGGGGAGGGGCACATGAGCTAAATCTATGTTGGGAGTAGTCCCATCTTGTCACAGGCACCTAGCTTTGCCATGTTAAGACAAAAATTGTCTTGATATTGTTCAGTTATAAAATACATGATGGATAAAAGAAGTAGAGAGCTGTGACATCTGTTGGGTTATATGGAGAATCCCTCAAGGATAAGGTTTACCATGAGTGGGCAAGTTCAGACATGTTCTGTGAACATTTGCCAGCTAATATGCATCTTGCACCCACCAACAAATGACATACCATTGACCTTGACATGACCTGTGATGTAGTTTATTTCTCCCATGCCCACACCTGCAAGAGTGAAAAATTTCCTGCTGAAAATCATACATCAGCACAACAAATTCAACTTAGCTACCATGTTAAGCCCCTTTAATCGATAAGTCAGCCAGGCTGATAGGATGGTCAGTCATCTGTCTAGTGTCCATCCACAAATCATATTTTCCACTTCTTCTCAAAACCAGCGTTCAGATTCATGTAGAACTTAAAGGGGATGTACCTTGGATTGGTCTCCACCTAATTTGTTAAAATGGTTGTTGCCCAATGATTTTTTTTTCTTCTTTGATTTATTAATAAATTTTTGTGTTCGTTTTTTTGCAAAATCTTATAAATGTTCCTCTTTGAAACTGCGTGGCCAGTTGCTTCAAAATTGTATAGGGATACTTCCAGGGATCCCTGGGCCCTAATTTGTTCAACAGGTGGCACTGTGATTTTTTTGTTTTTATTTTTGTAGGAATTTTTGTGTGTTAAAGCTGTTTTTGACACTGAAACTGTACGGTCTCTTACACTTTTCTGGAACCAGGTGGAAATATAGCTTGTTGCAGGGTCAAACAAATTTGTTCACCAGGTGATGAAATTCTGCATCTCTGATTTTTACCTCAGCTGACTTGTGTCAGCTGAGGTTTTGTGAGGGTCTGTCGTCCGTCGTCCGTCCGTCCGTCCGTCCGCCGTCCGTCCGTCGTCCACAATTCACATTTTCGACTTCTTCTCAAAAACCGTCAGCCAGATCCACTTCAAACTTGGTGGAGATGTGCCTTGGGTGGGTCTCTACCAAGTTTGTTCAAATGGTCATGGTCCAGTGATTTTTGGATTTTTAATGAATTTTTTTGTTCTTTTTTGGGGTAAATCTTAAAAAATCTTCTTCTCCAAAACCGCTCACCCGATTGCTTTGATATCACATAGGAACACTCCCTGGGACTCCTAGTTCTTAATTTGTTCACCAGGTGGGGCTGCAATTTTTTAAAAAAAATATTATGAATTTTTGTGTGTTATAGCTATTTTCCACTTCTTCTCCAGAATCGTCACTCAGATTAAGCTGAAACATGGTGGATATGTTCCTTATGGAAGGGCCAAACAAAGCTGTTCATTATGTGGGAATGCTGTGGATTCCTGATTTTTAATGATTTTTTCAATTCAGCTCCTTTGCGGTAAATGCACCTTTCCTATCGATTACCATGTAAGTCAATGGGCATTCTAATGCTAATTTACATTTTCGACTTCTTCTCCAAAACCATCATCCAGATTTACTTCAAACTTGATGGCAATGTACCTTGGGTGGGTGTCTACCAGGTTTGTTCCAATGGTCATGTTCCAATGAATTTATGTTTTTTTTTATGATTTTTTTTTCAAAAATCTCAACAAAGGTTTTAATAGGAAAGTTTAACATAGGAATTTCTTGTAATGGTCATAACTTAAATAATATTGGCCAGATTTACTTCAAACTTGGTGGGGATGTGCCTTGGGTGGATCTGTACCAAGTTTGTTCAAATGGTCACGCTGTATTGATTTTGGGATTTTTTATGAATTTTTAGCTAAGCTGACTTGTCAGTCCGCTGAGCTTATCTTATGGTCCTCCGTCCGTCGTCCGTCCGTCCGTCGTCCGTCAACAATTCACATTTTTGACTTCTTCTCCGAAACCGTCAGCCAGATCCACTTCAAACTTGGTGGGGATGTGCCTTGGGTAGGTGTCTACCAAGTTTGTTCAAATGGTCACGGTCCAGTGATTTTTGGATTTTTAATGAATTTTTTTGTTCTTTTTTTGGCAAATCTTAAAAAATCTTCTTCTCTGAAACCGCTCACCCAATTACTTTGATATCACACAGAAACACTCCCTGGGACACCTTGTTCTTAATTTGTTCACCAGGTGGCGCTGCAATTTTTTCCTATTTTTTTATGAATTTTTGTGTGCTATAGCTATTTTCAACTTCTTCTCCAGAACCCTCACTCAGATTAAGCTGAAACGTGGTGGATATGTTCCTTGTAGAAGGGTCCAACAAAGTTGTTCACTATGTGGGAATGCTGAGGATTCCTGATTTTTAACGATTTTTTCAATTCGGGTACTTATCGGTCAATGCAGCTTTCCTATTGATTACTATGGAAGTCAATAGGCATTCTAATGCTAATTTACATTTTCGACTTCTTCTCCAAAACCGTCATCCAGATTAACTTCAAACCTGGTGGGGATGTACCTTAGGTGGGTGTTTACCAGGTTTGTTCAAATAGTCATGCTCCAGTGATTTTTGGATTTTTAATGAATTTTTTTGTTCTTTTTTTGGACAAATCTTAAAAAATCTTCTTCTCCAAAAGCACTTACTCAATTGCTCTGATATCACACGGGAAGACACCTGGGGACTCTTTGTTCTTAATTTGTTCACCAGGTGGCGCTGCAATTTTTTTCTATTTTTTTTATGAATTTTTGTGTGTTCTAGCTATTTTCGACTTCTTCTCCAGAACCGTCACTCAGATTAAGCTGGAACATGGTGGATATGTACCTTGTGGAAGGGTGAAACAAAGTTGTTCACTATGTGGGAATGCTGAGGATTCATGATTTTTAAGCATTTTTTTCAATTTGGGTACTTATCCGTCAATGCCACTTTCCTATTGATTACTATGGAAGTCAATGAGCATTCTAATGCTAATTCACATTTTCGACTTCTTCTCCAAAACCGTCTTCCAGATTAACTTCAAACTTGGTGGGGATGTACCTTGGGTGGGTGTCTACCAGGTTTGTCCAAATGGTCATGTTCCAATGAATTTTGGATTTTTTTATGATTTTTTTTCAAAAATCTTTGCAAAAGTTTTAATAGGAAAGTTTAACATGGGAATTTCTTGTAATGGTTATAACTTAAATAATTTTGGCCAGATTTACTTCAAACTTTGTGGGGATGTGCCTTGGGTGGATCTCTACAAAGTTTGTTCAAATGGTCACGCTCTATTGATTTTTGGAATTTTTATGAATTTTTTTGTTCTTTTTTGGGGCAAACCTTAAAAACTCTTCACCTCAGAAACTGCTCACCCAATTGTTTTGAGGTACATAGACACTCCCAGGGACACGTAGTACCCAATTTGTTCACCAGGTGGCGCTGCTTTTTTTCTTTTTTTTTTTCATTAATTTTTTATATGGTTTTGCTATTTTTCACTTGTTCTGAGATCCGTCACTCAGATTAAGGTGAAATGTGATGGATATGTTCTTGTGGAAGGGTCAAACAAAGTTGTTTACTAGGTGGCACTGCTTTAGATTCCTGATTTTTAAGTATTTTCAACTCGGGTACTTATCAGTCAATGGAGCTTTCCTATTGATTACTATGTAAGTCAATGGGCATTCTAATGCTAATTCACAGGACAACTGACATGAAATTTACTGTTTACTTGATAACTTGAGATCTGTTTTGAGTTAGTACTGTGGTGTTGGACATGTTAATGTTTTTGTATGAAGGTCATGCTCAGACAGTTCATGAATGACTTTGACCTCGTTTCTGGGGTCACAGTGCAACATACATGAATTTTACTCTTCATTATAACTTGAGAGCTACTTGAACCTTGATGTTGCACATGTTAAGTGTTCTTTTATAATGGTCAGACTTACTCAGAACATGGGTGACCTTGATCCTTTCCCAAGTTCACAGAGCTGCAAGTGTGATGAATGTCAAGATCAGCTGAGCATGGGCTGTTCACACAGCCCTCTTGTTTTGTTTTTTTTTGGGGGGGGGGGGGAAACCTTTAAAATTCTTCTCCTCTGAAACCGCTCACCCAAATTCTTTGATATTGTACATAGACATCTCCGGGCACAGCTTGTTCCCAATTTGTTCACCAGGTGGCGCTGCAATTTTTTTATGAATTTTTTGTATGGTTTTACTATTTTTCACTTGTTCTCAGAACCTTCCCTCAGATTAAGCTGAAATGTGATGGATATGTTTTTGTGGAAGGGTCAAACAGTTGTTTACTATGTGGCACTGCTTTGGATTTCTGATTTTTAAAGATTTTCAATTCGGGTACTTATGGTTCAATGCAGCTTTCCTATTGATTACTATGTAAGTCAATGGGCATTCTAATGCTAATTCACAGGACAACTGACACGAAATTTACTGTTTACTTGATAACTTGAGATCTGTTTTGAGTTAGCTACACATGTTAATTATTCTGTATGAAGGTCATGCCAAGACAGTACATGATGGAAGGGCCAAACAAAGTTGTTGACTATGTGGGAATGCTGCGGATTCCCGATTTTTAATGATTTTTTCAATTCGGCTCCTTTGGGGTAAATGCACCTTTCCTATCGATTACCATGTAAGTCAATGGGCATTCTAGTGCTAATTTACATTTTCGACTTCTTCTCCAAAACCATCATCCAGATTTACTTCAAACTTGGTGGCAATGTACTTTGGGTGGGTGTCTACCAGGTTTGTTCCAATTGTCATGTTCCAATGAATTTATGTTTTTTTATGATTTTTTTTTCAAAAATCTCAACAAAGGTTTTAATAGGAAAGTTTAACATAGGAATTTCTTGTAATGGTCATAACTTAAATAATATTGGCCAGATTTACTTCAAACTTGGTGGGTATGTGCCTTGGGTGGATCTGTACCAAGTTTGTTCAAATGGTCACGCTGTATTGATTTTTGGATTTTTTATGATTTTTTTGTTTTTGTGGGGTGGGGAAACCTTTAAAATTCTTCTCTGAAACCGCTCACCCAAATTCTTTGATATTGTACATAGACATCTCCGGGCACAGCTTGTTCCCAATTTGTTCACCAGGTGGCGCTGCAATTTTTTTATGAATTTTTTGTATGGTTTTACTATTTTTCACTTGTTCTCAGAACCTTCCCTCAGATTAAGCTGTAATGTGATGGATATGTTTTTGTGGAAGGGTCAAACAGTTGTTTACTATGTGGCACTGCTTTGGATTTCTGATTTTTAAAGATTTTCAATTCGGGTACTTATGGTTCAATGCAGCTTTCCTATTGATTACTATGTAAGTCAATGGGCATTCTAATGCTAATTCACAGGACAACTGACACGAAATTTACTGTTTACTTGATAACTTGAGATCTGTTTTGAGTTAGCTACACATGTTAATTATTCTGTATGAAGGTCATGCCGAGACAGTACATGAATGACCTTGACCTCGTTTGTGGGGTCACAGTGCAACATACACGAATTTTACTCTTCATTATAACTTTAGAACTACTTGAACTTTGATGTTGCACATGTAAATGTTCTTCTATAAAGTTCAGACTTACTCAGAACATGGTGTCCTTGATCTTTTCCCAAGTTCATCGATCTGCAAGTGTGATGAATGTCGAGATCAGCTGAGGCACGGGCTGTTCACACAGCCCTCTTGGTAACAATTTTTTTCAATTTGGGTACTAACTGGTGAGTGCATGCATTCCCATTTATTACGCTGCAAGTCAATGGGGCTTGCAATGGTTAGTCACATTTGTGACTTCTTCTCTAAAACTGTCAACTAGATTTATTTTAAACTTGGCTGCGAAAAAACTTTGATCGATACGAGTAGTAATGGCGAAATCAATTTTCCTCAGGTTTCACAATTTGTGGGAAAAAAAATGCAAATGGATCAAAGAGTATGGTAAGATTGACAATTGAGAACAGTTGTCATACGGCTAATGCCACAGAACAAACTTGATTCAGGATGGGATACCCATTTGAAATTTTGCGCTGGAATGTCTGAATTTTTGGTGACATTTGCAACAATTACAGGTGTGTTGCCATGGCTATATGTGAACTTCAGTTGATTATCATTGTGATATACCTGTAAGAAATAGTTTTGGAATAAACTGGTGAGTTGCGGTTTGTTGGCATGTAAAGAAGCAGAGGAATCCTGTCAAATGTGAAGTGGGATGGTGGTCCAGATGTTAGTGTCACTTCAAACCTTTCTTTGTAGGAACTGTGTCTGATGATGCTGTGATTCTAGGTCTACCCTCCCCCGTCCCCTTAATAGCATGCATGATTGATTGCACAGATGAATACACAACACGTTATTGTGCAGAACGCCCTATGTGGGCTATTGCATGTAGGTTGCAAATGTTCGAGGTTGAGGTTTCATCACTTTACTTAATGTCCCCCGCCACCAAAGGTGGCATAGGGGGACATAGAGTTAGTGAGGATAGGGGGCCTGCTGTCCGTCTGTGCGTCCGTCTGTCCGGGAGCATATCTTTAGAACCCTAAGATATAGAATAATGAAATTTATACCAGAGATGCATCATACCATGGGCATGTGCACTGTGTATTGTTTTTGACCTTGACATATTTTCAAGGTCACAGAGCCCAAGAACATATCCATTTTTGTGTATTATAACTATTTTCAACTTCTTCTCCAGAACCCTCTCTCAGATTAAGCTGAAACGTGGTGGATATGTTCCTTGTAGAAGGGTCAAACAGAGTTGTTCACTATGTGGGAATGGCGCAGATTCCTGATTTTTAACGATTTTTTCAATTCTGGTACTTATCAGTCAATGCAGCTTTCCCATTGATTACTATGGAAGTCAATGAGCATTCTTATGCTAATTCACATTTTCGACTTCTTCTCCAAAACCATTATCCAGATTAACTTCAAACTTGATGGCAATGTACCTTGGGTGTGTTTCTAACAGTTTTGTTCAAATGTTCGTGCTCCAGTGATTTTTGGATTTTTAATGAATTTTTTGGTGAGGTTTTTGGACAAATCTTAAAAAATCTTCTTCTCTGAAACTGCTTACCCAATTGCTTTGATATCACACAGGAAGACACCTAGGGACTCCTTGTTGTTAAATTGTTCACCAGGTGGCGCTGCAGTTTTTAAAATTTTTTATGGATTTTTGTGTGTTATAGCTATTTTTGACTTCTTCTCCAGAACCGTCACTCAGATTAAGCTTACACGTGGTGGATATGTTCCTTATGGAAGGGCCAAACAAAGTTGGTCACTATGTGGGAATGCTGCGGATTCCTGATTTTGAATGATTTTTTCAATTCGGCTCCTTTGCGGTAAATGCACCTTTCCTATCGATTACCATGTAAGTCAATGGGCATTCTAATGCTAATTTACATTTTCAAGTTCTTCTCCAAAACCGTCATCCAGATTTACTTCAAACTTGATGGCAATGTACCTTGGGTGGGTGTCTACCAGGTTTGTTCCAATGGTCATGTTCCAATGAATTTTGGATTTTTTCATGATTTTTTTTTCAAAAATCTCTACAAAAGTTTTAATAGGAAAGTTTAACATGGGAATTTCTTGTAATGGTCATAACTGTAATAATATTGACCAGATTTACTTCAAACTTGGTGGGTATGTGCCTTGGGTGGATTTGTACCAAGTTTGTTCAAATGGTCACGCTCTGTTGATTTTTGGATTTTTTATGATTTTTTTTTGGGGGGGGGGCAAACCTTCAAAATTATTCTCCTCTGAAACCGCTCACCCAATTGCTTTGATATCGTACATAGACACTCCCGGGGACACCTAGTTCCCAATTTGTTCACCAGGTGGTGCTGCAATTTTTTAATGAATTTTTTGTATGGTTTTGCTATTTTTCACTTGTTCTCAGAACCGTCCCTAAGATTAAGCTGAAATGTGATGGATATGTTGTTGTGGAAGGGTCAAACAGTTGTTTACTATGTGGCACTGCTTTGGATTCCTGATTTTTAAGTATTTTCAACTCGGGTACTTGTCGTTCAATGCAGCTTTCCTATTGATTACTATGTAAGTCAATGGGCATTCTAATGCTAATTCACAGGACAACTGACACGAAATTTACTGTTTACTTGATAACTTGAGATCTGTTTTGAGTTAGCTACACATGTTAATTATTCTGTATGAAGGTCATGCCGAGACAGTACATGAATGACCTTGACCTCGCTTGTGTGGTCACAGTACAACATACATGAATTTTACTCTTCATTATAACTTTAGAACTACTTGAACTTTGATGTTGCACATGTAAATGTTCTTCTATAAAGTTCAGACTTACTCAGAACATGGTGTCCTTGATCTTTTCCCCAGTTCATAGAGCTGCAAGTGTGATGAATGTCAAGATCAGCTGAGGCACGGGCTGTTCACACAGCCCTCTTGTTTCTGTATATTGTGGCGGGGAACATAGATCCTTTGGATCACTGTGCACTTGTTTATTCAGTAAAATACAAAATTATCCTTGTGTGCACACCTGACTGGGATAGAAAAGCTGTCAAAACACAAAATACCAAGCTCTACATTGTTGGAGTGTCATTGTCACGTAGGAATGGGAATGAATACTATTGGAAATGGGAACAATGAAAAAATTTGAAGATCTAATTTGGGGTAAAATGTGAAATACCAAATTAATTTTGTGTGGAGTCAAGAGTTTCTCTCTCTTCATAACCCTCTCTTCCTTCTTTTTAAACACCCACCAAGATCCATAGCAGTGGACCCCCCCCCCCAAAATGGCATTACCTCTTGGTGATCCAAGAGTTGTAGACAAAACAATTTGGCAACAGCGAGGATGCTTTTGGTCCAAGTATTTTTTTAGAAACTGACCACTCCAGCTCCGCACATTGAATTACAGCAGCTGTCCATCAAAGCATGAAAGTTCAGCTCAGAGCACAAGACCATTGTGATTCTCTGGTTAGTTGACACATGAAATCAAACTGAGTAAATTACCAGACTAATAAAGAATTTTGATAATTCTCTTTCAGGAGTATGACAATGAATCAGAAACATTAGTTAGTGGACTGTCAGTAAATTATGATGATGAAGATATAGATATAGGTAAGTAAATTTTACATGTTTCCTGTGGTTTCATATATTCTGTTCAGGGTGAGAAAATTCCATTATTGGTGTACTGGTCCAAGGACAGGTGCCCCAATTATTTACATGTTATTTTACTGAATTTTCACTTGTCCTGCATCAAATTTTGTTGTTCTCAGATGTCAAGACAGGAATTTTCTTGCCCTGCGGTTCTTCAAACAACATATAGAGTAAAAATTGTTTTGAGAGACCGCCCCCAGGGCAGGCCAAAAGTGGCCACACAAGGCAGCTTATCTCTCAATGGAGGTGCAAAAGATGGTAAACATCGTCTGAGACGGCAGGTGGTCTTTCGTAACAGTGGTTTCTCACGACATGTTTCACTGTATATTTCTAAAAAGAAGAATATTGTCAGAATTGAGTTTGTGCATCATTAACATTCAGAGGTGACTGACTCCCCTTTTATTTTTCATGGTAAATTTATGTTCAAGAAACTTTAGGCCCACCTTTTGCATGTCCAAGGTCACCTTTAGTAGAATAAAGGTTCATGCATATAATTGTTGGTTCAAGGAAAAAAAATGCTGTGCCCCTCACCCTCTGATAAGGGGAGGGGGGTTATTAGTCCCCCACCAGGGACTATGTTTGCAACGTGTCCTTCCGTCCATCCTCTGGCAAAGCTTATCCGGGCTGGGGGGGGGGGGGTTATGCTCTAACACCCTGCACCTACCAAATTTGGTGGGTGGATATTTCAAGGGACATGGGTGTGTTGCCAGCCAAAATTGGGTCACTGACCTTGACCTTTGACTTCCCATAAAGATTTAGCTGATCCAGGCCTTATTTCCTATACCATAGTGCAGTGTACCATGTACCAAAATTAGGTCGCTGTGTCCCTTGACCTTTGACCCAAAAGATTTAGTTTGTCTGGGCTATATTTCCTATACCATTACACCTACAGCTACCAAATTTTGTGTACATGTAGATGCTTCATAGGATAGGAGTGTTATGCACCAAAGTTGAGCCACTGTGACCTTTGACCCCTTAAAGTTTTAGGTTGTCTAAGCAGTATTTTTTGTAGACCATCACACCTACTGCTACCAAATTTGGTGGATGAATACTTTATGGGATACAGGTGTGTTGTGTACCAAAATTGGGTCACCTTGACCTTTGACCCCTCGTAAAGATTCAGCTTGACTTGGCTATATTTGCTATACCATAACACCTGTAGCTACCAACTTTGGTGTGTGGACATTTCATAGAAAATAGATTTGTTGTGCACCAAAATTGGGTCACTGTGATCTTTGACTTTGACCCCCCTTAAAGTTAAAGCTTGTCCGGGTCCTATTTTATATACTATCACACACACAGCTACCAAATTTGATGGGTGAATACTGTATGGGGTAGGAGTGTTCTATGCACCACAATTAAATCACTGTGACCTTTGACCCCCTGAAAGTTTTAGTATAGGCTGTTTTCCATATACCATCATACCTACAGCTACCAAAGTTGGTGGGTGGATACTTTATGGGGTGAGGGTGTGTTGCACACCAAAGTTGGATCACTGCCATTTAAGATTTAGCTTGTCAGGGCTATGTTTCTCATACCATAAGACCTACTGGACAAGTGTGGTTTGTGGGTAATTCATAGGATATGGATGTGTTGCACACCAAAACTGGATCACTTTGACCTTGACCTTAACCCCCCCCACACATAAAGATTTAATTTGTCCAAGCTATATTTCCCAAAGCATAACACCTACAGCTATCAAATTTTGTGTGTGGACACATAGGATACAGGTGTGTCACGCACCAAAATTTGGTCACTGTGACCTTTGACCCCCTTAAAGTTTAAGCTTGTCAGGGCCATATTTCGTATATCATCACACCTACAGCAACCTTCATTTGGGGTGTGGACAGTTCATAGGATAGGGGTGTGTTGCGCACCAAAATTGGGTCACTGTGACCTTTGACCCCCTTAAAGTTGTAGGTTGTCCAGGCCATATTTCCTATACCGTCACACATACAGCTACTAAATTTGGTGTGTGTTGCTATTCTCTGATAGGGACTATGCATTGTCATGCAATACTTGATTTTGTTATGTTTAGGATTGAAGATTGTAACATGATTAAAAAATATCTATCCAACCTTTAATCCAGTCAAAGTATTTTACCAATATATCTTACAATTGCATGGATTGATCTTGCTGAAATTTGGTGAATAGCTACCTTATAAGGCTGACACAAACTGGTCAGGTTTCTGTATGGCACTACCTTTGAAAAATTGCAGTTAAGCAGGAAGGGGCAGGGTGTCCCAATTGGCCCTTACATCAAAATTTGAGAGTTGAAATTGTCCCCACACATTTAATTGTGGTGTGGGATTTGACTTCGTATAAGACATGTAGAAAGTACTACAGTGCTCCCTCTTTATAATCCTAGTATTGGGGGTCCACAAAGTATACCATGATATAGCAAAACCACCTTATCACAGAGGGACTTTTAACATAGAAGTAATGGGGAAACTATTTCAGTGGGAGCCGTGGTAGCCACTGTGTTATATCAGAAACAGCCTTGTAATGAGGGGGGCTGCAAAGAGGGAGCGCTATAATTGGTGTGACAAGCAGGGATTCATTCACAACCTATGCAAATGTTCTAGAGCCAGCAATACGTATGGGTGATAATTAAATAACCTGATTCAGTCTCCATTGAAGTTGCATAAGGTGGCACTACTGTCATTTCCTGCTTAACAAATTGTCAAAATTACATGATGACTGTTAAGAGTACATGCATGCATGGTAATAACAAAGATGCTAACATACATACATGAATGTGCATAGTTTCTCCATAACTGTTGACTGGATCTATGTCGAACTTAGTGGGAATTTACCGTAGGTGGGTCCCTGTTAAATGTATTCAGTAGGTTATGTTTGGTGATTATGATAAAGATAATACATGATTTTTTTTCCAGCTGTTAAATTAGCCCAAGTAGACATATATAGGCAAAGGTTGAAAGAACGACAGCGGCGGAAAAGGATAGCACGAGAATATGGTTTAATATCTACAGCAGCATTGAACACAACAAAACAGAAGTCACAAAATAACAAGAAGAAAATGTCCAAAGATGAAAAGTAAGTATAAGGTAGTCATTAGAATCTGGGCAAAATCCAGGATCCTTTCATTAGTTTTAATAACAGAACTTTAAGTGGCTAATGAGGAAAAGGCACAGGTCAGATTATGTTTGATTGCAGTTTCATTTGGTTTGTAATAAAAGAACTGAATTGTGATACATGTGTTAATATTTGGACAGTGATTTTACCCTTTGCTGCCGATTCTGATTGTGGAGATTGGGTCATGTGAGGTCAAAAGTTCAGAGAATATAGAGTCAACTTTTAGTTCCTGGTGCCTCAGAATGTTGTCTGGAGATTGAAACATGATTAATGGACAGAGTTATTGGATGTCTGCCTGTACATTTCTGAGTTCTTACTGTTGTAAAACTGTGAAATGAAGTCTGAACTTTGTGATTGGATGAGCTACAGAACAGTAATTAATTTGAAATCAACCAGCAAGTAACATCACTTGCTTTATGAAAACAATTTTAGAGGTTTTGGTAATGTTAAGACTCACAATTGTGCATCATTTCTAATGTTGTTTCATTGTTGCTGTCCTTTGTAAATACTGCCGTGCATGCAGTGTGTCCAGTTTTTCAGTTTCTACATGCACATAGCTGCAGTTCGGCCACAAATTACTTTTTGGCATTAAGTTCCTTCAGAAATGCATTGTGTGTTAGGGCTCTGTTGTGTCTACCAGGTCACAGATAATTTCATTTTGAGGTCTGCCTTAAGTTAATTTAAAATTCATTGCAACCCATAACAGGGTTATGCTGAGAAAAAATCATTACATATTTTCTTTCCTTGGCAATGCTTTGTTAATGTTATGTTTCATATATGATATTTGTGATATTCAACATTTTTAAACTTTGCAGACAGAAGCAATTTACAGTTAAAACAAAGGCAACTAGGGGAAGCAAACTGTAAATAAAAGTTCCATTAATACAGAGCCAGAATTGAAAATCAGTTGTCAAGATGCTATTCATCTAAGTGTGTTGATCCTAATAAAACTGGAAATATACATGTCCTTTTTTTAAGCTCTGCTGACCTAAGGTCGCAGAGCTTATGCGACCACTTGTGTCTGTCCCTCCATCTGTCCATAAACTTTTGCTTGTTACACCATACTTTCCAAGTTAGGCCAATTTTAGTTTCAGGACTGATAGGGTGTGTGAAATGTAGGTCCCTTTCGATATTGGTGGCACCACCTACATGTACAACGGTATGCAATATAGGGGGTCAAAATGTGAAAATCTTGTGAACAGCATATTTAATTTTTGGCAGATGTGGTGGGATTGTGGGGGAGGTCAAAGTCCAAGTTGCTTATGATACTAGTGCCACTACTTATAGTTTGATGGAAATTATGAGCCAAAATGTGCTTAAGATATAAAACTCCATAGCTGGAAAAGTAATTGGATTAGTTGTTGCCAACTTTATAGGACATATAGACCATGTCCAATGCTAGAATATTATGTAGTATCAGTGACCTTGATCTATTTTTGTGAGGTCACTGTGCCTGTAAAGTTGAAAGAGGTGATTTTGTAATGGCAGGGTGTAGCTTGGACATCAGTAGGAAAGAGAATTGTGCCTCCAGATCAAAATTGCACTTGATTACATTGTACATAAAACTGTACTTGGTGACCTACTTTTTGGGTCACCGTGACCCAGTAATTATGTAGTTAAGTATTTGTCCAAATTTATTGTTTTTCTTCAATAACCTGAAAGGTTTTTACCTAATTTGAACAAACAGACCATGTATGGAAAGCTTGATGGGGGGGGGGGGCGCATATTTTGAACAGTAACAACTTTTTAATTTGAGTTGAAGGTAAAGGTCAAATGGCCAGTTTGAATATAGGGGTCATCTCATGAATGCTTTGCACTCCACAGTTTTTGGGTTAGGCCCGTATAACATTTAAAAATTATAAAAATCTTTGTGGACATTCAAGTTGGTGGCACCACTTATGGTATTATGTAATATACAGGTCAAAATGTGAAAATCTCGTGTCCAGTCCAGCATCCAAAATTTTGGATGGATCTTCCTGAAATTTAGTGGAATCGTAGAAGTCAAAATCTTGGTTGGTTATGATACTAGTGGCACCACCTATAATTTGACGGAAATTCTGAAGTCTTGAAAGATACAAAATTCCATTTCTCGAAAAATAATTGAATTAGATATGCTAAATGTATAGAATATATAGATCATATCCAATGCTATTATATTATGAAAGATCAGTGACCTTGACCTGTACCAGATTTGTTCAAATGGTCATGCTCCATTGATTTTTGGAGTTTTTACTGACATATTTGGGGGGTTTTTTTGGGGGGGAGCAAATTTTAACATATCTCAAGGGTATATATACATGTCAGCTGAGCACAGGACTTTCACAGTCCTGTGCTGAAATTTTAAAAGAAAAAAGTTTTGGAATAAAGATTTCTCTCTCTGAACGTGAACCAATGCGTCTAGCTCTTACATGCTATGAATAGGACAGTGCATGGTATGAAGCGAACATGTTGGTCAAAATGGAGGCATCCATGCTTTGGTATCCAGATGTTGTATGTAAAAAAAAAAAAAAAAATTGTATGTGAAAATTGAAGCAGGTATGTCTTGTGGCAGAATAATTTGAGTCTTAAACACGTTCATGGAAAAGCCAGAACAGATATAGAAAATAACTGATGAAACAGAATTTCGGTGGGACAACTGGTACAAGAACACTGCAAGTAGATCATGTGAAAAATTCCTACCATCATCTAAATCCCACATGTACAATACACAAGGGCAATATTTCAATGAACTTTTCATTTTCAGGGAATTCCAGGAGGAGATGCGGGTATTTGCTCAATTTCATTCTACAACTGAGCATGAACATTTTTTTGAAAATTTACAAAGTGAGTACATTTATCGATATGAGGAAAGAGTAACACTATACAAGAAGCCTAATGCAATGTTATTTGAATGGCAAATGATAAATTAGAACAGATCAGCTGTTTTTGTATCTGATACCTAGTGGTCTGAGAACATCAAATATATGCTGCATCATACTTCATGTAAATGATGATAAAACATCCTTTGCAAGTAGATACATATATACTCATATCTGGTCACATACTAGCTAACCCAAAGTAACATATTATCTTGTGTGATTCCAAGTGACTGGCAAGTGTGTTCTGGATGTTGTCAAAAAACAAATGATTATGGCATTCATGTACTTAAAGGTAGAAATTGAGTGATTTTTTTGTTTCCTTCCATTTTACTGGCTGAGAGCTTGTGCAAGCTAGGCCCTCCTAAAGGGCATTCTTCTTGCTTTGTATGTTTGCATGCATGCAGTTAATGTATGAATAAAAGTAAACATTGTTTTTGCAGAAGAAAGACAGATGAAAAATAGGATAAAGGAATTAGTAAGATACAGAAGAAATGGCATTACCAAATTAGAAGGTAAGTATATTTCAGTGTCATTCCTAAACATGCTGGAATATCTGGAACATCATGACATGATTTTTCAAAGTACACCAGCTCTATTTAACTTTATATTTTTTGGTACGTTTGTATTCATATATTTATTAAGGCTAGTTGCTCTATAATGCTATGTTAACCTGGTGGTGTCAATGTGAAGTTCATCACTTTGCGACTGTAAATTGTGGCTGCAATTGACCAGATTCTACCCATTGAATGTTCCAAGGATTGACAGTGGAACTAAACACCATCACTAAAACATAAATTCTAGTCGGTGTTCCCATTTACATGTATGTTTATGAGAAAACTGTTCCATTGGGTCTGTATAAAAAAAATAATGAAAGAGGACACACAAGATGGGTAGAATGTGGTCAAACATTTTTTGAAATTATTTTTTGTTCTGTAAAACAATATGTTCAATGTTGTCAATCTTTGCATGGTTGAAGTTAATTTGTGCCGCTGTCTGTCATAGATACAGCATAATGCTATAGATATTCAGTCCTAACATACCTGACAATATCATTTTTAGCCACAAGGAGTCCTGAAAATCATGGTGAAAGTTGCAGTTGCACCTCAAACTTATCTTCACAGCACTCATTTCCCTTTCTATCTGCACTCTCTTTTCTGTCATTTAGTATCAGCTAAGTAACAATTGATGCAGAATATGCTGGTTTTGTAGGGCCGTGGCTGCTTAATTATGTAACAATTGCAGATTTAGTTCAGCCTCACCATATTTTTGTACTTTATGAGACAGAATTAAAAAAATAAAAATAGAATGGTGGTTCATCAAATTTTGTGTTCCTTGGTCCATACCTGATGCATCACACCCATTTGTTATAATTGGCTATAAAATTGGTATGTTTCTGAGCACTGTGCACAGGACAGAATTTTTGCATCATGAAACTTTCAGCTCTATGTGTAAAAAAAAAAAATATGGGCTAATTTATTTACAGGGATGAATAAAATCTGAATTTGCTTTTCCCGATATATATTTCATGCCCATGAAAAGTTTGGTATGATTCTGAGCACTGAATTTGTGCTAGAAAGTTCAAGTATACCAGGAAAAATGGTATCTTATCCCTTTTGACCCAAGGAATAAGGTACAGAGTCCTATTAGCACAGCTAGTGAATATCTATAGTTTTATGTGCATCTATGTTTTGCAGAGTGTTCCCACTTTGATGCAGAGCGAGTCAGGAGAGAGAAAAAGAAAGAAAACAAAAAGAAAATGGTAACCCTCCTTATTTTGCATGTAGCATAGATTTGTGCATGTGTAGCCCTGGGAATAGTTCCTGGGGGGTTTTGTGCATTAAATTGTAGTCGTAAGCAAAACATTATGCTATATGTATGTTGAGTTACAAGCTGACCAAAGTGTGATCAGATATAGATCTTTTCTTTCATCTGATTTTGGGTTACCATTTTAGTTTGTTTGGACTCCAAAGAAACTGGAAATAAGTTGATTCAGAGGGGCCAGTCTCATCCAAAGTAGATGGAATACTGAGGACTTGATACAAATGATAATAAGGACTGGATAAAAGATGTGTAAAGCTGTAATTTCTGTTGAAAGACAACACTTTGGTCATATTAATCAGTCCTCAGATGATCTGTGTTTTGATGGAGGATAGTTTAATCCATGATTGTGTTTGTAATTGCCGGGGTGGGGTGTGAGGGTGTTCCCACAGCTCCAGTTTTGTCCAACTGGGATGTGGGGGTTTTAGGTGGAGGGTATGTTTCAATTCTGGTGGAAGGTGTGTTGACTCCAGCAGTATCTATATTTGTTTGCAAATGCAGACGTAAAACACATGTTTATTTCATCTTATCTTCACAGATGTGTGGACTTGAGTTACAAATGCTGGTTTTTGTATTACAACTCAAAACATTGTTAAGTTTTTTTATCTTTTCCTTTTAGCTGAGTAAGGGTTTACATTGTTGTGCCCCCACCCACCCACCCTCACCACACACACACACACACACACACACACACACACACACACACACACACACACACACACACACACACACACACCAGACAAGGAGAACATGGTGAATTGCTTTATTTGTGTGATATTTTTATTTCTTTTCTCAATTTTGCACTCTTCCATTAACTCTTTCAGTGCCAATCACGACTAAAGTTGATCTACTTAAGTCAAACTAGTCTGAATTATCGTTAAGATCCCAGATGCGTCTTCCTCATAAAAAGACCTTGCATTCAAGTACCAGTGTGCTTATAGTTCCAGAGAAAATGTCCCAGGTCAACGGCTTTTCTCAGCGTGCATGGTGCTCAATGCTTGCCGAGAAAAGCTGTTGACTCCGTCCAAAATTTGGCACTGAAAGAGTTAAACCAGTGAATTAAGAAAAAAAACCCTGAAAATTCTCAGACAAGTTTTTTGGTTTAGTTTCCTGGCATAAGAAGTGTTTCTTGCTGAAAAGTTTATGCATTTCAGTACAGTAGGTTCTGTTTCCGACAACTTTTTGTTAAAGACCTCCATACTTTATCGAAATTGCAAATTAAAATTCTCATGAGTTTGCCAACTTTAGGAAAATATGAAATTTGATACATAAAGTGTAAATAATGCAGTGTATGGTGAATGTTATTCCTGTTCATTTGCCTGTCCATCCCATATTTTTCCCTGGGCAGTAACTTTGATTTCATGAAACTGCACACACACACACACACATCAATACCCCAAAGATGTATCATATAATAAAAGCAGGTCATTAGGTCAGCTGTGTGTGCAACTGGCTGCCAGAAGAGGAGGCATAAAAGGGTGGAAAGAGAAGGATGAATTATGTAGAAGTCTAGAACAAGTTCAGAGCATGGCAGAGGGTGATAGGGTAGCCTGGATGTTGGGGTTGAAAGGAGAGATACCAGGAAGTGGAGTAGGGATTGAGCTAGTTAAGGGCTTTCTGGTGAAGTGCTGGGAAAGGAGAAATAACGTGCTAAGTTTGAGGGAGTCTGAAGCCAGAGTAGGAAACTGAGAGAGGGGAAGGGAGAAGGTAGCCCTTATAAGGGCTCCCACGGCTCTGTCTATGGCAACATAGACAGGGACTGTGGGCATGCCGAGCGCAAGATGCGATTGTGGGATAGGTGTTGATTTCTTGGCCTCCTTTTCAGGACCACGGCAGACAAGTGGCGCGCCAAAGACGATTATTATACTCTCAGTGTCATGCAAAATGACTATGTCACTGGTTTAAGTATCTGTCTTGCAGTAACATAATCATGTGCTTTTTACCCCTCGGCCCATAAGGCCGGAGGGGTATTGTTGTCACCTATGCGTCCATCCGTATATGACCAAATACCTAATAAATACAACACTAACTCAAGATCAGTCAAACTGTGTCAAGAGGGAGCTTGAAATGAGAAAGTGTAGTCCTCAAAGTGTTTATAGTGACAAGAGGGAAAGTACCCGCGGTAAAGTATACTTAACCTACCTACAGAATTTTGTCTTGACTGTCTTAAGTCGGAAAACCATGATCATACTCACTTTTTGCAGGATTTTTTTCTTTTCAATCTTCATGCAGTATAGTGGAAGAGGTGGCTCCCAGCTAATGCCTTAGTACACTTTACCTCATAACACCTCTAGTCAACTTTATCGTGCTAAAAATTGTATTACTATTTACCTGTTTATACCAGTGTCGGTATGGTGGAATAGTGTATGAAGCTTTTAAGTTTCAAAGGAGACATCCGTCCATGCATTGGTAACGCCATATCTCCAAAAATACTGACTTAACAGAGACTAAATTTTTATCACAGTGGGTTATTTAGGTTCTGCAGGTGCCTATCGAAAAATAGGTCACTAGGTCACATATTTAGGTCACAGTACTACATTGAAGAAAAACGCCATTAACACAATATCTAAAAAGGATGAGTATAGCTTCATCAATTATTTATGACGGTCCTAAGGATGCCTCAGGTGCCTATTGAAAACTAGGTCACTGGGTCACATTTAGGTCAAAGTGCTGCATTGAAGAAAAATGGCCTTGCCATGATATCGTTGCACATTGCATTTGCACTGAAGCTTTGTCATTAGGTTAAACAGAAGTAACCTGACCTTCTGGAGGGGTATTGTCATCACCTACGCGTCCATCCGTCTGTCGGTCCCTCCATCCTGGCCAAGGGGTTTTGCGGTCACTGACCGGCTTCCAGTTGTATTTGGTGTGGAACTTCTTTAGGCTTTGGCTCAATGTCACAAAATATCACATGACAAAAGATTTATCATGTTGTAAAATTAGGTCACAAGATCAAATATTCTGGATCACAGATACATAACCATGTACTTTTCATGCATGGACTATAATTTCTTAGTCCAATTCACTTTTAGGAAATATCGCACAGATATGTATCATGACAAGTGATGTGTAATAAAACTTGGTCATCTGTCTTGGTCACACCAGTGGGAGGCAGAGGCCCTGATTAAAATAAGCACTCAAAATGAAGATATACAATTTGAATTCATGATACTTTATTTCTATCAGCATTGGTATGATTCAACTTCAGCTTACCATTGGGTAAATGTGCATGAAAGGGTTCAACATTTTGTACCAGTGTGTCACAAGGATCATACCCGTGTGCCCCTCACCCACCCACACACCCCTGGCTAAATGTATGGCATGTTCTAAACACTTTGTCATTGCATCCGTCACACAGTTCTGTTCAGGCTGTCAGTTTGTTCATTGACTTTAAATTTTGTGCAACTCTATACAGACAGTGGTGCCACCCCCATCCCCCACCCCACCCCCCTTATAAGGCCCCTCTTATCAGACGCCACCCCTCTGGAAAGGCCAGCATTCTTGTACAGAAAGTATGGTATTTCCATTGTATTCTCTCCCTCAAGAGAGGCCATCCCTCTTATAAGTCCACTTTTTGGCTGCATTAGGGGTGGCCTTATGAGAGGGGGACCACTGCACAAGTATTGGAACCCAAGTATACTGTATTCATCTTAATATGTGCACAGTGCGCTATAAAAAATCATATGTAAAAGTTGAAAAAAAATGTAGATCCTAAGTGTAATAATAAATGGTATCGCTTGTTTGAAAACTATGGGATATTTGGGGGGTTCTTTCTTTGAATATAATGGCGGGGGGGGGGGGGGGGGAGGTAGGGGGGACAGAAGGGCATATTTCCAGTGTTCAATGATTGTGCTGTAATTCTTATAAGAAAATTCTTGCTCACTCAGGCTCCAGTGTGTGTACATAAATGAATGTTTCAACTCTTGTAAGTGACTTGTGTAGTACAACTGCATATAATATGTTAATGTATTCTTGTGAATAAAAGTCACTACTGTACAATCCAGGGAAGGTAGGAAGATAGATTGCAATACTTGTGGTGAAGTTTGGTCACAGTAAGATGCATATCCTGAACTTGCAGAAATAGCTTAAGCAAGTTAGAAAGCAGTTGTAATAAATGATGTGTATACATATTTACCTACATGAATTTGTTGCGCGTTTCATTGATGTCATGTTATGTACCATTTGCATCATTTTGCCTTTTTCAGGGGAGCACGGCGTCAGCAAAGCGAACTTCAATGGTTTCAAAAAAAGCAGCAGAGTAAGTAAACATTGTCTCCAGACCCTGTCCATAGATTCTCCATATATATTTTTTTGAGTAACCATATTGTATCAAAATCTCAGATTTTCAATGATATTAGATCAGCCGTGTTGAAATGTTCACATCTTTTCTATGGAAATTGTTGATTTTCCTCAAGATTTGTGAATTTTCTACAGCATATATACTGACATTATAGCAAATACTCAAAATAAATGATGTAGTGTTCAGACCTAGAAACCTGTGAGTAAATATAGTATAGACAAGTAACTTTGGAAATTTTGCCGTGCAGGCTTATGTAATGGGTGATACAAATAATGTGATTGAAAGTATATGGTAAGAAAGGAGTAGTTAAATGGTAGGGACAAATGGTGATTGCCTTTTGTTATTCATATACACTTCCATGAGAAAAATTCAAAGTTACACAAAGAAGGAATAATGTGCACAGTTGAGGCTAATATGTAGGAGATGCTAACTTCTTGTGTAGCACACCACTCCGTGGAATGTCTAGTTTTCATATATTACTGGTAATAGGCTAACTTGAATTTGCCTTTCTAGTTTCATAAACGTTCAAATAAGCTTTAAAGTGCTTCTTTTCTGTTTTTGTCACATAATGTAAATCATTCAGACAGCCCTGGGGCAGACAGCTGCATGGTTGGTCCCAGGGCTGCGTCAGTGGTTTAGATTCTGCCACAAAAACCAAGAAGCTGCTGCTGAAGGAGATCTGGCCAACACCTACTAGACTGAAAGAGAAATTGCATGGCTGTGTGGAGAATCTACAGATAACAATGCACTGTACTTGAAATGATGTCTGTGTATAATCAGGTGATCGAAAGGAACCATGTACATGTAGTTATATTAGGTCACATAGATTTTTATGCCCCTCTTCGAAGAAGGCGGGGCATATAGCTTTGCTCATGTCTGCCAGTAGGTGAAGAGACTTCGGGGTTCTGCACCATAACTGAAGAATTTTTTAGATGGTGCCCAGGTATATGCTCCTGTTCTTAGTAAAGTTTTGCTTTCCACACGATAAGTACAAAAGTTTTTATGATAGGACCTGTATATTGCACAGGATTATAGTCCTTATCCTGGGCTAGGTCAAGTTCGAATATGAGTGACCTTGACCTAAATTCAAAGGTCATAAGTTCATTTTGGTGAACTTGGTTTCTGTGTTGTAACACAGAATTTAAGTTATGACTTCACTTTTGCACATGGTAATAGTCCTCAAGTAGGGTTTGGTCTACTTAGAAGATGGATGACCTTGACCAAATTTCCAATGTCACCAGGTCGGTCAGTCAGGAGAGAGACTGGTTTCTGCACCAAAACTCCAGAAGTTTTTGTGATAGTACTTTGATAGTGCCCAGGTATATACTCCTATATAAGGGGTGTAGTAAGTTTCGTTTTGGGCATAGTTACTAGAAAAGTTTTTATGACAGGACCTGTATATTGCACAGAATTATAGCCCTTATCCAGGGCTAGGTCAAATTCGAAGATGGGTGACCTTGACCTAAATTCAAAGGTTACAAGGTCAGTTTAGTTAACTTGATTTCTGTATTGTAACTCAGAATTAATTTATGACTTCAATATTGGTAACAGTCCTTAATTAGGACTTGGTACATTTAGAAGATGGATGACCTTGACCAAATTCCCAAAGTCACCAGGTCGGTCAGTCGGTAAGTAGAGAGACTGTGGTTTCTGCACCAAAACTCAAGAAGTTTTTGAGATCAGACTTTGATAGTGCCCAAGTGTATATTCCTATATGAGGGCTGGGTGCAGTATGAAGGTGGTCGATCTTGACCCTATTTGCAAGGTCTGGGAGGTACTATAGTAAGTTTTGGTATCTGCATAGTAACTATAAAAGGTTTTATGATAGGACCTGTATATTGTACAGCATTATTGTCCTTATCCAGGACAAGGTCAGGTTTGAAGATGGCTGACCATGACCCTAATTCAAAGGTCAGTAGGGGAAATTAAGCTGACTTGACTTACACACTGTAACTCAGAATTTAAGTTATGACTTCCATATTGCACATGGTAATAATCCTTAATTAGGGCTTGGTCAGCTTAGAATATTGATGACCTTGACCAAAATTCCCAAGGTCACACACCTAGATTCCTATTAGTCAACTTTGTTTCTGCATGATAACTAAAGGTGTTTTTCACCCAAGGCTTTCAGATCGCTCAGGAATATACACCCCATTTAAAAGTCCCTCAAAGATGTATATAGTCTTCTATAAGGATTGGAGCAGCTTCAAGGAAGGGTGACCATGACCTAAGTTCCAAGGTCACAAGGCCACTTTAGTGAATTTGGTTTCTACATCCACTTCACAATGTCATTACTGCCCCATTTAGTATGTCAACAGGATAATGAGGGCAAACATATTGACTGTAGGGTGGCATCTATGTTTTAAAAACATGACTTGGGTTTTTTTTTTGGTTTTTTTTTTTTTTTTTGTGTGTGTGTGTGTGTGTTTTTTTTTTAATTGGTCATTTCTATGGCAACACAGTTTTATTCACATCTGTATATTTGTCTGTTGTAGAGAAAAGATAGATCTCGCCGCCGTAGACGAGGACGACATAGGTAAGTGTCTTGTTTCCCAGGTCTGCTGCCATATCCATAAAATTAAAGGCCTGTCAAGTTTCCTGTTTTTTTGAGGTTATGTTAATTGTAAAAAGTGTGAAATTTGACAAAAAGTGAAAAGATTTGAAGAGTGTGCCTGCTGATCAGGAGAAATAAACGGAAAGATGATGCTCACACCGTCAACTTCGATCAAGTCAAGCCATAGTGATAGTTGCGCTTCATTATGCCCATAAACAGGCAATTGTGGATTGTTGGCTGCTGTTGTACGTTGGTAAAACAACAATTACAGGGATGGAAATTGTCAGCTGCTCAGAGTTTTTTTTTTTTTTTACCTCAGCTGACAAGTGAGCTGATGTTATAGTAGTATGGACCAGCATCTGTCTGCCTGTCAACAATTCACATTTTTTACTTCTCCTAAGAAACTGTTGGCCAGATTCGCTTCAGACTTGGTTGGAGTGTACCTTACGTGGGTCTCGACCAAGATTTTAGATTTTGTATGATTTTTCTTTTTTGTTCATTTTTTGGCAAAATTATAAAAATCTACCAAACCCTCAGTCAATTGCTTTGATATATATAGACTCCACCATACCTGTAGGCTGAAAGCTTCTGGCATAATACTTGAACTTGACACAATATTCAATGAGACTGCAGGGTTTTTTTTGTTTTGTTTTTGTTTTTGTTTTCCACAGAAGAGATGAACTGGTATGAGTTCTGACCAAATGCAGTGGACAGGTTTTTATTTGCTATGGATAAGGGAATCACCTGAAGTTGTTCATATTTGTTTGTATGCCAATTGCAGATGAAAAAGAGCTCAAGAAAATCTCAAAAGACATGGCCTCTTTGCCAGGCTATGAGATGCTGTCAAATAGGGAAAGAAAGGTAAGAGTTCTAATTGTGGTAGGGTTTAAGTGGTTAGCTGAAACAGTGAGAGATGGAAGATTACTTCAAAAAACAACAGTCAAGACACCATAAAATAAAACTACTGGAGGTGAGAAATTGTTATATACACTGTACCTTTATTGTTTGGTACTTAATTGTGTGAAAATCTGAATAATAAGATTGTAAATTTGTACTTTCAGAGGTAAGAATGTGCTAGATATCCATGAAACCCCAAATTAAAACAGTTACATGTGCTTAAATATTTCAGCCTATCAGTTAGTGATTTTATGTCTATAGTAGGGTATAAATAATTGTTATTTTTATCATCCCTCTACACTGGAATCATGTCCTATTGATTTACTCTATTTTCTTTGAGGTTGTTATGTAAAAAGTAATACATGTACATGTAGCTCCCTAAGGTAAGAGAGTTATTACAGGAAGACCTACTTTGAAACATGTAATATGTACAAAGATCTTTAATGCTCATTTTTTGTGGAGATAACATTTGATGGTAAAGTGTAATGGAATATACAAAAAGGGTACATAAACAGTATTTTAGCATTGATTTTGAAGGAGACTGTTCAATGTTCTGATTGATGGGGATGGGGATGGTCGTCATTGGGGGCAGGGAATGATTACTTTCATCATGTATTTGACGAGACACCTGTGACCTATGTTCAGTGATGCTGACCCAAGACCTGACTTATCCAGGAAAATTTTAATGTTTTAGTAACCAAAAGCATCATTATTTTTGTCAATATATTGTTTTGTGGCAGGGAGTTTCTTGTCAATTGACCTTTTCATCATTTGAAATTTTGGTTGTAGCATAATCAGAAGCAAAAATAAATGATATTATGTATGTACTCATAAAGATAAAAGTGTGTAAACTTCTGTTCTGTATTGCTATTTTACAGCTGTGTCATTCCATAGGCATGAAACCTGCCAGCTATATCACTATAAAGACATGCATCATCAAGGTATGTCAACTTCTACCCATTCTTATCGGAAATCTCTTCAGTTTTTCAGAATGTGTGAAAGTTGTTTCCAGGAATTATATACGTGTATAGGTAGTGGGCCCCCTATTATAGTGCACAAGAAATGTGGCCTTATAAGAGGAGTGACCTCTGTGGAGAGGGTGGTCTTTCTTCCAGGGGCCTTATAAAAGAAGGACCTATATATGTATATATAGTTAAGACTTTGAATGAGACCAGTTCCCATGAAAATATGGCTGTTAGATGTATGTGTCAGCTAGATGAGTCCAATGTAAGGAAGTGCAACTTTCATCAAGTTATGTGAACTTGAAGAACATCAGAATCTAGTCATTAGATTGGATTTTATGTGATCATTATTTAGGGTAAATTTAGTGAAGTTAAAATACCCAAATATGGCTTATCCAGAAGTTCTGTCAATTTACCTGTTTTGTTATTTGGAAAGTTTACCGAATAATCAAATATGTTAGCTTCATATGTTTTCAGTACATCCCTCGTTTTCTGGCTCGTATGTTGCTCATGGGTGCCAATTTTAAAAATTTAAATGTGCAATTTTTCAGGACTACCTGCAGCGCCGACAAGGCTATCCCATCAAGATTCGCTACCCAAACCATCTAGACAAAACCCACCGTCGAAAAATTCTCAACTTCCTAACAGACAATGGGTGGATAGGTGTGGTATGAACAGGATTAGCAGCAATACCAGTGTCTGGTATGAGACATGCGAATCAGGGAAAAGCAAGCAGAACAAGGGCAGGCAGCTACAGATACAAGAACAAGTGCCTGGGATATCAAAAGTAATGGGTGTACTAACGGCAAAACATTTGCCAAGAGCATTGAAGGAAATACATTTTCTGGGCACCAAAATCTGTGTTGCTGTGTGATACTGAAGAAAGCTGCATGGGAAAATTATTTATAATCTCAATATGATGGATCTAGAGTGCATGGATTTTAAAAAGTGACACACCTGGATAAATGTGTTAATCTGTATGTGTTGGGGAGTGAGTGTTAAATTAAGTGCATATCTGGAAACATGCTGTGGTAAGTTCAACAATGCATAATTTGGTTCTTACGGCGAACAGCAATGAAGATCCATACTGCATTTTAACCCATGCCAAAACTTTGGGAAATGAGCTGGAGTTTGGTCTGTGGTACAACCATACAAGGTTGTATTGGCAAATACATGTAGGAAGAAGACTGCAAATTGGTGCTGGAAACTGTCCCTGTGTGGCATCTATAACCACACAGATATTGAGCGGCCTTGTGCGGTACAAGAGAACAGTAATAAATGCCAACACCAGTTGCATATCTGATAAAGTGGCATGAATTGTCATGTTGAAATTATAATTTTGACAAAAGCAAATTTCTCCATTGCCAGAAGTCTGGGGGCAAGTGACTGTAAATATGTAAAATGAGACTGCTTATCCCCCTGGTGGCAGATGGCAATACTTATGTACAATGTGTTTGGCTTTGTAAGTCAATGGATGTTCAAGATAGTTCACAAGTTTTCATTGGACATAGTTGAAGGGTTCTTCAACAGAGAAAACTTGCCCACAATGGATCAGATATATGAGCATGATCGTGTACAGTAATATTTGAATTGCAAGCCACTGTAATTATGTCCTTGTTTATATTGGTATTTCCAACGTGATGTGTTACTGAATATATTCTTCAGGTCATTGATTTCTGTCAAGGAAAAAAAAAAAAACTATGTGAGTTTGATTTCAATAACAGGAAAGAAAAGTATATTTATATGTCAAAAGTAATTGGCAGGTGAAAACATTAAGGTGCTATACCAAAGATATTCAGTCATGAATATAGAATAAATTAAAATGCAGTTGATTGTATGTTATTAGACTGCAAGTTTGTGAGATTGGGATTTCAGTTTTATGTAAGCCAAGGTGATCAAGAAAAGAAAAAGGCTGTTTTTTTTCTTTTAATAACAAATACATGGGCTTTGTATTCTTGGCTCTGGCAAGGATGTATACAAATTGAATGGGAGGTGGAGCTTTCTGCAGCAACAAGGAAGAATGAAACCATTCTTTTTTTTTTTTACAGTTTGGTCCTATTCTGCATATAACCATTTTAATGCCTAGAGACTTGTAGCGCATGAATTCAGTGGGCACAATCATGTCATTGTGAACCTGTTCCTTTCTTTGGGGGAAATTGAAATTTGCTTCCAGCCTTGGAAGTTTCTTGCTAATTTAGGTATTACCAGAATCACAAAGAGAAAACATGCGGTTTTTTTTTTTTTTTTTTTTTTTTTTTTTGCAACATACTGGCATGTTCAAGTGAAAAGTCAACCTTTTCAGACTCACGTTTATGATCTGAAAAGAGGCAACCAAAAGTTGTCATTTTTTGCTTTTGAATGAAAATTAAATACAGGAAATTTACTGAGTTCAATTGACCAGTGCATTTTTGGAGTGTAAAATAAAAATGCTTAGTGTATGATGCGTCTTGAACTTTTCATTGCCTAAAAAAAATACAAAAAGAAAAAGAAACAGAGTGTTAATGTATTGATTCTTGTGAAAGCTGCAAAACAATGATGAAGTGTTGCTAGTCTTCCAAACAGTGCAGGACTCAATGCTTCCCTTTCTTGAAATGGTGTCCTTTTTATGGACTGTGACAAGTGTAAGCTCGTGACAAGACTCACCAAATGCCATCTGCAGACTACCATACACATATTTCAAGACCGTATTCTCTGTGCAGACAGGTTAAGAAATTCATTCAGAAAAAAACGTACTCTCATCCTGGACATGGCAGTCTGTATGTTATTATTAAGTTCTGTTCAGCTTGATGTTTTATTTATTCTTTAAAGTTTACATATTTCACTTTGCAAATATCACAGAGCTCACTTGTGTTGCAAGTGCTTGTATGTGAAAAAGAATGGGTGGCCATGGAAGTGGGAACTGTGCTGTAATGAACCCAAGTCATTCCAGTCTAACAGACTAGTACCTCAAGTTTTATTTTAAAATGAAAATTAAGCAGTATTGTGTGCAAAGTTTTGCAAAGCAGGCGGCCATGCTTAAGAATTGTACACTATGCAGAACACTAAGAAAAGTGTTTGTCACATGATTATTGTATAATTATTGCGCTTCGTGCTAAGTTATGCTAGGTATTAGTCGACAATACCTGTTATTTATGTGTAGTTGTGATGAATGTGGATAAGCAAGTAATACTTGGATCAATGTATCATAGCTGTGGTCCACACATGAACAGATTTGTAATATATACATTTACAGCTGATAATAAACAACGTACTTGTAACATACCAACCATATGTATAAACTTTGTTCTTCAATATGTTTGAAGTTTCATCAAAATATTCAGTTTCTTGTCTTAAGCAAAATAAAGACGCCCCTGGTGAAGTAATAGGCATACAATACATGTCTTTACTTTGTAATAATTCTGGCATACCTGTGATTCAAAACCCTTTGCACACATGGATTTGACCCATTTTCATCATTACATGCATATGTTGTGCAATACAACCTTCCCCGTGGCAGCAAAACAAAATTGAATAAAAATAGAAAGATTTGCTACAAAGCTAATCTGTGTGTGCCTCAAATTTGCATAGAGGAGTGGATGAAGAGGTTGGACCTGGAACTTATATGCGTTCAATAACCCACATAGGGCCATATCTGCAATACAGGAGCTCCATGTGACGACGTGGTTTTAGGCCCATCTGCCACCATCTTATTAGCACAAACAATTGACTGCACAGATGAATACACAATATTTTATTGCAGATCTGGCCCTATGTGGGTCATTGAATGCATAGATGTTTCAGGTCCAACCCCTTTACCCACTCTCCTCCCCACCCCCCGCGTATATTAGCACGGAAGCTTGACTGACTGAACGTTACGAGCGCCTGTGATAGAGAACCACCTGACTACAGGTTCTTCCACACCAAGTTTGAAATGAATCAGGCTGATAGTTTTGGTGAGGAAGTCAAAAATTTGAATTGCCATTGTAATCATCATTGACTTGCATAGTAAAGAATAGGAACATGTGGGTCAATCGACAGATACTGTACTTCTAGAAATTTTAGTGCATACTTTTAACACAAATCCAATTTTGGCATGGAAATAAAAACGGGGGCATTTTAATTTAGCCCATATTGATGGTTGTGTCAAATTAAATGCACTATGTCAGGTGACTCCCCTGAGAAGTGTCTGATGCTGCTGTGTGGCACACTTCACAAATGCAAATAAAAAAAAATGAACTCGGGTCACCTTGAAAGCCTTTTGATCTTGAATGAAAATTTCTGCCCCATTCCAGTCTTTGGTGACATGCTTGCCAAGGAGGTTTTACCCTGTTGTCAGTCCATCCTCGACCAGTGTATGTTCAAGGTGTAAAAATGTATCGCTATTGTAGGACAGCCTTCAAAAGTGCTGGCTTGGGAAGTCTGCAAAGTTCTCCATACAACTCTTAACTCCAACAAAATCATCTGGTTCTACGATGTATGCATTATTTTTGTATAGATATTTTAGCACACTTTAATTTGGTGCATCCAGTAAGTGTGCTAATATTAAAAAAGTGGGACGCTAAAATTTCTAGAACTACAGTACTAAAAAATAAAAAATTAAACACACACACACAAAAAAGAGGGCTGTGTGAAAAGCCCATCCTCAGCTGATCTAGAGATTAATCACACTTATGGCTCTGTGAACTTCGGATAGGATCAGGGTCACCCATGTACTGAGCAAGTCTGACCTTTATAGAAGAACACTAACGTGTAACATCAAGGTCCCAGTTCAACTAGTTCTCAAGTTATAGTGAAGAGTAAAATTGATGTATGTAATTGCACTGTGATCCCAGAATTGAGGTCAAGGTCACTCGTGTACCGTCTTAGCATGACCTTCATAGAGAAACATTAACGTGCAACATCATGGCCCTAACTCCAAAAAGATGTCAAGTTATCAAGTGAACAGTAAATTTCATTTCAGTTGTCCTGTGACCTTGGGAATGAGGTCAAGAACCAAAAATCACTGGAGCATGACCACTTGCACCATATAGGTAGACAATTATAGAAGGTACATCCCTACCAAGTTTGACACAAATCTGGCCAAAATTATTGAAGGTATAACCATTACAAGAAATTAACATATTAAACTTTTCCTATTAAACCTTTTTAAAAGATTCCCCCCCCCCCACACACACACACCAAAAAACATAAAAAAATCCAAAAATCACTGGAGAGTGACCATTTGAGCAACCCCGGTAGAGACCCTGCCAAGGTACATTGCCACCAAATTTGATGTCAATCTGGCTTTACAATTTCTTCAGAGAAGTTCAAAGTGTGAATTAGCATTAGAATGCCCTTTGACCTTCTGGTGCATTTACCAAAAAGTTCCCAAATTTAAAAAAAATGTTAAAAATCAGGAATCCACAGCAGTGCCACTTACTGAACATCTGTGTTTGACCCTTTCACAAGGAACATATCCACAAAGTTTCAGCTTAATGTGAGCGACAGTTCTAGAGAAGTTGAAAATTGCCAAAACACACAAAAACCAATAAAAAAAAAAAAAAAAGAAAAAAATTGCAGTGCCACCACATTGAACAAAAATGAGTAACTAGAAGTGTCCCTGTTTGATATCAAAGCAATCGGGGCAGCAGTTTTTTTTTGCTCAGCTGACTTGTCAGTCAGCTGAGCTTATCTTATGGTCCTCTGTCCGTCGTCCGTCAACAATTCACATTTTCGACTTCTCCGAAATCGTCAGCCAGATCCACTTCAAACTTGGTGGGGATGTGCCTTGGGTAGGTGTCTACCAAGTTTGTTCAAATGGTCACGGTCCAGTGATTTTTGGAGTTTTAATGATTTTTTGTTCTTTTTTGGGCAAATTTAAAAAATCTCTGAAACCGCTCACCCAATTACTTTGATATCACACAGAAACACTCTTTGAGAGACCTAGCTCTTAATTTGTTCACCAGGTGGCGCTGCATTTTTTTCTAATTTTTAGCTCAGCTGACTTGTCAGTCAGCTGAGCTTATCTTATGGTCCTCCGTCCGTCGTCCGTCCGTCGTCCCTCGTCCGTCCCTCGTCCGTCCCTCGTCCGTCCGTCGTCCGTCCGTCCGTCGTCCGTCAACAATTTACATTTTCGACTTCTTCTCCGAAACCGTCAGCCAGATCCACTTCAAACTTGGTGGGGATGTGCTTTGGGTAGGTGTCTACCAAGTTTGTTCAAATGGTCACGGTCCATTAATTTTTGGATTTTTAATGATTTTTTTTGTTCTTTTTTGGGCAAATCTTAAAAAATCTTCTTCTCTGAAACCGCTCATCCAATTACTTTGATATCACACAGAAACACTTCCTGGGACACCTAGTTCTTAATTTGTTCACCAGGTGGCGCTGCAATTTTTTTCTATTTTTTAATGAATTTTTGTGTGTTCTAGCTATTTTCGACTTCTTCTCCAGAACCGTCACTCAGATTAAGCTGAAACATGGTGGATATGTTCCTTGTAGAAGGGTCAAACAAAGTTGCTCACTATGTGGGAATGCTGCGGATTCTTGATTTTTAACAATTTTTTCAATTCGGGTACTTATCGGTCAATGCAGCTTCCCTATTGATTACTATGGAAGTCAATGGGCATTCTAATGCTAATTCACATTTTTGACTTCTTCTCCAAAACCGTCATCCAGATTAACTTCAAACTTGGTGGGGATGTACCTTGGGTGGGTGTCTACTAGGTTTATTCAAATGGTCATGCTCCAGTAATTTTTGGATTTTTAATGAATTTTTTTGGGGGGGGTTTGGACAAATCTTAAAATATCTTTTTCTCCAAAAGCGCTTACTCAATCACTCTGATATCACCCAGGAAGACA
The DNA here is from genome assembly GCA_964020975.1 of Hermodice carunculata. Taxonomy (NCBI): domain Eukaryota; kingdom Metazoa; phylum Annelida; class Polychaeta; order Eunicida; family Amphinomidae; genus Hermodice; species Hermodice carunculata. Next base: position 47,799,252 of record OZ026615.1, on the reverse strand, counting down.
CCTGGGGACTCCTTGTTCTTAATTTGTTCACCAGGTGGCGCTGCAATTTTTTTTCTAATTTTTTATGAATTTTTGTGTGTTCTAGCTATTTTCAACTTCTTCTCCAGAACCGTCACTCAGATTAAGCTGAAACATGGTGGATATGTTCCTTGAAGAAGGGTCAAACAAAGTTGCTCACTATGTGGGAATGCTGCGGATTCCTGATTTTTAAGCATTTTTTTCAATTCGGGTACTTCTCGGTCAATGCAGCTTTTCTATTGATTACTATGGGAGTCAATGAGCATTCTAATGCTAATTCACATTTTCGACTTCTTCTCCAAAACCGTCATCCAGATTAACTTCAAACTTGGTGGGGATGTACCTTGGGTGGATGTCTATCAAGTTTGTTTCAATGGTCATGTTCCAATGAATTTTGATTTTTTTATGATTGTTTTTTTCAAAAATCTTTACAAAAGTTTTAATAGGAAAGTTTTAACATGGGAATTTCTTGTAATGGTTATTACTTAAATTATTTTGGCCAGATTTACTTCAAACTTGGTGGGGATGTGCCTTGGGTGGATCTCTACCAGGTTTGTACAAATGGTCACGCTCTATTGATTTTTGGAATTTTTATGATTTTTTTTTGTTTTTTGGGGGGCAAACCTTAAAAACTCTTCACCTCTGAAACTGCTCACTCAATTGTTTTGATATCGTTCATAGACACACCCAGGGACACATAGTTCCCAATTTGTTCACCAGGTGGCAATGCAATTTTTTCTATTTTTTTTAAATGAATTTTTTATATGGTTTTGTTTTTTTTCACTTGTTCTCAGAAACGTCACTCAGATTAAAGTGAAATGTGATGGATATGTTCTTGTGGAAGGGTCAAACAAAGTTGTTTACTAGGTGGCACTGCTTTAGATTCCTGATTTTTAAGTATTTTCAACTCGGGTACTTATCGATCAATGCAGCTTTCCTATTGATTACTATGTAAGCCAATGGGCATTCTAGTGCTAATTCACAGGACAACTGACACAAAATTTACTGTTTACTTGATAACTTGAGATCTGTTTTGAGTTAGTACTGTGATGCTGCACATGTTAATGTTTTTGTATGAAGGTCATGCTCAGACAGTACATGAATGACTTTGACCTCGTTTCTGGGGTCACAGTGCAACATACATAAATCTTACTCTTCATTATAACTTGAGAACTACTTGAACCTTGATGTTGCACATGTAAGTGTTCTTTTATAATGGTCAGACTTACTGAGACCATGGGTGACCTTGATCCTTTCCCAAGTTCATAGATCTGCAAGTGTGATGAATGTCAAGATCAGCTGAGCATGGGCTGTTCACACAGCCCTCTTGTTCATGAATTTTTGTGTGTTGTAGCTATTTTCGACTTCTCCAGAACCGTCACTCAGATTAAGCTGAAACATGGTGGATATGTTCCTTGTAGAAGGGTCAAACAAAGTTCACTATGTGGGAATGCTGCGGATTCCTGATTTTTAACGATTTTTTCAATTCGGTTACTTATCGGTCAATGCAGCTTTCCTATTGATTACTATGGAAGTCAATGAGTATTCTAATGCTAATTCACACTTTCGACTTCTTCTCCAAAACCGTCATCCAGATTAACTTCAAACTTGGTAGAGATGTACATTGGGTGGGTGTCTACCAGGTTTGTCCAAATGGTCATGTTCCAATGAATTTTGGATTTTTTTTATAATTTTTTTTCAAAAATCTTTACAAAAGTTTTAATATGAAAGTTTAACATGGGAATTTCTTGTAATGGTTATAACTTAAATAATTTTGACCAGATTTACTTCAAACTTGGTGGGGATGTGCCTTGGGTGGATCTCTACCAAGTTTGTTCAAATGGTCACGCTCTATTGATTTTTGGAATTTTTATGAATTTGTTTGTTCTTTTTTGGGGCAAACCTTAAAAACTCTTCACCTGAAACTGCTCACCCAATTGTTTTGATATCGTAAATAGACACTCCCAGGGACACATAGTTCCCAATTTGTTCACCAGGTGGCACTGCAATTTTTTCTATTTTTTTTTTTTTAATGATTTTTTTATATGGTTTTGCTATTTTCTACTTGTTCTCAGAACCGTCACTCAGATTAAGGTGAAATGTGATGGATATGTTCTTGTGGAAGGGTCAAACAAAGTTGTTTACTAGGTGGCACTGCTTTAGATTCCTGATTTTTAAGTATTTTCAACTCGGGTACTTATCGATCAATGCAGCTTTCCTATTGATTACTATGTAAGCCAATGGGCATTCTAGTGCTAATTCACAGGACAACTGACACAAAATTTACTGTTTACTTGATAACTTGAGATCTGTTTTGAGTTAGTACTGTGATGCTGCACATGTTAATGTTTTTGTATGAAGGTCATGCTCAGACAGTACATGAATGACTTTGACCTCATTTCGGGGGTCACAGTGCAACATACATGAATTTTACTCCTCATTATAATTTGAGAACTACTTGAACCTTGATGTTGCACATGTTAGTGTTCTTTTATAATGGTCAGACTTACTCAGAACATGGGTGACCTTGATCCTTTCCCAAGTTCATAGATCTGCAAGTGTGATGAATGTCAAGATCAGCTGAGCATGGGCTGTTAACACAGCCCTCTTGTTAAGAATTTTTTTTAAGATATGCCCCCCCCCCCAAAAAAAAAAATACCAAGGTACATCCTCACTAAGTTTGAAGTAAATCTGACTGACGGTTTTGGAGAAGAGGTCAAAAAATGTGAATTGTGCAGGGACGAGGGACCATCCTATAAGCTCAGCTGACTGACAAGTGAGCTGAGCAGAAAAAATGTGCTTCTGCAGTATCACAACCAAATTAACCACTACATAATGTTACCTTTCGACCACCATTGCCAAGACCTCTGTGTCTGGCCAATACACCTGACACAATTGAGCTGGGTTACTCAATCAATTGTTTCCAAAAATTGATGGTCTGGTTGGCCATCGCTCAGTTCCAATGGATCTGGTGGTGGCTCCTGGTGTGCATGCTCCCTTGGACTGACTTCCTTCTCGGGTGCCATTTTTGGCGTGGTCTTTAGAGTTGGGAGCTCCGTGAACTTTTGTTTACTACCACTGTTCTAGTGCTACTCACATCTACCCTTCTGCAGAAAGTCCTTTCTAAGCGGTCCTGGACACTTCAGAGACAAGGATAGCTTATATTTGATCAACAGATATCCGTGGAAACATGGAAGTAGAGCTGGTTGTTTTGGCTTGAAACCGAGATTAAAGCATGGCAACTGGCTGACCAGATCACATACAGAGGGAAGACAGTGCCCACCTGGCAATTGCTGCTTGGCAGCTAGCCGTAAGGGTTGATCCGGTGACCACTTCCCTTTCTACCTTATTGGGAAAAGTTCTGAAGATCGATTCACAGAACCACTTCATAGCAGCCTGACCATCACCATTGTTATGGTTGTCACCAGCAAGTTGGCTGCACGTGCTCCAGTGAGCAAACATGTCAGTTTTGTGCAAGTTGGGGAGAGCACAAGTCTCTGCTCTACAAGCAGGCCCACAGAAGGAGCAAGAATGCTAGACATAGGCAGCAAGTCATTGTAGCCAAACCCCAGGACTTGGACTCTGACTCTGTTGAAGTTCCAGAACACCAAAGTCCCGGACTATTCCCAGAGAGCTTGGGTCAAAAGTCCAGGCATGTCAAAGCACAAAGGAATTAAGGTATCCAAGTCTGTGGCGGCATCTTCTACCTGTAGCGAGCCTTTGACTCTGGCCCCCTCTGTGACCCAAGTGCCTCCTTGGGTGCCTTCGACTGTTATGCGGGCTCGGCCGCCTGCTCTCTGCTTTCCATATTGAGCAGTGGGCTATCCCACTGATTCCCGCCTTCAAGCCAGGTACCCTGCCCCCTTGCCCTGGAGAGGCAAGTGGAACGCGAGGTCCACGAGGAACAGCAATTGCGGAGAGAGGCTTCATCGACATTCATCCTGGCCGGCACCCTTGTCATGCCTGAGGGAACCATTTCAGATGAGCAGCTCGCTGTCTGTGGTTTGAGTCAGCTCTCATTTGCCACACAGGCTCAGGAGCTCCCACTGCTCCAGCAGGTACCCTCTGGCCAGCAACCTTTCGGGTCAGTGGCAGCTGTGGCCCCAGCCCTAAGTCTCCTGAAGACCCAGGAGTTCCTGGAACTCCAGCAGGCACCCTACAGCCACTAGACTTCAGAGTTGGTGGCAGTTGTGGCTCCTGTGTTGGGTCCTCCAGAAGTCCCTCTCACTCACCCCATGTGGGAGGAGACATGCAGGCCATGACGAAGACTGCAACAACTTACACAGAAGATCGTACTACCCCATCGTGAGGCTGGATGGCAGACGTGCTTCTGTCACAAGTGGCCAACCCATCGCCATCAGATGAATAGCTGTTCAATGAGGCCTTGGGTCTCTGTGCCCCTCTTGCCGAGTCTTTGGACATCAACAATGATGAGGATGGGCTGTTGCATTTGGACTTGTTGGCCAGGGAGTCCTGGCCGGCAGCTTCCAGCCGACCTTCAGACCCCCATAGTTGCTTTGCATGGCCAAGGTCCGCAGCTCCCTTAATTGGTGCAGCAGAATCTGCTTCTGTCGATCTTCATGGATACCACCCCAGCTCCGCCCCAGGGCTTTCACTGAACACCTCAAAGTCCTTATTCAGACCCTGGTGGGTGACCAACATGTGGTCCTCTCAATGGAGGAGAGGCCTGGGGCCGTCACCCTGTTCTGCTGGGGTTGTCCCAAGAGGATGCGTGACATACAGGACCCCCATCCCCTTCTCGCACTTCGTAGCCAAGTTCTACGATCAGATGAAAGCCAAGATTTGTGGCACCGGGCTCCCTGTGGAGCTGCCAACTTATGGCTATCAGGGACAAGGGTGACTCCTCCCCCAGCCAGACATCCAGGGGAAGTGGTACTCTGTGCCTGAGCAAATTTTTCCCTCTCCCAGTGGATTTGGATTGGGATTGCTATTGCCAAGGAGATACTCATTTATACATTGTACCTGTGGAGTGTGGACAGTGTCTTTTGGTGGACTGGTTTATTTGGTGTTTAATTGTACCACATTTTAACCAAACTGTATCTCTGTCGGATTTGGACCAGCACCATGTTCTGTGTACCACACAAGAAGAAAACTGTGCCTTTGTGGGATTTGGACCAGACTGTTTGGCACCTACCATAGGACTTGGAACTGCCGGACAGTACCTGTGGAAAATCTTTCTCCAGGGATTAGGATTTAACTGCAGTCTGTTAATTATTGGAGTATCAGCATAGCCCAGTGTATAATTTCATTTTCCTACTTTGTACTGATTTTGATATAATAATGTTATTGTTAAAGTTACTCATCATTGTGATTCTTTGTTGAGTGCCGCTATGAACTAGAATATTCAGAAGGTGGGAATTGTAACATATGTATACACTGCATTTTTCTGCTAAGTACTGGTAAATTAAGGTGGACTATGCACTTTATTTTTGTATAGTTATACTTATCATCACCCGAATGTACACATTGCGTACGAGAAATACATATACCATGGACCTACTATCTCAGATACAAGATCCATGCATATACATACACATACTTATGCTCAATTTAATTCAGTTTAACTCTTTTATTTATTGAGTTCTCTCTCTCTCTCTCTCTCTCTCTCTCTCTCTCTCTCTTTCTTTCTCTCTCTCAATTATTGAACAATTACAGATAAGCTACTATGTCAGATTTGCTGCTCAGCAAATCTGACATAGTAGCTTACATCTCCGGAAATTTGGATACAAAGCCCATGGGTGCCCTTAATTGTTGATAGGAAAGTACCAATTCAGCTTGTTTTGGACTTGTAAAATTTGAACTTGAGTGACATTGAGAAGTCAACTGACTAATATCTCAGTAATGGTGGATCAAAGGGACATGCATGGTTACAACAATACACTAATGGGGAAAGTATCTAAGTGCTTTTGTTAATTTACACCTTCAGTGACGTATTGAAAGCCCGAACTGCCATATTGGCATACGTATTGGTGATAGTGGATTCCATCACTATCATTAAAAAAGGACTCTTGAACTGTAGGAGTGAAGACTTAAATTACAAACAGGGGTGATGGTCTTAAACAAAAATTACATGATGTTATTCTGAAGTTCGCAGGACTTCAGTCTGTGCATGTAAGGTCAGCAGAGCACAGGAATGTTACAGTTCTCTTTTATTACGATTGAAAAAAAGTTAAAATCTTACAAAGTCTTCTGCAAAAACTTCCAGGCCAGTTGCTTTGAAATTACATTGTGGAATTCCTGAGGACCAATAGACGTTTATTTGTTCAACATATGCTGGTGCAATATGTTACAAGAATCTGCCTTTTGTGAAATTGTATTAAATTTGTTCAAGTGGTCATGCTCTAGTGTTTTTGAGATGCGTGTTTGTGTGTACGCATTTTCTGGCAATCTTTTTAAATCGTCTCCAAAATCCACTAAGCCAATTGCATTAGAATTGCATGCGCACACTTTTGGGGACCCTAGACCTAAATTTGTTCAAGAGGTAGCACTACAATTTTTGTGAAATACAATTTTTGTAGATCAAAGCTACTTTCGACTTCTTCAAAACTGTCACTCAGCTTGGGCTGCAAATGAACACTGCAGAAGGGTCAAATACATGAAATATTTAGGAATTTCAGTATTAGTAAGTATACTTACCTCTTGACCACCATTACAAAGACCTCTGTGTCTGGCCAAAATGACTGACACAATTGACTTAGGTCACTCACTAGATTGTTTCCCCAACACTGACTGTCCCGATGGTGGCATCTCTCAGTTCTAATGGATCCAGTGGTGACTCCCGGTGGGCATGCTCCCTTGTACTTTCTCCCTCCTCCATAATTGGTCAGTCGACATCACCTGTGTGAAGGAAACAGGGTGGTCGGGTGGGCTTCTGTGATGGTCAAGAGGTATAAGTATACTTACTAATACCGGAATACTGAAAATTTCACATAATAGTTACATAATGTTACTTCTCCGTCAACATTGCTGATATACAAACACATTGGAGTGGGCTGTAAAGTTACATTGGCATACAGACCATATTAAGACTGCCGGGACTGACAGCCTGGGGGAGAACCATCGGCCTGAGTGAGGAGGCAATGCCTGAAGGGAAAACCTGAAAGGTACATGTGAGGACCCCAACAGCAGAATTCTGGCCGGAGTCTGGATATATTCCTTACTGACCATGCATCATAGGCCCGAACTGGGCCCCCAGGAAAATTGCCTGCCAACCCTATAACTGTTGGCCTCGTGGGTAGCTATTTGTTATGTAACATTACCTCTTGACCACCATTTCCCAAGACTTCATGTCTGGGCTGAACGCCCATGAAATCTGTTGAATTCACTCACTTGATTCCTGAAAACTTGATGGTCCCATGGTGCCATCTATCAGTTCCTTTGGAACTGATGGTGACTCCCAGTGTGCATCCTCCAAGCATGGAGGTTGAGCATTTGATGGTTCCTGTGGAACATGCTCGCCGGCAGTTGCATCGGAACTTTTGGCTATGCCAGTAAATGTTGCAGAGGCTTGATGCTGAATTCCAGGAGGTCCAGAGATAAGTCCATCTTTGGACAAGTATCAGCAATTTGATCCTGGTTGGCCCCTGGTGACCAGGATCAAATTGCAGTCCTGGCACCAAACCTTCTGCAGAACCCTTGGGAGGATCTGTGGAGTTGGAAAGGTGTACACCTAAAGGTTGCTCCATTCCATGGCTTGGGCCTAGGGATCTGGGACAGGCAACAGGTAAACCGGAAGTTTACATTTGCACCTGTCATAAATAGATCCACATGTGGGGTACCCCATCTGGCCCACATGGCCTAAACAACCCATGGGTGGAGTGACCACTCTTTCCATAATGGCTGACCTCTTCTTGAGAGTAAGTCAGGCAGGATATTCTCTGGTCCCAAGACATGCCTCCTGTGTGCAGATGTCGTGTTAGGTGCACCATTGTATGATGCATTGGCCAAGGCTTCAAGGAGGTATGATGCTCTTTGTGCTCCACTAGATCACAGAAGTGAAGGAGTGCTAGGTGTATGGCCTCCAGTTCCAACCAGTTTATATGATGGGATGCAGACTGCACAGGCCAAATGCACCATGCCATCTGGCCCTCCACATGGGCTCCCACCTGGATCGAGAAGAGTTCATGTACATGGCGAGTTGCACTTGTAAGAGGACCAATGTCTTTCCCCCAGATGGCCCACCAAAGGAGGTGATGGCGGTTCTCTAGGAGTACCAGCACTGGGGCTTGGGAGCCTTGGTCCCTTAACCATATGTCCCACAAGGCATGCTGCAAGGGACAACAGTCAAGGGGACCCAGGGGGACATGGGAGTCCATTGAGGACAGGGAGCTTAACAGGGCTTGCCACTGCCCAGCCAATTGAACATCATGAGTCAGAAACACCGTGAGCATCAGCTGAAGTCTTTCCCACCTGTCTTCCAAAGGGCGACATATGTGAGTGACCAGGTGAAACTGGATGCCAAGAAAGACAAAGATCTGTTCTGGCATTAGGCTGGACTTTGAAAGATTGACAATCAAGTCCAAGTGTTTACAAAGCTCCAGAACGGTCAGTGCATGACACTGCAAATCTAGGCACCATAGAAATGGCATCAGCCAGTTCTCCAGGTAGACATGAATGGGTATGGTGTTTTGGTGAAGGTGCATGGCAACTGCCTGAGCAAACCAGGTGAACACTGGAGGTACAGTGACAAGGCCAAACAGGAGAGCCCTGAACTGGTAGACCTGGCCCAAAAATGCAAACTCCATGTACTTCCATGAAGTCTCCGCAATTGGCATGTGGAAAAATGCGTCCTTGAGATCCAAGAACATCACCCATCCCTGCCACTGGATTGGAAATTTGCATAATTTTGAAAATCATGACTGTTTCAAACAGTATGCACAAGTTCACTACCAGGTTTATGATCATGCCAAGTCTGGTACTTTTCAGAACATTAGTGTTCGAAAAAGCCTGACCACAAAACTGACACATGGAAATAAAAAAAGAAAATGAATGAACAATTTAATAAGGAAGTAAATATTTAAAGAAAGAAAGAAAGAAAGAAAGAAAGAAAGAATAAAGTATTTGAGGAAAAACAAGAAGTCTGTGTTCACACACAGATTTAATAATTAATAGATAAATATATATGTATACATACATACATTCATACATACATACATACATACATACACATACATACATACATACACACATACATACATATACATATATATATGTATACATATATATATATACATATATATATATATATATATATATATATATACATATATATATATACATAAAGAATTAGTATTAGAGGAAAAACAAGAAGTCTGTGGTCACACAGACTTAATAAAGAATAAAGTATTTGAGGATTTATAACAAGAAGACTGTGTTCACACACAGACTTAATAAATAAATAAATAAATAAATAAATAAGTAAAAATAAATGAATGAATGAATGAATGAATGAATGAATGAATGAATGAATGAATGAATGAATGAATGAATAAATAAATAAATAAATAAATAAATAAATAAATAAATAAATAAATAAATAAATAAATAAATAAATAAATAAATAAATAAATGAATAAGTAAAAACAAGAAGTCTGTTCACACACAAAATTAACTTGAAAAGAAGACTTGCTTGAAAGCAAAACATTCTGTGTGCTCCCAAAACTTGCATAAATGTAAATGCTACAACTTTTGTATTTTTGGTTTATTGGATACACCCCTAGCACAAGCCTTTAAATCATTCATAATTTTAAGGTGCCCCTAAATAGCATGAATTAAAATTCTATAAATTTGGTTGTGGTTCATTGGATGCACATACAGCACAAACCTATTAATTAAACGTTGGAATGGCACCTCTACCCATTATACTTTTGAAGATATTCAGGATCTAAACATTCAAAAGCCCTTAATTTGCATAATTTTCGAAATGTACACTCTCATACCAAAGTTGTTAGTTTCTAAGTGTAATAGTGTTCAACAAATTGTTGGTAAAGAAGAAGAAACACAAACGTAACTAGAAAAGAAGATTTACTTTAAGGCAAATCTGTCTGAGTGCCTTCAAAAGTTGTAAATATGGCTAGATGAAAATTTCAAAGTCCAAAACCTTGACCTTTAGAGGTGACATGCAAATTACAAAAATGTGTAGGGTTGCAATACCTGAAATTTGAGCATAACATGACTGAAATTTGACAAAAATTGGCCAAGCTATGGCCAAATGAAAAATTGAAAGGGCCAAATAACATTGACTTTTGACCTTTAGAGGTCACATGTAAATTACAAAAATGTGCAGTGTTACAATAATTACAGTTTGAACGCAACATGATCAAAATCGGATAACAATTTATCGAGTTATGGTTAGAAGAAAATTTCAAATAGCAAAATGACATTGACCTTTGAGCTTTAGAGGTCACATGTAAACTTCAAAAATGTACAGTGTTCCAATACCTACAAGTCCAACATGATTAGAATTGGATGGAAAATGAAAGAGTTATGGCTGGATGAAAATTAATTTTCAAAGGTCCAAATGACCTTGACTTTTTAGGTCACATCTAAATTGCAAAAATATGCCGTGTGGCAAAACCTACAATTTGGGTCCAACAAGGTAAAAGCCCAACAGGATCAAAATTGGATAAAAGTTGACCGAGTAATGGCCAGAAGAAAATTTCAAATAGCAAAATCACCTTGACCTTTAGAGGTCACATGTAAATTACAAAAACTGTGCAGTGTTACAAACATATTGATTGAAGTTGGATTGGTTACCTGTTCCTATTATAGTGTTGAAGATATTCAAGAATTAGAATTTCAAATGGCCCTAATTTGCACAATTTTCAAAATTATCACCCCTCTTCATAAAAAGACATGAATTCATGTCTGGAGTTACATGTATAATCATGGCAAATGTGGAGTTTCCAAGAAAATTATTGGACAAAATTGCAGGTAAAAAAAGGAAAGAAAGAAATAAAGAAATCCAACAAAAACAGAATGTTCGTGTTGGCACATAGACATAACTAGAATATAAGATTTGCTTCAAAGCAAATTTGTGTACAAACAAAGGAAATTTGTTGCCTTGTATATTCAGAGTGAAACTGAAAAAGCTACGTAACAGAAAACATGAAATTTCAGGGGGAAAACTTGCTGCAAAATAATGCTCTTCGCTTGAAAAAAATGCAAGTTAAAAAGAAATGCCAGACAGAAAGAGAGAATTCTTGATACAACAGAATGTGAAGTTTCGGTAAACAAACAAGATTCAGTCATGTACATGTAGTGAGAAACTGTAGCATATTGTAGTACATTTTTATTGCAACTTTGATTCATGTATGGATCAATGCTGATACTGCAGCATGGACTGATGACAAAATGGTGACCATATGGTTTTGAGTGTTATGTCCGACATAACTGAAAAACTTTTATCCCGTGTAGTTTCACCCTCACCCCACACTCCACCCAAGCAAGTCTACTCAAACACTAAATTCAACTAAGCCGTAAAACCCAATAATTTGAGCTAATTCTTACATAAAGTGAAAGCAGAATCGTGTTTATGTAATCCCTTAATATTTGATATGACCCCTTCATACTGGGCTGGAAGGTGTACTGTGTGGCTGTGGCACATATTTTGAACTTCCATTGTGGGCAAAATGTGAAAACAAAATTTGGCTGTTTCAATTTTCAAGAGCAAGGAGGCAATTTATGCCCTGGGGACATTAAGTGTGACTGTTTATCCACACAGTAGGACATACTCCAGCCTACGTATATGACTGGCCCCTCTCTATTGCCAGCCACCAATGTGATGACAGTATCTGGCTACAGAGTTTGCACTATCAGTTGCATGTTTTGTTTTTCATATATACATAGTTTCAAAGAAAAGTGTTGACTTTTCCAGATCTGAGCTTGCTCTCCACTTACGGAGAGATCTTAGTTTGCTCTCCATTTTGCAGAGAACTTGTTGCCTATCAACCTTCCCACACTCTGCACTGCACTTTTCAGCCATCAAATGTCACCAGCTACCTGACCAGACCGTGCGTTGTCCGGCATTGAAGCTTGCCACACCCTGAACTGAAGTTGTATTAATAAAATTTGTATATTTCTTTAGTACAGGCAAATGGAAATTTATTCTAAATATCCAATTTAGGAAGCACAAAGTGCAAGGGCATGGTGGTGTGTGTGTGGGGGGGGGGGTCAAAGGGGTTCGGACACCACCCTTCCCCCCACCCCCATTTTCAGCAAAAGGTCAAAGACCAATAAAAGAAAAAAGAGAAAGAAAGACAGAAAGAACATGAATAAAAAACACAGCTTTTTACTAACTAGTATGACAAGATACTTCATTATTACCGTGATTGGTGTGGTTGAGCTGAACACAGCAAAAGGATCTCTGTATGTGATCATTATAAAATGGTCCAAAATTTTGTTGGTAGCTTAAATGCCATGGCTTACTAAAATTAGCCTCAGTGCATGAAGTAGTATTCCAGTTATGTTGATCAGCAAAACGGCATGATAGCAGCATTCATAGGCTTGGTGCTGTACCTGTAGCTTCATACAAGTTGAACATCTGGGTATAAAGTTAAGGAAGGTCCAGTTTTAGATCGCCATCTTGCAGAAGAGTGTCGAAGTTCGGTGTGAGAATAAATACTCTTCACACTCAAGTTTTCAACTCATATAATTAATTTGCTACTTGTTACAGTTCAGAATATGACTGAGCAATATTCAAATCAAATTTTTATTTTTAAAAGGTCCACAATTTACAATTTAACAAATAGAGGAAAATAAATATAAAACTGTTTCGTTTTTAGCAATTCAAAGACTACAATTTAAATTTCTAATCAGTATAGAACTGTGTATCTGTGATTCAAATCTGAGAAAGTTAAGGATTATGCTTGAGAAAATATCAATTTCAGAAAAAAAGGAACACAAAATTTGGACGAAAGTACATCAAAGGCCTATGTGATATGCTATCCTGATCAGTAACCCCACATCTTCAATTAAAAGACAAAGGAGACATTGGAAAATTTAAATATCCTTAATTTTTAACAATCAAAATATTTCTTCCAGATATTGCATTTAACGGTTTAGAAGAATATAGCATTTCGTGTATACCTTGAAGTTTGGCTTTCATGTATTGCAATGAAATTTCACTTATAATGATGATAATGATGATGATGTGATCATGCATGCAGTTGGGTTTAGAAGAATATAGCATTTCGTGAATACCTTGAAGTTTGGCTTTCATGTATTGCAATGAAATGTGATCATGCATGCAGTTGGGTTTTCATTCTCTGTTATTACAATCCATTTTTTTTCCGTACAGTTCCATGAGTGCAAAACAATAGTGACTTGTACCATGTAAATTGACTTAATTTCACTGTGTTGTCTGATGCCCCACACCACAGGAATTATCGCAGAAAATACTTTTGATTAGCTCTGCAAGTCCAGAACAGGGACGCCATCAGTTTGTTGTCAGTTTATGCTCACTATGTATTTCATATTTATCTACTTAAACTTAGTTTTATAGTCCAGTGATATTTTAATTTTCAACATCTGATGATTAGGTTAAGGGATCATAACTAAAGCCTCAGAGACTTAAATTACTAAAATTATAACAAGTATGGGTGGATAAAAGTAATGATGCTCAACTGTTCCAATCTTAGGCTGTATATAGCTTCCATATTTTCCAGTTAACAAAGTTTTTTTTCTCAATCTCAGTGGATGAATGAAGCACTTAGAAACTTATTCTAGCCCCTAAAATGCACCATTTTACACTTTGAATCTCAAAATTTCCCAGGGAGTGGGTGGGTGCATGCTTCAGGAGATCTTAGGACACCCCCATCCCACCCCATCCCCAACGAGCAAGGCTTCGCAGCCTTAGGCTGTTTGCGGGCCCATTCTTTATACCATTCGACCCCTACCCAATCCAAAATCCTGCCTACGCCCCTGAATTGAAATGAATACGACTTTGGCCAACACTAATTTTGCGAGAAAGGGGTATAAAGCCCTAGCTGTCTGTGACAGTATATGCCCTTGTCTCCTCCGTGATTGGCTGCTGTGAACCCCGTGCTTTGTGGCGGGAAATCAATATGCATGTCACGTATTGTGAAAATTTAGACATGTGAGTGCAAATGGTACAAAGTCCTGGTTTTATTTTATTAATAAGTGCTGTAATAAGATACAATGATTCTGATACAAAAAAATGTGATGAACCAACATAATTGCAATAATTGGAATAACAGTCTGATGGAAAAATGTAGAAGACTTTGGGAAGTACAAGTCGGTGTCAATGTAAAGAATGAGGAAGGGAAATTATGTATATACAGGAAAATTAAAGATAAATTCTCAACCATGAAAACTATCTGGATCATGTAAATAATAAGGAATACAGGTGGGCTTTTACTCAATTAAGGATTAGTTATCACAAATTAGATATAGAAAGGGTTAGATACTGCGGACCTATTATACAATGGGAAAAGAGGTTTTGTGAGTACTCTACGTACCAGTTAAATAAGGAAGTAGTTGGCGATGAAATACATTTCTTGGTTGAGTGTCCACAATTCAAAGATAGACGCAAAATATAAATATCAGAAGCATGTGTTAGATGCACTAATTTCCCCCAGCTGAAAACAATCGAAACATTTATTTACTTGATGAGTTGTAAAGATGATAATGTCAAAATGACAGCAAAATTTATTGCTAAAGGTCTTGATCATTATTAATGTAAAACGTATAGAATCTCCACAACACTGCACCCGTCTCGGTAATCATGGTATGAAAAAGCATGCAAACGTGTAGGGCAATAGGTCTTATGTCAGACCTACTCTTGTTGTAGCCTAGGTACTTGGGTGTAATGTTATCTTATAGTATTGTCAGTATGTGTATCTTTCCATGTTTCACTGTGTACAGTAGATGTATGTAGTGCACCACTTAGCTCCTAGAGGGCATGACATGTGGAATAAAAACTTTGAACTTCGTATTGTGATAGTCCATGGACCTGCTATCGGATAGTTCAGTTCAATAGTTCAGTTCAGTAGTTTATTTCCACAACAAAAGTTTTGTACAAATTATAGATACAACAAAATAATAGGTGTGAGGATGGCTAGAAGGCTATGCCTTGTATCACCATCCAACAACTGAAAATCAAATATGTGTTGGGATACATGTGCTTAAACTTTGTTAATAAAGATTAAATTACAACATTACACATAAGAAACATAATAATAATCAAACAAGTTTTAAGTTGACATAAATTAAGTATATGAATTATAACAATTTCTCTATAGTACAAAAACAGGGTGAAGTGAAGTAAAACTCTTAACAAAGACAGGAAGAAGAAGACCATGGATAGTCTAAACACTTTCTTTATTTATTTCATGATATGTACAGTAATGTCAGTGTAAATAGATTGTGTATAGCCCGTGTGAGGGCACTAGTGTATGTGTAGTTGTGGAATAGCCCGAGAATTCCCATTGTATTCAACGTGTGATCGATAGTTGCGCCATCTGTCGACAGTTCCGCGAACGAACGGTTCATGATAGTAACAATAGTGCTGTGACGCGGCTTTTGTGCAGCGGTCGTGTGCGACACAGGTGGCATAGAAAAAAAGTAGATTAGAAGAAAATTTTCTTCACAGCAAATCTGTCTGGTTGCTACATGTGCCATCGTTAAACACAATCTAAATTTTGTGCATTAGCATAATTTACATTTAAGATGCTACAATTTTGGTTTTTGGTTCATTGGATGTGGCCATGTCACAAACTTTTAAGTTTGAATAACGTCACCAGTGTACATAATAGTTTTGAAGCTATTCAAAAGATCTTAATTTTGTACATTTGTCTAATCACCATAAATTAAAAACATACAACTTTGGCACATGGTTCATTGGATGCAGTTATGTCACAAACCTGCAAATTGAAGTTAGAGTGGTGACTATATGCACTATAGACTGTATAATAGTTAAGATGTAATTGGAAGATTTAGATTTTGTGTTTTTGCCTTATTTGCATAAATTAGAATCCTATAACTTTGGTTCATGGTTCATTAAATGCCCCTAAGTCACAAACCTATAAAGTTGAAATGGCACCGCCATCTATCATAATTTTGAAGCTGTTCAATATTTAATTTTGTGTATTTACCTAATTTGCATAAAGTAAAATTGTACAAGTATGGTTCATTATGACTTTAGAGGCGGCTATGTCACAAACCTAGAATAGAAATTGCGGTTAGAATGACACCTGTATCTATAATAGTTTTGAAGCTATTCTAGAACTTTCAGTTACTGTCCATTATATTGGTAAGCGTCACAAACCTAAACATGCACATTTAAAGTTTCTATCTCAGTTCGGAAGATATGAAGGTTTGAAAATTCTAATTGCCCCTAATTTGCATAATTTTTAACATTGATCATTTGATGACTTTTCCAAACGATCGATATGCACAATTTGACTGGAATGTTAGTCACCATGGCAAGTTTGGTGGTTTTCGGAATAACAGTATCCGAGAAAAACTCCAGACAAATTTGGGTGCCATGGAAAGAAAGAAATAAAGAATCCGAGGCAAAACAATGTCTGGGTTGGCACCCAGACATAATGAGTCCGCGTACCCCCAGGCGACCTTGCGAAAATATTTGGACACCGGGGCGCATCGATGGTCCGGATGCGATTGATAGCGCAAATCCGTTGAAAGCGCGTGAATACACGACCACTTTTGTGTCGTGAGTCTGTATCATGATTTTTTAAAGATTGAAAATCTATGACAGATAGAACGTTTGTTGTGCGCAAATTACGGAGGCTGTGACCTCTAGCTGGCAACATTTTCAGGAGGAAGTAGCATTAAGCCATTATGATTCCGCACGACTAGCAAATGGCTTGCAGGCGTCAGCACAAGAGCCGGGTTACGGCGTGCGACTGGTAACTGGTAAGCCTGTGCACAATGTGGTAAGGGTGCAAAATTATTCAAATTTCCCATAACAATAAACAATGTTACAAGGATGGCGACATGTCGATACGCGTGACTCCATGATTGAGGATATCGCCATATTGCCATTATTGGCCATCTTCAACCAGGGAGCTGCCATCGAACAGACTCAATTGCGGAGCCTGTGAATTTGGAAGAGGTTTACCCTATGGATTTGAAGAGAAACATCATGTAATGGTTGATTACCAAGTTTGACAAGTTTGACCACAACGTCGTCACATGGAGCTCCTATAATATAGGAGCTCCATGTGACGACGTTGTGGTTAACTTTTAGGCCCATCCGCCACCATCTTATTGCACAAATATTATTGACTGCACAGATGAATACACAATATTTTATTGCAGATATGGCCCTATGTGGGTTATTGAACGCATAGATGTTCCAGGTCCACCCTCTCTCTCTCTCTCTCTCTCTCTCTCTCTCTCTCTCTCTCTCTCTCTCTCTCTCTCTCTCTCTCTCTCTCTCTCTCTCTCTCTCTCTCTCTCTCTCTCTCTCTCTCTCTCTCTCGCTCGCTGGAAGAATTTAGAATCCAAGACATTTCTATGATCAGATACCATCATAATATTCCACTGACTGAACGCTTAGTCTGGCGAAATGTATATCGCAGGTCCTTTTCCCCACTTTAAAGAATAATAAAAGTGTAGAAAGAGCTTGACATTTTGCAGATACAATCTTTTCATTACATGTTTTATCTTAATCCAAGGTATGTACATGTATACAGGTGCATGAAACTAATTCCTATCTCATAATATTTCTGATTCCCCTGACTACACAAGTAGTCTCAGGAACTGTACATTACAGTTTCTTTTCTTCAATTAAAATAATATATAATTGGAATAATATGTGGAAAAGCATGTCACTGAATTGTGTATAAAATTTAGAATCTAACACATTTCTGTGATCAGATACCATCATAATACTTATATTCCTCAGACTGCACGCTTACTCTGGGGAAATGTACATCCCGGGTCCTTTTTTTCACTTCAAAGAATAATAAAAGTGTAGAAAGAGCTTGACAATAGACAGATACAATATTTTTTCATTATATATTTCTGATTCCCCAGACAATTCAATTGGTCTGAGGAACTGTACAACACAGTTCCTTGTCTTCAATTCTAATAATATATAATTTGAATAATATGTGGAAGAATTTAGAATCCAACTCATTTCTGTGATCAGATACTATTATAATACTTATATTCCACAGACTGCACGCTTAGCCTGGGGAACTGTACAACCCCAGTCCTTTTCTTCACTTCAAAGAATAATAAAAGTGTAGAAAAAGCTTGACAATTGACAGATGCAATCTTTTTTCATTATAATGTGTTTTTATTGATCAAAGATATATATACATGTATACAGATACATAAACATTACTTCTTTCTCATAATAATTCTGATTACCCCAGACTACACAATTGGTCTGGGGAACTGTACATCACAGTTCCTTGTGTTCAATTCAAATAATATATAATTGGAATAATATGTGGAAGAATCTAGAATCCAAGACATTTCTGTGATCAGATACCATCATAATACTTACATTCCACAGACTGCACGCTTAGTGTTGCGAACTGAATATCCCAGGTCCTTTTCTTCACTTCAAACAATAATGAAAGTGTAGAAAGTCCTAGAGGCTGTGTTCCTTAATTATGAATAAAATTTCTATTCCAACATACAATGTTTTTGTCACCAAATATCATTATAGTATTTTAATTCCCCAGAATGCATGATCAGTCTGGGTAACTGTTTATTTCGGAGGTTTGGGGATAGCAGCGTACACTTAAATTCAGAACCCGTTCCCCTCTCTGCTGACGGTCACCACCAGCAAGTCCAATGTCTACCTTGAGATGTCAGGTTCCTGGAATGCCAAAAGAGACATAGGATCAGAAGCATATAGAAAATGAAAGGACTGAAGAGTAAACCAGCCTGGATGGTACAAAATCTTTATTGCTATACTGTTGACAGCTTGGATGAATAGTTCATAGAATTGAATTATTATACTAACTGTACAATTAGGCTGCAGAATTACAAAATTCAGGTGTTAAGAACCTACCAACATTAATTCTAGGTACAAACTTTTTTCAGCACACAGATTTTCTGTTACCTAAGATATTGTAACAGCCATACTGTTACTGAGACTGTATTTTAAATCTAATGACTTCTCAGTTGTTGGAATTGTATATAAGTTTGGTTTTTACAGCCATCTGTTGCAACCATTACAATGCTGAGTCATGCCAGTTAGGCCTATCGCTGGTGGAACCTGCTCTGTTCAGGACTACACCTATTAATTATTCGACTGTCTTGGTAAAACTTAACCTTTCATCAAATTAACACTTTAAAATCAGCTTACAGATAGATTGACTGCATGATTAGTACCTTTGTGGTGTAAACTGATGGTTAGAAACTGAATTCTCGCTGTTCTCTGTACATTTTCTGGTTGCTAGGCAGCCATCTTGTTTGTTTATAAACCAGCTGTGACGCAACTTCGTCAAAGTGAGGCTCACATCAAACGCTTGTCGTCTTTTTGAGGTCATTATTAGCGTAATTTGTATTATGTCTCATTTGTAAAGTTGTTTGGATTGAAGAACTTGGAATCATAATTACTCATGCAACTTTTGGTGGGGAAATATTACGTAGTTTTAAAGAAATCTGGGGTTCAAGTTTCGATGGAACGATAAAATTCAGCGCTGCCGAAGCCTATAAAAGGCCGTGCGCAACGTGTTTTGGTCATTCTGACTCTGACGGGTCAAGTGTAAGTTGCTTACGCTTGTCTCTTGAACCCCTTTCTTCATTCCAACTTCTTCATTCCTCTTGATTAAATACTTTTGGAATGACAACAATCTTTTGGTAAGTTTTAATTTGATAAATTGTTGAAATTAGCATAGGCAGCATACACGGAAGGACAACTTGAGCTGGAACGATTTTCTTGGAACGATGGATTAGCTTGGAACGACATTGTACTATGTAGTCTCTGGAACGCTATCTTGACTTAGAACAGTTTTAGATAGAGATCTGATAACCATAGCATTTTATTGGTATGACTTGGCAACCATAATTTGTGAATAATCATCATTGCAACTTGTAATAAATGGGGTGTTTGGCTATGGAGCTTCAGATTGAGAATGTTGATTCAGTCGTCATTGCATAACCATAGCATAGGCTAGTAGTTCATCTACATCGAGATTTACCGGAACAAGTTGAGACATCATTGATTCACCGTTTTGAGATAATAAGTCCACACTATCAACACTACCATTTCTACAAGTTTATTGCAAGTTGAACAAAGAAAGGAAGGTGAATGAATGATATGGAACAGAATGTTCGCGTTGCTATGTGAATGTACTATGACCGACCTGTCCTGAGCGTGGAATGATTGAGTTTCCCTGGCCCTCATCTTATAATATCCGTGGAATTTTCATTAAGTAATCTGCTCGAATTACGGAAAAGAAGTGGTAGTTACAATATTATCAAACACATTTACATGAAACTGATTTATATCTCACTATATTCGTGATTCCCCAGACTGCACAGTTTTAGATATATACTTACTTTATTTCACCAGGGTTACAAAATTAGTGTGACGCTAATTTACATTTTGGCCCTGAAATAAATATTTACAATATATACACACAAAAAGAAGAATGTCAATAAAATTCAAGGCTTGGTTTTCCAGTAGCTCCTTTTAAACTTTTCCAGGGATGGTTCCAGACGAACAGATTCCGGAAGTTTGTTCCAATTGAAGGGGCCAGAGTAGGAGAAACTATTGCGAAATATATCAATTTTAGCTTTAGGGACATATAGGAGGGATTTGCTGGTTGATCTGGTACTTCGTGTGGAAACGTCACTCGTAAAGACCAATCTATCACGAATATAGGAGGGCGTTTTCCCATGTAAAGCCTTATATGTTAAAATACATTTGTGGAATTTGAAATTTTCATCTAAAGTATTCCACTGTAGTTGTTGGAATAAGGGCTCGGTGTGATCTAAGTAAGAGGCACCAGTGAGTATTCGAGCCGCACGTTTTTGTAGCTTGTACACCTTGTCAAACAGTCCTGCACTACAGTTACCCCATACAATATCACAATACTCAAAATGGGGTTTAACGATTGCATTGAATAGTAGTTTCGTGTAGTCTTGGGGTAGAATTGTTCTTAGGTACTTCAGAAGTCCAAGTTTTTGTGAAACCCATTTTGTTCAAGAAACTCTAAACTATATGCTCTTTTCAACATTACTTCAGATACACACTACTTTCATTCTATGTTTTTTATTGTTTTGATTTAAGATACAAGATACATAGATAATAGATATACAATAAAACTTCCCTATACCAAACAGCCTTGGGACCGGAAAAAAAGTGTTCAATATAGTGAGGTGTTCGGTATAAGGAGGTTTTATAGCATTGAAAGAATATATTTGGGACTGAGAAATGGTGTTCAGTATAGAGAAGTGTTCGGTAAACGGAGGTGTTCGGGTAGAGAGGTTTTACTCTCTCTCTCTCTCTCTCTCTCTCTCTCTCTCTCTCTCTCTCTCTCTCTCTCTCTCTCTATATATATATATATATATATATATAACACAAACATACATTTCATTGTATGAGCTAATAAAGAACCATATTTTTTCATTTCCTCACTAAGCAGTATGTTCATCCATGCATGCATGATTTCATGAGTGGTACCTATCTGGAAAGACATGCAACTTTTAACACATATACATCATTGAATTATTTTTTAAGAAAATATTTTCATACACACTTCGGTCTTCCTCTTGACCTAGAGCAGACTGCAAACGATGTCGCTTATTCGTCTGAACTGTTATATGTACATCAACCTGTACACGTCAACAAACAAACTAAAATTCTGAAATTTTGTAATGATTAAAGCAGGAATTGTTCAGAACAAATGTTTATGTATTGAAATGAAACAGCTAGTATAAATGCACTATCTAGTGGTTTCATTTTCAGCTATTTTCATTTACTTTTTTAAAGTCTATTTTTTTTAATCATTTATTTTATTGCATTTCAGCCATTTCATTGCAGTTATAGTTTCACTAGTTTAAGCAAGTCTCGGTCATGAGACACCACTTTAAGGGGCCACCACCCCAAGGGCATGCCCAAATGTGGTTCCTCAAAACAGTTGGTCTTTCCTCATTTTGGAGACTGCATGGGTAATCAGTTCATGAAACTGGGTTCGTTGCAAGACTTCGATCAGTTTGAGGATTTCTAAACATAAGTTGTTAAGCTCTTTCCAACATCATTCCAGATATAAACTTCCTCTCGCCCAATATCAACTTGGAATTTTTATTCCCCAGACCATATGATTAGTCTGGGGCACTTTATCTTTCAAGTTTAAGGAATAGGATTTACCACAATACTTACACCCAAAACTTCTTGAGACAGATTTTCCTGTCTGCCAGGCTCATTCTCGTTTGAGATGTCAGGTTCTTGGAATGCCAATTGAGATATAGGATAAGAAGCACATACAAAATGAGAAGACTGAAGAACTGTAGAGCAAACCAGTAAACCAGCTCCAGTGTATTTTACTGTCAAGAAAAATCAATATCATGAGTACAATTTAATAGCTAATTTTCGAGACTGCATGGGTGAGTAGAACATGGAAGTAGGTTATAAATTCTCAAGACTGTACAATAGGTCTGCAAATTTATAACCTGTTAGGTGTTAAGCTTTTTCTGACATCATTTGAGATACAAACTTTTTTTCATTGTATGGTTGATTTTAAAAAAATCAAAGACATTGTAGATACAATCTTTTTATCATTATATTGGTTTCTTAATCCAAGAAATATACATGTATACAGATGCACAAAACTAGTCATATCTCATAATATTTCTGATTCCCCCGACTACACAAATAGTCTGAGGAACTGTACATCACAGTTCCTTTTCGATTAAAATAATATATAATTGGAATAATATGTGGATGTCTCTGAATTGTGTTTAAAATTTAGAATCCAACACATTTCTCTGATCAGATACCATCATTGTATTTCTATTCCACAGACTGCACGCTTAGCCTGGTGAACTGAATATCCCATGGTCCTTTTCTACACATCCAACAATAAACAAAGGGTAAAAAATCCTAGAGGGCGTGTTCCTTGATTCTGAATAAAATTTTTATTGCACCATACAATGTTTCTCTCCCCAGACATCATTGTATTTTAATTCCCCAGAATGCATGATTAGTCTGGGGAACTGTTTTTTCAAAGGTTAGGGGATAACAACGTACACTTACATTCAGAACTCGCTCCCCTCCCTCCTGACGTACACCACCAGCAAGCCCAATGTCACTTGAGATGTCAGGTTCCTGGAATGCCAAAACAGACATAGGATCAGAAGCACATAAAAAAATGAAAGGACTTGTGCACTGTAGAGTAAATCAGCAAGAAAATTACAATATCATGAAAGCAACCTTATTGCTACTGATTGAAACTCCAGTAAGTGATTAGTTCATGCACCTGAGTTATTCTGAAGACTGTACAATCAGCCTGCTGTACATTGCCAAGCTATTTCGGACATCACCTAAATCTTTCATTAGCAACAAAACCACTTATCTGAGATGACTTCTTGACTTACGGCTCAAATATCCCATAACGGGGGGGGGGGGGGGGGGCATAACTTGTATCACTGCACCAACTTACAAGAGAAATTGAAGAAATACGCAGTAAATGAATTTGTTTCTCTCTCTCTCTCTCTCTCTCTCTCTCTCTCTCTCTCTCTCTCTCTCTCTCTCTCTCTCTCTCTCTCTCTCTCTCTCTCTCTCTCTCTCTCTCTCTCTCTCTCTCTCTCTCTCTCTCTCTCTCTCTCTCTCTCTCTCTCTCTCTCTCTCTCTCTCTCTCTCTCTCTCTCTCTCTCTCTCTCTCTCTCAGATGTATGTATGTATGTCTACCTGACATTTTCGTTTGGCTCATTTCTTGTGTCAATGTTGTGTTCCTCGAGTGCTTTAATAAAGATATATGTATGAAGGATAACCTACCCTGTTCTTCCACTTGGAGAGCGCGATCTTGTCTATGTTCAACATCTGCAGCGCAGCATCCTCGCAGTTTTCGCATTGTTATGTCTGTGTGTGAACACAGACATATTGTTTCACCCAATATTCTTTATTTATCTCTTTCTTTCTTTCTTTCTTTCTCTCTTTCTTTCTTTCTTTCTTTCTTTCCTATCTTTCTTTCCGCCAGATTTTTGTGTCGTCTTAAACTCAGACACCGTGAAAGCTAGAAACTTCAAACTTTGCATGGTTATAGCACCTGCAGTGAAGTTTTGCATATTGTTCTGAATAGTCAAGATTTTGAAAATTATGCAAATAAGGGCAATTAAAAAAAATTCAATTGCTTCTGGCTTCCAAAGTATTCATCCGATTTTGATGATGTTGGAACCAAACTGTAGATATTGTAACACTGCACAATTTTGTAAGTTACATGTGACCTCTAAAGGTCAAAGGTCAAGGTCATTTGTCCGTTTGAAATATTCATCCAGCCATAAATCAGTCAATTTCCATCCAATTTTGATCATGTTGGACACAAATTGTAGCTACTGTAACACTGCACATTTTTATAATTTACATGTGACCTCTAGAGGTCAAAGATCAAGGTCATTTGGACCTTTAAAATATTCATCTAGCCATAACTCGGTCACTTTTTATCCAATTATCATCATGTTGGGCTCAAATTATAGACATTTTAGAAGTGTAGGAACACTGCATATTTTTGTAATTGTGCAAATTTTTCACACACAGAGGCAGATTTGCTTTCAAGCAAATCTTTCTTTTCTAGTTTAATTTATACCTCCTTTGTTTTCTCAAGGGATATATGTGTCACCTGCTTACACATATATCCCTGCTTTAATTTCTGTGGCTAAATTTCAACACAGGACTGATTTGCTATGGTGAATACATTTTAAAATGCATTTATATTCATGAAAACAAAGAAGGCATGGTATAAAAAGGATACATCCTTTGTTCTCGTGATTTATCTGGAATCCTGCATTTTTAAATCCCTACGCTTCGCTCCGGGATTTAAAAAAGCAGGATTCCAGATAAAACCCTTGAACTTTGGATGTATCCTCTTCATATTGCCTTATTGGATAATGAGGTCCAGTTTAGCCCTGGGCATTGTTTTTGACTTTGCACTCTCAGAGAATTGGGATAATGCCCACTCATTGTAATTGTCCCGGTCCATTGCATCCATTGTTATGCACTGAAAGCCCGACAAGAAGTGCAGCAGCAAAGTGACCGCAGAAACAACTTTGCGTGGCGTTATCGCAAGAGTAACCATGTGATCTGGGGAACACGAGAAATTCTTGAGACTGCGCACTTCCCCAAACTATGCCTAACAGCTGTTAAGGGTGCACTAAAGAATTAATGCGCGAAGTCTTAGGGCCGAGTAAGTGCCACTGAAAAGTTAGCATGGTACATGCATTCAGTGATCTCCAGCAGATGTTGTTTCAGAGGAAGACCAATATTGTGTGTGTAATTGAAACCCACAGTATTTTTGCTGTCAGATAAATAAGTTTTTTTAACTGAACCTTGCATCAGGTGAAATGTATTAATACATAAAATATATGGTTCTGTGTTGTCAATTTGTCTTTAATTTGTCTGGTGACCACCAGGTGTCATCTTTGTACAGCCTTAAAAAAATTCCGCCGAAAGCTTTTTTGAAATTTGATCAAAAATGACTGCTTCAATCCTGTACTTTTATTGCAATATTTTGGTTTTCCTGTAAAAGTTACTGAAAAAATGTTATGGGCCTGTAAATACAGCAAGATTAACAAAGAAATGTATCTAGGCTTTCTAATTCTTTAGTGCACCCTTAAGTAAGTTGAAGTCAAAAACACGGGTGAAATCTCAAACATGATTTTTATTGCCACGTACTAGAACCAATCATCACATGTACAACTTGTGATGGAAAATAAGTGAAATAATGGGAATGTACCCCATATACATATGATTTTTGTGCTTTTTAAAGCCATTTAAAGGTAATTACATGTATGTACACACATACAGTCTGAGAGTAGAGTTTTTACATCAGGTTCACCCCAGCAGACAGCTATTTCGTCGTCACTGACATATCGAACCTGTATGAAGCTCCGCTTGAGTTGTCATATGCCCGAAAAGTACTACAGGACCCAGATATGGTCTGTTAGGTAAGGTTAAGGCTGTTTATTGTGGACGGGGGCATGACGCTAGGTGTAGGGTGACTTGAGTTACATCAGATTCAAGCCAAGGGGCGGCTGGTGTGAATACCAAGCAAAAGTTCATTACTCTTTTTATTGGATGCATTATGTTATGCAGTCAATGCAGATATCTATTATTATAGTAAAATTCTACAAAAAGCATTCATTCAATAATATACACACATATTAAGGTGATTCGGCTCTTTTTCTCCCCACTGCTTTGTGTAATTATGATTTTTTTTTGCAATAAATCTGCCATTTTTCATTAAAATATACCATATTTATTAATTAATATTGTCAATTTTATTCATAATTGATCTAACCAGTCCTTTTTATGTCATACATTAAACACAAAATATGCATATATACTATTATCACAAGCAAGAGGGATACAGAAAGGGGCTCAGGGCAAAAGCTGGACTTTAGGGGGCTATGATATACCACAGATAATAGGCCATCTGAGGAAAAAGTTGGAGACTGAAACCAATGTGTTTCATCACATTACATTCATTAGGTATGTAACTTCTCATTCATAGTTTTTTTTTTTATCATATTTTGTAAAATTTAATTTCTCTTAAGGGTGCACTAAAGAATTAATGCGCGAAGTCTTAGGGCCGAGTAAGTACCACTGAAAAGTTAGCATGGTACATGCATTCAGTGATCTCCAGCAGATGTTGTTTCAGAGGAAGACCAATATTGTGTGTGTGTAATTGAAACCCACAGTATTTTTGCTGTCAGATAAATAAGTTTTTTTAACTGAACCTTGCATCAGGTGAAATGTATTAATACATAAAATATATGGTTCTGTGTTGTCAATTTGTCTTTAATTTGTCTGGCGACCACCAGGTGTCATCTTTGTACAGCCTTAAAAAAATTCCGCCGAAAGCTTTTTTGAAATTTGATCAAAAATGACTGCTTCAATCCTGTACTTTTATTGCAATATTTTGGTTTTCCTGTAAAAGTTACTGAAAAAATGTTATGGGCCTGTAAATACAGCAAGATTAGCAAAGAAATGTATAGGCTTTCTAATTCTTTAGTGCATCACCTGAGTGTCGTTGTAAGAGGACCTACATTGGATTTTGTCGTGACCACAGTATCCACGTGCTACGGGAGGAGTGAATGCACGTTTGGAGCTGCTTTGGGTGGCATGCATAGCCTCTATTTTGGCTTATTATGGTTTCCTCTTATAAGTACATGTGTTAGTGTGTATATTTTGTTAATTTATAAGTGAGTTACTTTGTCGGTTTGGTGGCTGTCATTTGTTAATGTTAGGCTCGCTAGAGTCATGTTAGTGCTCATAAGTTTAGTGCCTCTTGTAGGGGCCCTAAGACTAAGTCCGTAAAGTTGGTTTTCTTTATCGCTTTCTTTTTTTTTTTTTGTCTTCATATAGAATATATCACTGAGAGAGGAAGGCGGCTGAAGGGGTCTCAGTTGCCTGACAAATATTCAATATGTTAGGTACTTTAAGTACGCCGCTGCCCGCGGCCGAAGCACTGTGGACCGCCGCGCACTGCCACCACGCAGGGGGCCATTACGGGCGATGACTCAGGCACTGTGGCCCCACTTTGTCATTGCCGCTCCTCAATGCTTTGGATGGGACCTTTTGTATACTTCATTCATATTATTTTTTTCTGTGGTGTTTATACATGGCCCTTTGTATGGGTTCTTTCGAATAATGGAGATTGGTAGTGCAGAAAATTTGAATATATTTGTAAATAAATAAATAAACTTTATTGACATGGACCATACATTTGTACGGTGTAGCCATTGACTAGATACAAATAAACTAAAGTCATATATATATATACAAATTTTACAGTGTCGGGTGCTCCACAATGACATCTATTATACATATCATAGTATATATTGAACAATATACAGACATGACAAATTCAATAGTTACATGTGGCCCATTATCTGGGACCGTTTTTCAAATGCATGATTTACAAAGTTTAGTACTGGTTTGCATACAGATGCTTTGCCATATCCCATTGACATAATGAGCTTAAATTTCTCTGTGCGGGGGAGTTGTAAAAAATTGTCGTAACACTGTTCCAGATGATTGAATAGCTCATTTCTGATGTCTGTATACAAGTTGCAGTCTAATATAAAGTGCAGTTCATCCTCTACTGCAGTGTGACAGAGAAGACACTTGCGTGATTCTACTGGTGTTTTTGGTCTTGTATACCTACCCACTTCGATTGCCAAAGTGTGGGCACTTACACGCAATTTAGTTAAATTATTCCTTTTATTGACTGGTATGTTACATTGCAGATAATTTTCCAGGTTAAAATCGTGTTTAAACATATAATATGTACGCAATTTTTGTGTACTAGTATCATTTCCATTAGTATGTTCTATCCATTTGGATTCGTACTTACTGTACAGGCATTGCTTTAATTTATTAATAACAGTGTGTGGGGCTATACCTCCTACATTTGTCCATACTTCCTGCATTCCTATTTTTTTAGATGGTACGGGGAGGGAAAGTCGTCAGGTTACGGGGGGGCAAGGGCCTAGTGCCGTGGCCACCGTCCTTAACGACAAACCCGCTCCGCAGGCCAGACAGAGTTATTTTTATCATCATCATCATAATAATAATAATAATATGGGTTCCTCGCGGGCGCCTACACGCAGGTTGGGGGGGGGGGGGGGGAGGCAGAGCCTAGTGGCCACCGTCCTGAATGGGGCAATCCCAGCCCGTGGGGACTCCACTATGTAAGATCTCCAGTTTTGATTTTTTTTCCCCCTGTAGAATCTATATAATTTAGTACCCCTTTTAGGGGTCCTTTTTTCTAAATAGAGGTCCGCCTGGTCCACGCGAGTTGTTTCCGGAGTTTGGCATAGTTCACATAAATTAGAGTCTACAACGTTTATTTTTGCTAGTGTAGTGTTTAACCCGAAATTAACCTGAATATTGTTGTATCATCCTTCCTATTTCTGATTTTATGTGTGAATGTTTTGGGTGTAATTTTTGGGTGTAGGTGTTTATAGTGCTGGATTTTTTCTTCTGTATTCTCATTCCATGTTTTCTGCCTTTTTTTTATGCATCTTTCCAAATTTTACTTTTGGCTTCATCAAAACCTAGGCCTATATTTGTACTATTTGTAAGTGACAGTGAATCTTTAGCTGCTTTATCAGCATATTCATTTCCTTTGATACCTACGTGGCTAGGGACCCATATAAATGATATTTGTATGCCTAATTTTTCAAGGTTTTTTAACGTGTAATAAATTTCTATTTGTATATCTGATCTGGAGCATGGGTTCATAGCTTTGATTGATTCAAGGGAAGAGAGTGAGTCTGAGAATATGGCAACTATTTGAGGTTTAAGGTCTTCACACCACTGGAGTGCTTTGAGCATGGCTATTAGTTCAGCTGTAAATATTGAGTGGTCTGGGTCCAGTTTGTATTTGTATATATATTGCTTTATTTCAGATTCATCAGTACATGTACATGTTGGTCTATAGTGAGAATTAGTAAAAGAGAAAGAAAACAAAACAAAAATAAAGTGACGGTGCATAATGCCTTGTGCACAACCAAGGGTAATTACATATAACTTGCGAAAACTACCAGACAAGCAGCCTCAGGTTTAGAACATACTAAAGAAAATCTTGCATGAAAAATAGTGTTTGATACTTTTTGAGTAATTGGGTGCTGTGATTTTTTGTTAAATTCTTCAAATGTGGGTGACTTATTGTAGGTGCTATGCCAACTATTTTCTAGTATTTCTTGTGTTGGATGCCTATTGTAATTTTCGATAGGAGTAGGTCGTTTTGAGTAATTGGGTGCTGTGATTTTTTGTTAAATTCTTCAAATGTGGGTGACTTATTGTAGGTGCTATGCCAACTATTTTCTAGTATTTCTTGTGTTGGATGCCTATTGTAATTTTCGATAGGAGTAGGCCCGCGCGGCCACAAGCACATACGCTGGAATAACTCCCATGCGGCAAATAAAGTTAACTTTCGTCAATTTACAGCCCTACCTTTATATAATAAGCATCGTGAACTTTATCGAATTTCATGAACGGGAAATATCCCAAACTCATAATGTTATCCTGGCCCTCGTATGAAAGACTATCGATAGCTTTTCTGCACGTCCCCGTTTGAACAGAGCGTAGCGAAATTTAGCTCAGAAAACTCCTCCCACAATTCCTTGCGATTGTCGCGGTACCCGTATGTACACAACATCGAGCACATGTTATCATCATCATGGCGGATGCGGACCGTACGCCCAAGACTACAAAGAGAAAAGGGACACTTTTGTCTGCCTCTGAGAAAAAGAGTGATCTCCATGCTGCTTTGTTGACAGTGTTGGCCCAGTTTATGATCACGTGACACGACGTCATTTTATAGACTTGCACGGTGGTCATGGATTTCCCTTCCAACGGTCGCTCAGACTTGTTCATGAAACTCGTCAACACAACGCGCATTTTTACCACTTTTTCAGCGTTTTTGTTCAATATACCGCTCGGAATATGCTAAGAATATCGATACTGACCGATCGTGAAAAAAATGACAGGTAAATTATATTTGATCAGACGACAATAGTGGCGTGGGAATACTCCTTTTACTCCAAGTTTCTGTATACAGGCTGTGCGCCTTTGCTGTAGTGGTAGTTCGCCAGTTTTAATTCTTAAAATATCACCAGGAGTACAGGATAGTGCACCTAGACATAGTCTTAATGCTTTGTTTTGTACTACGTCTAATTTTTTGGTATGTGGTGAGGCTGCCGAGTCGTAAGCCTCACATCCGTAGTCGATTAATGAACGTATTAATTGTTTATATATCGTTAGCATTAGTTCTTTACCTGACCCCCAAGTGAAGCCTGTTAGGGCTTTCATTACGTTGAGTCTTTCATTACATCTGGTAACAAGATTATCTATATGGGGGCCCCAGCTCATAATTCTGTCAAAATCATTCCCAGAAAGCGGATTTGTTTTACTAATTGTATTGGGGTATTATTTATTTGTAAGTTGACGATTGGGTCCCCTCCCCAGAATTTTTTCTTAAAGACCATGGCCACAGTTTTGATTAGAGAGAATTTTACTCCCCATAGATCTCCCCCGTCACTCAGGTAGTTTAAAACTTTTTGCATTTTTCTATAGAAATTTTAGGTTGGTTCCTTCAGTCCAAAAGGCGAAGTCGTCAGCGAAAAGGGATGATTTACAATTGGGTTCCTGTATTTTTAAATCATTTATCATTATTGAAAATAACAGAGGGCTGATACACCCCCCTTGGGGGGTGCCGTTTATGAGTATATATACTGAACCAAACAAATAACGCAACCCTTAAACTTTTTAACTTAAATATTTATTGTTACTTTCATATCACAGAAACAAATTAGATCCATATTCTGCAGTCTTTTTGGCATAACATGTGAAAAACAAAAACTTGAAACTGTCAACGAGGGCGCGACCAGCTGGCAATAAACAGGGCAACATTGATTTGTAAAGTTCACAAATTGGCATGTCCGCTAATACTGTGTGTGACCACCATCAGCATCTGTAACTGCTATGCAACGTCGGCGCATGGATGACACTAGCCGCTGCACCATCTGCCGGGGCACACGATCCCACTCTTCTTGAAGAGCCTGGCGAAGCTGCTGGCGGTTGGCGGGCGCTGGATCCCGTCTCCGAACACGCTGGTCAAGGTAGTCCCAAAGATGCTCAATGGGATTGATATCAGGTGAGAAGGCTGGCCATGGCAAAACGTTAATTCCTTCTCCTTGCAGAAAATCCATCGTCAGTCTAGCGGCATGGGACCGAGCATTGTCCTGTTGAAGCAAGTGGAGTTGGTGGTGTCAAATGAAAGGGACAGCAACAGGCTGAAGGATCTCATCCCTGTAACGGGCAGCGTTAAGATTGCCTTCAATGAAGATTAGCTGGGTTTTGGCTGTGAATGAAATTCCACCCCACACCATCACTGATGCACCTCCAAATCGATCTGTTTCCAGCACACAGGCATCTGAGTAGCGTTCTCCCCTTCGTCGCCAAACACGTGTCCTACCATCTGCATGATACAGGGTGAAGCGGGATTCATCGGTGAATAGCACATCCCTCCACTGTTGATGGGTCCAGCGAGTATGGGCAGTAGCCCATTGTCGCCGGGCTTGCCTTCTTGCCTGTGTCAAAATTTGACCCCTGTAAGGACGCCTGGCGTGCAGATGGTGTTCTTGTAGTCTATTACGGACTGTCTGGGCAGATATTCTGTTATTGGTTCTGCCAGGTGTCTGTTGGATTTGTGGACTTGCAGTCTTCTTGCCACCTCTGCTGCAGATAAACCAGCCTGTAGCATGCCAATTCCTCTCTCCCGATCTACTGTTGATAATCGACCCATAGTTCTTGGAGTACTGTGCCAAATGAATCCCATGCTGCCCTTTTATTGTCCGTGAGGGGCTACACCCAACCAGTAAAGGTGCAAATGTTTTAGTCATGTGGGTAACACTGAATCCTGCAGTTGTCCTTGATTCAGCACAACCACCAAACTTTGAAAGCCTCATATCCTCGCACACAGTTACGCTTGGGCTGATTTCAATGTGGCCTTTTCCTGTCCCAGAATCAAAGACTTGGCAACCTTAATTTCAGGTGTCAGAGACTTGCGTAAAATAGCCTGCTGTAGTCACTCTTGATTCATGACCATGACCCCATGGCAAGGTCAGGGTACTCGACCTTGAGGTCACACTACTAGTTGCATTATTTTAGACTGATTTAGCAACGGTTCGTATATTTCTGAACTTTAAATACAGTTCCAATGTGAAAATAAACCCAAATGAAAAAGTTGCGTTATTTGTTTGGTTCAGTATATGTGTCGGAGAATGTATTTCCTACTCTGACATACATATTGCCTTGGATACCCAGTTTTTTAATTTTGTAGAGTAATCCAAATCTCCAGATCATATCAAATGCCTTTTCCAGGTCCACGAAAATTGCGAGTGTTATTCTTTTATTGTTTATTGCTTTGTAGATTGAGTCCTGTAGTCTAATGATGTGGTCAATGACTTCTCGATTTTTGCGAAACGCACTTTGTAAATTGTTGATTTTTTCATTTTTTCTTCTAGGATTGAGTATTAATGTCAGGCTGGCTAATGGGATTTGTTTTATTATTTTGTATGAAATTTTGTCTTCTCCAGGCGATGTATATTTTGCTGATTTTGTGGCTTGTTGCAGTTCCCACATATTAAAGGGTTCATTAATTGGGTTGTCATTTTTACCTGTATCTTCGATATAATTTTTATGATTTTTTTCGAATTGTTTCTTATGAGACTGAATTTTTTTGGAGAAATTTTCATCAGAACTATTTTCTGCGAATCTGGCTGCAAAAGCATTGGCTACGTCTTTTTCTTCACGTATGACTTTGTTTTTATTTTCGATTACTCTGATAGGCTTTTTGATATTGATGCCTGCCATGTTTTTTTATTGTGTTCCAGATTTGTTTTGGTTTTGTAAATTTAGTGAGAGAGGTACAAAATGGTTTCCAATAACTTTCTTTTTCTTGGTTTATGGTACGTCTTGTTTCTGCCTTTAGTTTCGAATTTTTTATGCAGTCCTCATGGTTTCTGTGTGCTTTATTTATTTATATCATTTTACGGTACATGTTATCTCTCTCATCCTTTTTTGCTTGGCAGGTGTCAGACCACCATGGTACTTTCTTTTTACTTGTTTTATTGTTACCTGATGTTTGTGGAATTGAGTATTCAGCACTGTTTAGTAGGGCATACGAAATATTTGTGTGAAATTCATCCACGTTCCTAGATATAATATTTTCAGTAATAGTTTTGATACACTTTTCTTTGAATTTGGACCAGTTGGCCTTTTTGTATGTGAATTTTTTACTCTGGTCTGTGGATATCGTTGGATCTACGTTGAGGGATATATAAACTAGGCAAAATTAATAACCCTCCACTAAAAGCAATTCTTATATAAAAAAAACACACATATTTTGAATATGTTCAATGTTTCTTTTATTCTGTATGCACTTTAGAGTAGATCTGTAGAGGAAATTCTGATCAAATGAAGTTACGCTTCATTGCACAGTGTCAATAAGCAGACAAAGTCTGACTCACAAGTTCGCAAGAGTACCTGTAGAGCGCTCAAACGTGCATATGAGTGAGTGCAGAGTCCCATCAGAAGTTATCACATATGGTGCTTGGTTGCATCAAAAGTTATCACAGACTGTACTTAAAGTTAAGGCATTTTCTGAGTTCAATAGAGCAGAAATTGACTCATCACTGTGTCACATAAAGCACCTTTAAATGTCCATTCAATAGGATGTGCAGCCACCATGGTTGCCAATGCACTGTTGGCAGTGTTTTCGCATGCTGTAGACGAGCTTTCTCACAAGTGCCTGAGGTATACTGTCCCACTCCTCCAGAAGATAACGCCGTAGATCTGCGAAGTGCGAGTTAGGACCCATCTTCTGGTACACATTTCTTTTCATATGGCTCCACAGGTGCTCAATCGGGTTGAGGTCAGGTGAGCATGCTGGCCATTCCATCACCTCAACACTCTCACTATCCAGGTAATCACGAACCACAGCTGAAACATGTGGCCTGGCATTGTCGTGCATCAGCATGAAGTTGTCTCCAATGGCACCCGCATATGGAATAACATGGGGTTCCAGGACATCCGTAAGGTATGAATACACCATTGCGGCCAATCAGGTGCAGGTTACCGCACTAAATAGTTCTTGGTTGTCGTGTGCTGACACCTTTGGGGGCCATTTACCTGTAATTAACCCACTGTTTCAGCTAGACTATTACATGAGCTTATCAGCCTGTTTGTGTTGTATGGTTTGACAGATATTTTTTCCATGATGAGTTTTATAAACAGAGGGCAAATCACATATTCATACGCAGTGACGTAATGCTGGCAAGCCGTGCTCGGAGCACGTGTTTCCTGGCTATGACAGGTAAACACTGGCTTAACTTTTGATTCTATCTATAGACTCGCCTTTTTTATTTTGAATGTTTTCAATGAAAGGTGTCTGCACAACACCAACTGCATACTTTATTTTAAAAAGTGACGCAACAAAAGTTATACGCCGTTATGCTAATATGAGAATATACAGTAAATACAATGGTGGTTTCATCCCGTAATGTACCGTCTGCTTGTCATTTTTCCTTCCATGATGACGAGGTCTGTCTTGCCATTAGCAGAGATGCCCGCCCACACCATGATGCTGCCCCCTCCGTATGCAACTGTGGGCTGAACACAACAAGCAGCGTGTCTCTCCCCTCGCCGTCTCCAGGCACAAACACGTCCATCACTTCTGTGGATGTAAAAGCGACACTCATCAGTGAAGAGAACATTGCTCCATCCTGCATGTGTTGTACAGACATGTTCTCTTGTCCACTGCAACCGAGCAACCTTGTGACGTGGGGTAAGAAGCGGCTTTTTCACCATGCTCCGGTACCTTAAACCAGCAGCATGCAGCCTGTTACGAACAGTCTGGGTGGACATGCGTCTTTGGTGAGGATTGGCTCTCTCCAGCTGGCTCTGAATATCAGGACCTGTGCGGCTCCTACTCTTCAGTGCTGCATTGACGATGAAACGGTCTTGTAGCCTGGTGGTCAGCTTTGGCTTCCCGGGCGTGGTGAATCTGCAACATCATTTGTGTTTCGGTATTTTCTGAACAACTCATTGATGGATATGTGGTTCACACCCATTGCCCGTGCGACAGCTCTGCAACTTTCACCGGCTTC
Source organism: Hermodice carunculata (assembly GCA_964020975.1). Lineage (NCBI taxonomy): Eukaryota > Metazoa > Annelida > Polychaeta > Eunicida > Amphinomidae > Hermodice > Hermodice carunculata. Next base: position 47,763,372 of record OZ026615.1, on the reverse strand, counting down.
AAAGCGACCTATGGCTCTTGCCCTGTCCATTTTGGATAGCCTTGGCATGGTGATGTTCACAGTTTGACCAGTGATGGCGAATCCATAACTGACAGGAAAAACCCATGCCTTTATACACATGATTGGCACAGTTTCTGGCCACATTACACAGGTATGGTGAGAAAAATCAATGGTCAGGAAGGTCCTAAGAGGGACAGGAAAGACCACACATGATCCTTTCTGCGAAGCACACTTTTTGACTTTGTGTTACATTCAGCCCATGTGCAGTCAAGCATGGGCTCCAACTCTGCTCATCTTTACACATGATATAATCAAAGGATTATGCTACACATACATGTGCGTATCTTTAAATTACCTAAAAAAGTATGGGTACACCATTAAATTATTTAAGCGGAGGGTTATTAATTTTGCCTAGTTTATTATTAATAAATATTTTGGGACATGTCATTGCACCATAAATCACAATGAAACTTGTACATAATTTTCACATGACTAGAGCAGTAATGCTCTATTATTCAAGTAATGCATGAACTATAATATCAGTCCTGAGTAGGATGAAGGTCTACCTCCATTACAAAACAATGATGGCACAATAAATGGCATTTGTGACAGATTGCTATTATATAAACTGTATAAATGATATTGGTCCATCAAAGACAATATTCAGGGTGTAGAAGTTGATATGTGCTACTTATTGGAGGACACCATTAATAACAATGAATTTAACAGCTCTCTCAAAGTTAGGACATTTGTAGAATTCAGCAATTCAGAAAATTTCAAAACATTTGGTGAATGATAAAAATACTTCTTCAGATACATTTTTCTCTGATTGGAAAAAGTTGCACGAGAGGAGGTAGTGAAACTCGCCTCCCACATCGCTAGCATTACACAACTTACATTTTCTCTTTGGCATATCTTTAGACATTTGGCAGATATATAACAGATATCTATGTTGTTCACATTACTGGACCAATTCTTGATATATTGATCTTTTAAGTGTAGCTTCACAGCAGATTTAAACCAAGTTAAATTAAGATTTTCAAGTGTCCACATTTGAGACATACCCAGTGAGTCAAGTAGGCCTTTTATTTTTGTCAACCAGTTTGAGGTGTAGATACCTTTTGTGTCTAATACTTGGAAGAAAGCTGTAAACAATCGAGTTATGTCTGTGTGCCAACACAGACATATTGTTTTTCTAGGAATTCTTTCTTTCTTTCTTTCTTGTCCGACATTTTATTTGAAAAGTATTTCATGTAGAAACTCCAAACTTGGCACAATTATACTTCTATAGCTAAAGTCAGGCCTTTTTATAATGAGAGGTCATGCTTTTCAAAATTATGCAAATGAGGGCTAATTAAAGTTTAAATCTTCAATATCTTATATACTATAGTAAATATAGTTCCAATTGTATAGGAGTTCGATCATAGCAAGGCAAAGGTCATCTTAAATGTCAGTCAATGGTCATGCCAAGGTCAAAGGCCAATTTTAGGTCAAAGTATCATTTTAAAGGTCAAGGTTCACTTCAGGTAGAGGGCATCTTAAGGTCAAAAGTCATTTCAAGGTCAAAGGCTACTTTTGATGGTGGCTTTCTTCTAGCCATAACGTGGGCAATTTTTATCCAAATTTTGATCATGTTGGGCTAAAGGTAAAACATCAGTGTCATATGGCCCTTTGAAAGTTTCACTCAACCATAACTCAGCCAATTTCCATCCAATTCTAATCATGTTGGACTTAAATTGTGGGTATTGTAACACTGTACATTTTTACAAGATGTCTTGTCAGTCAGCTGAGATTTTGTGAGGGTCCGTCGTTCATCGTCCGTCTGTCCACAATTCACATTTTCGACTTCTTCTCAAAAATCGTTGGCCAGATCTACTTCAAACTTGGTGGAGATGTGCCTTGGGTAGGTCTCTACCAAGTGTGTTCAAATGGTCGCGGTCCAGGGATTTTTGAATTTTTAATGAATTTTTTTGTTCTTTTGTGGGCAAATTTTAAAAAATCTTCTTCTCTGAAACCGCTCACCCAATTGCTTTGATATCACACAGGAACATTTCCTGGGACTCCTAGTTCTTAATTTATTCACCAGGTGGCGCTGCAATTTTTTTCAAATTTTTTTGAGAATTTTTGTGTGTTATAGCTATTTTTGACTTCTTCTCCAGAACCGTCACTCAGATTAAGCTGAAACATGGTTGATATGTTCCTTGTAGAAGGTTCAAACAAAGTTGTTCACTATGTGGGAATGCTGCAGATTCCTGATTTTTAACGATTTTTTCAATTCGGGTACTTTATCGGTCAATTCAGCTTTCGTATTGATTACTATGGAAGTCAATGGGCATTCTAATGCTAATTCACATTTTCGACTTCTTCTCCAAAATCGTCCTCCAGATTAACTTCAAACTTGGTGGCAATGTACCTTGGGTGGGTTTCTACCAGTTTTGTTCAAATGGTCATGCTCCAGTGATTTTTGGATGTTTAATGAATTTTTTTCAAAAGTCTTTACAAAAGTTTTAATAGGAAAGTTTAACAAGGAAATTTCTTCTAATGGTTATAACTTGAATAATTTTGGCCAGATTTACTTCAAACTTGGTGGGGATGTGCTTTGGGTGGATCTCTACCAAGTTTGTTCAAATGGTCACGCTCTATTGATTTTTACCTCAGCTGACTTGTCAGTCAGCTGAGGTTTTGTAAAGGTCCATTGTCCGTCTGTCCACATTCACATTTTCAACTTCTCAAAAACCGTCAGCCAGATCCAATCTTCCTTTCTAGTTGTTTGCTGTATGTGTTGAGAATTGCCAAGTAAAGTGCCACCAGTGCACTGAGTTGACTTAGCGCTGCACGATTTATTTTGATTGTAAACAGACCTGTCATTCAACTACCAGCATGCCTATGGTCAGAGAGACAGGAAGGATTGCCCAGGTCATCAGGTTCCCTTGGGGTGCTTTGAGCATGAGGCTGAGGAAGGATGCTTACCCGGCACTAAAAGAGTTAGCAGGAGAGATGGGAATGCTACATAGCAGTTTTAAATTTTTTCCGCAATGTTTGCTACACAATATAGGAAATTCCATGTTATCTCAACGGAAAATGTGTTGCAATGTAACAGTTTGTGTGTAGCAATTGCGGTGCAGCACCAGCTATTTGTTGCACTGATATTTTTTAGAGACTGTAGCATACACAAAACGTAACTGTTTAGGGCCAGTATTAGACCAGTAAAAATGAAAAAAAAGGGCCAGGGAATATATACATGATATATGTATGTGACACAAATAATACATGATTGACATGTAAGTTCATGTAGTTGGCAGGGTCTAACTGTTTATGTGGCATAGTTTGTTTTGCTTGTAATTATTACCTATTCAGATGACAAAACATATGCCACACAACCTTTATTAGTACATATACTTTCTTGGCTTGGGGAAAAAAAGGTGCCATTGGGTGTGAGTAATAGAATAGAAAGGCAGAATCAATATTGACAAAACAAGACTTTCCGAAATAAGCAGTAAAGTCCTAATTTTATTTTAATTCACAGTACTGGATGTATGTATTTTTCTCCAAAAACGAAGTAGTTTACTACAAGTTGTTACATGCACAGGGAGAGCTCCGTATTCACCATATACCATACAACTAGGGGTGGATTTTTTGACGTGTAAAATTAAGTGTAAACTGAAGCTGCTCCATATAAATTATATGGCTCGTTTTGCCACCTGAAACCTATGGTTGCATATTTTTTTACCCATGTAACAAAGGGAATATACCATTTGACAAATTTTTATTGCAGGACATTTTCAGATTAAAGTTTGTTGACATATGGGTGCACATAAAGTAAAAAGTCAACAATTAAGTTAAAATAAATATAAATATATTTTCATAGACATTTGTTGTAAAAGTAGGCACCCAGTGCCCTGGACCACCTCCGACCAGGCTAATAGCAATGCTTTACACCAGAATTAAAAAGGTGTTACAATTTCAAAAAATATGTGGCAAAAATACAAAAGGAATTTTTGTACATAAATGTTTTCTTTGTCTGTTTTACAGGGAATCCTGGTGGATCACCTATGAATTTGTCTGTAACCAGTGCCCGTGCAGAGATATCCATATATGCTTGAAGGATGTTGAGGCATGTGCGCAGATGGAACACTGCATCATGTGCATGTCACAGTTGACAAATTAGAGTCGACTCACTGTTCATCAGGTCATGTCATGTCATGGAGGCCATAGAATTAGATAGAATGTGATGTTTCTGAGCTGTGGACACAGGGAGAATAGGCATGCCTGAATGTAACCTTACACAACTGTAACACATATTCCTTAACATAAACCTTGTAGCCAGCAAAAGATTTTAAAGTGTCTTGAAAGCATGGTCCCAAAGTCACTGGAACAATTTCAGCGCAGTTTTGGTGGCATTGTACTTCTGACCATATTAGTCTGCATCAGCTATGAATTATGGCATTTTTATTGGCCTGCCACACCACTGCCACACCCTGCATATCTCCTTGAAAGGCCACGCCTTCTTACATTGGACTGTAGAAAGCGTAGAATAGGGAATGTTTTGTTCAACTATGCATCACTGCTGGGAATTGCCCGCCAAAATAATATGACCCCTGTTTTACCCAGTGATCTACCAATTCACACAATTTTTCATACCAAAATGAGAAGGGGATATTTTGATGACAATTTTGGCATGTTCATAGAATTTAAAGAAAACTACAACCGTGCCTGTGCCTTCGATAAAGGCACAGCCTCTCTGGAACAGTACAACACAAAACTACTTGGATATTACCAGTCATGGCGCTATTTTGAAAATGTGAAAGTTGAACTTCATGATCACCTACATTTTAAAACTAAGTACCTGTTGGCTGCAACAGAGTTTTTTAACACTTATGTGCCACATAATTTAAAAAGTACTGGCTATGTTCGCATTGGGATACATGTCAGGAGGAAAGACGTGTTACAGACCTATTATACCAATTACGGCTTCATTGCTGCGGATCTGAACTATATTCAACGAGCACTTCGTTTTTATAATGACAAATACCAAAATGCCTTGTTTGTCGTGTGCAGTGATGACATAAAATGGTGTCAAGAAAACATCAAAGGTGATAATGTGGTGTTTTCTAATTCTGGTGACTATGGAGTTGATCTTGCCATAATGTCTTTGTGTGATCATATGATCATTACTGTGGGGTCTTTTGGTTGGTGGGCAGCTTGGCTGGCTAATGGGACCACAGTGTACTACAATGGCTGGCCCAGAGCAGGATCCAGGTTGGATTATGAGGTGGTGAAGGCAGATTACTTCCCCCCACATTGGATTGGACTGTGATATTTTACAGGCTGAAATATCCAAATCAATCATTTGTAGATGGGCATATTCTTGGGGTAAAATAGCACATTGCTGACCACTTGCTTTGTCTTAAATGCTTATTACAGTAGATGTCTCATTTTTCTTGGTGCTGTTCAACTGAATCCACAACTTCCATATCACATGACAAGAACTTTGTAAAGCATTGGTACTCCTCATTAGAAAAAAGGGGATGTAATAAACCAAGAACCTATCCAGCCTTTAAAAGTGACTTCCATATTGAAGTGTATTTGGAGACTGTAAAAACAGCGAGCACTGGAATATCCAAACTCATCTTTAAACAAATATCCATGGTCTGTAAATTGAAAGGGGAAGGTATAGTTGACCAATAACTCCTGCTGATCAGAGGTTCTATAAATATTGCTGCGATGGAAATATGAAGGTGAGCCTCATTTTTTTAGATGGGCTGACCTAAGGTCGCAGAGCTGATGTGACCGCTCGTGTCTGTCCTTCCATAATCTTTTGCTTGTTAGTGCAATACCATTCACAGTTCTCAAGTTAACCCATTAATACAGGGTGTGTGAAACCTAGGGTAAGTTTGATATTGGTGGTGCCACCTACAGCATTATGTAACCTATGGGTTGAAATGTGAAAATCTTGTGAATGCTCTAACATCTTTAATTTTTGGTGGATCTTCATGAAATGTGGGATTATGGGGGAGGTCAAAATCTCGATGAAGTTGGATACTAGTCGCGCTACCTGTAGTTGTACAGAAATAATCAGTCAAAATGTGTTCAAACTTATGTATATCCATTGTGTCAGCGAAGAATGCAGCTAGTATTACCAAATTTATATATATTTCATGGCTAAAACTAGAATGTTACACATTATGGATGACCTTGACTTCTTTCTTCAAGGTCACTGGACTATAAAGTTGATAGAGGTGACAAACTAGTGGTGGGTCTTGGACATTTCCTCGTGGTTATGATGTGAATAAAACATTACATGTTTATTACAGAGACAAGCCCCTATTGTGCGTGAAGTACTAGTGTCACCGCTTGTTGTAATTTATGGAGAATTTGCCAAATAGATGGTAAACGCGTCAAATTCATTATTTTTACAATGCCTTTTTTGCATTACAGAATTTACAGGACGGATACCTTGTGTCAAGACTCGTAATTTGTTGTAATATGAATGGCCTTGACCTATTTTTCAAGGTCACCATGCAACACATATACATAAAAATGAGTTGTAAATGCAACAACTCCTATGTACAATTTTCAATGTAGACACATATAACTTGCAGAACTAAAAGCAGATAAAAAAAAACTAAGTCGAGAATACTGGTGGCGCCACCTACAATATTATGTAATATAAGGGTCAAAATGTGGAAATCTTCAGAATGTTCAAACATCTTTAATTTTTGATGGATCTTGATGAAATTTGGTTGGATGGTGGGAGAGGTCAAAATCTCAATGAAGGATAATACTAGTGGTGCCACTTCATATGGAAATTATGAGTCAAAATGTATTGAAACTTATTATAAAGTAATTATTCCAGCAAAGAATGCAGCTGGTCATACCAAATTATATGTCACCAGAGCATCAGGCCCGTAGGCCTCTTGTTGACAGTGTTCCTTTTATACTAGCTGGCAAAATAACCGTTTACAGGTTTGTTCTGCAATAATATGCAAGCTTCGATACATGTACTTACTAATAACCACAGGTTCAATTATCTCACCTGAAGATGAAATCATAAAAGACGTGGCAATATCTTGTCACCAAGCATTTTTGAAAAATGCAAATCATATGAGGGCCTTTCAAGTTCACTTGAACCCACATAATGTCATTAAACCCATATTTGTATCCACTGAGTGGATTTGTTAATAGGCATTAATGACAAAACTTACATGTTCATTATTTAGCGATATTTGTGCGATGTCACAAACAAGTACATACACGTATTTTGTATTTATAAATATGTATATATATATATCTTATTTTTGTGCTCCTAAGGCTTCTTTTGGAGAACATGTTCATGTAATGCTCATGTCAAGTACTCTAGAGCACAACAACATGCAAGTACCTTTAAATCGGACTCCGTCATCAAGAGCCTGTGTGAGGGCACAGTGCAGTGTGAGATGCAATACAGTGAAAAATTATTTTCTTGAGTGCCTGTACAAGGACAGCACCTCATGTATCCCCTTGCCACTCTGGCTGTAGTCACCATAAGGCACCGTAAACTAGTCGTTTCTTTTTGAAATTTGGAAGGGGGGAAACCTGCAATAAAACTTGAGTGTTGATTTAAGAACAAAGTGAAACTAATAAAGATTTGTTTGCAAATCTTTAAATTTATATGCCAACAAACAAATCTAAATGCAGGTTGGAGTGCCATTTCTGTCTGTTCTGTATGGGCTTAGTGCAATATGTGACTGTTCATTGAGAGATGACAATGGCATTACATGAGTATGTTTTTTAGGTGGGGCTCCGTAAGGAGACCCCCTCTCATGTACATTGTACATAGTAGACCTAAAAAGTTCAATATTTGAAAACCAGGAACTATTCCTGTCGTGTTAATAGTCCTGATTTGTGACAAGACTTTATTCTTAACATTTGATATCGGCAAAATAAACAAGACTGATACCTGAAGGGTTTAATAAGGGAAAATACTCTGTCACCACTGGTCACAATTGCTGAAAATGCCTAACTGTTAGCTGAAAAAGCCTAACTGTGAGAATATGTCATCCGGCGAACGTATGTATTCTGGTGCAAACAAGAAACAGATTTTAAAAAGGTGCAAGTTATTTTCTTTCATTTGTGCTCTTAATGGTAACACTGGTATTACTGCTCATTGCTGATGTAAAATGTAGATATTCTTTATCGATCTATGCACATTATCAGGACCTTTCTGTTATAGTGTTAAAAGAAGTTCCGTATCTTGCTTGTATTCTTGGGTGAATGTGACCTCAATTCTGTGAACACCGAACTTTTGTCAGCTCAATGAGGCTCTCCGTAGGTTTTTGCATATCCAGACAGTTACCAGTCTGAACACGTCCAAAGATGCATCAGACGGAAAAAATCCATTGAGCATTTGTTACAGTGATCTAAAAAGTCCAGGAGAAAATGTAATCAAGTTATCACTTCCCCTTACAAGTCTTGTGCAAGTACGCTGTTTTGGCGCAATAACAATATGTAAGTGCTTTAAAGTTGCATTCCGCGATATTTCATACACGTACCTATCCACGTAATTCATCACTAATCATGCGTCGAAGGACCGTTGTGCCTTCGTTTTGGTCAATAAACATGATATTTTGGCGGCAAGAAAGAGTTTTTACATTCGACCATGCAAGTGTTGTTTGTAACGGCATTCGGCCATGCACAACGGTTCTAGGGCAATTCCTGGCTGATGAGAGATATATTTAGAACCAGTTGGCTCTCGCCGGTCACGTGGCGTGCGCTATATTGCGAGAGCAAAGCACAATTGCATGCAATCTCCGTCTGCGGAGACAGAGTGAAACTGTGAAATACCACTATTTTTTTGGTCGTCAACGAGAATAGAATTTTTCATGTCATTAACTGTGCTTGATCATATTTTAATCATGCATGTTCGTATCGCAAGACTCAATGATAAATGGACGAGTTTGTACGCTCATCGGTGCCTATGTTGTTTGTTCAAGCCTACGGCCTTCGCATCGTTCGAACTTGAAGACGACGGCATGCAGTCTTACATAATGTTCCGGTGTCAATGACAATGTTTGACACATTTATTGACGAAAAACAGCAAATAAAGCTTTTATGTATGGTGTTCATTTTGACGCTAAACTTGTGCATGTTTTTATAAATTCAAGTCGCGATCGTTTGCTATGGATTGTGTTTGTGTTCAATTGGTATATATTTTGATAGACATATTTGTTTGCGTTAGATTACATAAGTGTGGAAAACGAGCAAATGAGAACACACATGGTCACAAACAATAACACATGATTGTCATCTTCACCGTTCACTGCAAATACAGATTCAACTTGGAACATAATGACCTCAAATCTCAGGAAACTAAATTTTTATGCAGTGAAACAAACGTCGTTTCCAATTTCAAGATTTGTCTATAATTTGGTACCAGCAGTTCTAGGATGCAGGTACCTCCGTTCCATTGGTTATTAATGTTACAGCAAAGATGGTAGAAAAAGCCGTCCTTGAGGGTCGGTAAGGGGTTTCTCGTACTGGCGTACTGTTTTTTTTTTTTTAATTTATTTACCGTACTGGAAGCCGTCTTGTTTTACGTACTTCGTACTATCAAAAATTTTGAAAGATTTTTATTTTCCGTACTGCGTACTCTAGAAGAATAATTACCTGTACCAGCGTACCGAACCCCCCCCCCCCCTTCTCCTTGGTTACAGTGAGCAAAACACTATCTTCATGCTTATCTGCAGAGAGAGAGAGAGAGAGAGAGAGAGAGAGAGAGAGAGAGAGAGAGAATTCGTCGTGTTTCCTACCAAAAATTTTGTTTTAGGATGTTGTTTTATTGACGATGCACTGCATTCGTAACAAATCAAAATCTGTATTTCGTTTTTTCTCTCTTTCTCTTCTTAGATCTTGTCAATATTATCGTCTGAATAATTTTCCTCGCGGTGTTCCTACCAACTCTACACTATAGTAGATTGTTCCAATGCAATTAAGCAATCATATATTTCGAGTTTGCATCATGGTATGATACATTTGAAATCCTCAGTATTTTTTTTTTCATCGCAAATTACCAAAATAAAAATGCGAGATAAAAAACAAACAAAACAAACAAACAAAACAAAAGAAAAACAAAACAAAAAAAACAAAACAAAACAAAAACAAAACAAACAAAAAACAAAAAAACAAGAAAAAAAACAAAAACAAAACAAAACAAACAAACAACAACAACAAAACAAACAAACAAAACACACACACACACACAAAACCCACAGCAGATCTAGAAAGGACCAGATGAAATTCTGAATTACTTGACTAAAATGTTTTGTTTGGAAAAAATTGTTGATACCTTAAGTTTATGTACATCAACTTTTGTTCTGCATATGACTTACAAGAAAGGACGATAGATAATTCTATGCTGGAAGCATGTGCAGAAAAATGGGATGTTATTTAGTTGGACTTGTGTGTGCGTGTTTTCGGAGAATGTATACGGTCGCGACCGATAATAGCAGATAGATATGGCTGAAGCAGTGACCGAAAGAGTGAGAGAATGAGGCTTCTTTTTATAATAAATTTTATGTTTCGAAACGTACAGTTCCTCATCAAATTTTCATGTCGCATGTGCCATTATACCGAACACAGTGTGACACCCGAGGACCCGTTCAGACCGTTGTGCAGTATACCGTTCTGTCAATGGTGACAACGTTCAAAGCTTGTTCTAATCCATTGCAAATGCATTTGGCTAGTGTGGTACACAGCAATGTGAAATTACAAGTACAATTCTTTCTAATTTTTCAAAATAAATTCGTTATATTGTCGTCGAGAAATGTTGGTAAAATTCTCTGTCGGACGAGGCTCTGAACAACGTATTGCAACTTCCCACACAAGTGGCATGCAGACAAATGTCTTAAGAAAGAAACTCACACATTATACCTTGCATAATCTTATAGAAATACAGAACTGATAAAGTCAAGTTCATGAGAAAATTTTATGGTGCCCCTAGGAAAATTGATGACGAATAGAATAACATAAATCTTAGACTTTGACATCGTAGACAATAACAGCTTGATAAGTAGCGGAGGTCGCGGGCACGTCTTCCTCGCAATATGTGCAGTCAAGAGCTGCCGATGCAGACAAAATTTTATCTCGAAGTTAGCGGGAAACGTAGATAATATGCCCATTTGTTTGTTGTTTTTTCTCTCTCTTTGTCTCTGAAGTTGCCGTCGTCTTTACTGATCTTAATTAACGGCACTTTTGTCCCATGAATTTGATTACCTAGCCACTCTCCCCCCCCCCCCCCAAAAAAAAAAAAAAAAGAAAAAGAAAAGAAAACTTCATCAAGCTGGAGCGGTTATAATATAATAATGATATTCGGATTCAATCTCAATTGATTACAAACACGACTGATCAAGTATCCATGACGACTTGAATATAACGACTTCAAAGAAATGGGCGGCTCCTGTGATCTTTGATTTTTTTTTTTCCGGCACGTGCGACAATTGGGCACAGCTCTGAACGTCAGACCTGTTCAGAATGAATGTAGCGACATCATCATCACTTGCTCGCCCAAGGCTGACCTTGTCCTTCTTTTACAACCCGCTATCGCTCCATATTTTCAACACCGATGGAAACTGTGTGTGTCTGTCTTATTTTGTCACGCGCGGCTGGGGCACGTTTCTTTTCGCTGTGAGTAGCGTAATTTAAATTTTCTTGGTCGCACAAGCAGACGAAAAGCCGGCTCAGACGGAAAACATAAGATGTACGCATGCGCGAGATCTGTATGTAAATGACCCAAATGACGTTGTCCAGGAATTCCCTGCCGCACTCTGTTTGAATATTCAAGCTCCATCGGTGGAACCAGAAGAAGACTTGAGGATTACTCGGTAGTTTCACAAGTAAGTGTGTGTTTTTACCTCAGCTGACTTGTCAGTCAGCTGAGGTTTTGTGAGGGTACAATTCACATAAATTTTCGACTTCTTCTCAAAAACCGTCTGCCAGATCCACGTCAAACTTGGTGCAGGTGTGCCTTGGGTGGGTCTCTACCAAGTTTCTTCAAATGGTCACGGTCTAGTGATTTTTGGATTTTTTTATGAATTTTTTTGTTCTTTTTTGGGTAAATCTTAAAAAATCTTCTCCGAAACCGCTCACCCAATTCCTTTGATATCACACAGGAACACTCCCTGGGACTTGTAGTTCTTAATTTGTTCACTAGGTGGCGCTGCAATTTTTTTCTTATTTTTTATGATTTTTTGTGTGTTATAGCTATTTACGACTTCCTCTCCAGAACCATCACTCAGATAAAGCTGAAACATGGTGGATATGTTCCTTGTAGAAGACTCAAACAAAGTTGTTCACTATGTGGGAATGCTGCAGATTCCTGATTTTATATGATTTTTTCAATTCGGGTACTTATCGGTCAATGCAACTCTCCTATTGATTACTATGGAAGTCAATGGGCATTCTAATGCTAATTCACATTTTCGCCTTCTTCTCCAAAACTGGGTGGGTCTCTACCAAGTTTGTTCAAATGGTCACGGTCTAGTGATTTTTGGATTTTTTATGAATTTTTTTGTTCATTTTTGGGTGAAATCTTAAAAAATATTCTTCTCTGAAACCGCTCACCCAATTGCTTTGATATCACACAGGAACACTCCCTGGGACTTGTAGTTCTTAATTTGTTCAGCAGGTAGCACTGCAGGTTTTTTCTATTTTTTTAATGAATTTTTGTGTGATATAGCTATTTTCAACTTCTTCTCCAGAGCTGTCTCTCAGATTAAGCTGAAACATGGCGGATATGTTCCTTGTAGAAGGGTCAAACAAAATTGTTCACTATGTGGGAATGCTGTGGATTCCTGATTTTTAAGGATTTTTTCAATTCTGGTACTTGTCGGTCAATGCAGCTTTCCTATTGATTACTATGGAAGTCAATGGGCATTCTAATGCTAATTCACTTTTTCGCCTTCTTCTCCAAAACGTCATCCAGATTAACTTCAAACTTGGTGGCAATATATGTTGGGTGGGTTTCTACCAATTTTGTTCAAATGTTCATGCTCCAGTGATTCTTTTATTTTTAATGAATTTTTTTGTTCTTTTTTTTGGACAAATCTTAAAAAACCTTGTAAGTCAATGGGCATTCTAATGCTAATTCACAGGACAACTGACACGAAATTTACTGTTTACTTGATAACTTGAGATCTGTTTTGATTTAGCTAAACATGTTAATTATTCTGTATGAAGGTCATGCTGAGACAGTACATAAATGACCTTGACCTCGTTTGTATGGTCACAGTGCAACGTACATCAATTTTACTCTTCATTATAACTTTAGAACTACTTGAACTTCGATGTTGCACATGTAAGTGTTCTTCTATAAAGTTCAGACTTACTCAGTGCATGGTGTCCTTGATCCTTTCCCAAGTTCATAGAGCTGCAAGTGTGATGAATGTCAAGATCAGCTGAGGCACGGGCTGTTCACACAGCCCTCTTGTTCATATTTCGTTGTTTTATATTGTGTATTTTACACGAGCGAAGATGTGTTTGTATAAAATTTGACAGGTTCCCTGCCACTTGCGGTGTCATTGCATCAATGTGGTATCCACGTGGTCATTGCCATGTTGACCATCACATGAACATTATGGCAATGTCGCTCATCACGAGCACATGCTTATGAATATCAATGCATTGCTCACAAATTAAACTTGATGTGTGTTTTGAAATCTTATACTGAGTTGTTATTGTATGTCACTTGGTCTGCTTAATGATTGCGTTCAATTGATTGTGGGATTCTGAGATGAATCAAGATCTAGGTCATGGATCCGAGCGAGAAGTGGATGTTTGTAAACATTGCCATGCTGAGACTGTCGACATTTTCAGTTCACGTTTTGAATGACGTATCACTCAGTGCTGTACTCACTCAACCTTGCGCTCGATAAGGCTACTTTGTTTGATGCTAAAACTTTTTTTTCTTCGATTGATATACTGTATAGGGAAACTGTGCGCCAGAACAGTCACGGAGAGATGGGAAAAGTTGTGTTTTAATGGGAGGGAAAATGGCGTCAGTGAAAACTATTATTACAGCAAAGCAAAACTTATATAATTTAAAAGTTGGTTTGATTCATTTACATGTTGAGCTTTGATTTGTCACATCGTAATCATACATAACTTGCCTTTTTTGAAAGATCTGAATAGAGGTTGAAATGTATGTATGTATGTATATATATGTATGTATGTATGTATATATATATATGTATATATATGTATGTATGTATATATATACATATATATACATATATATATATATATATATATATATATATATATATATATATATATATATATATGCATATTTTAAGTGTGATTAAAACCCCATCTTCTGCTGGGATTTTGGTGTGATTTTTACCTCAGCTGACTTATCAGTCAGCTGAGGTTTTTTGAGGGTCCATCGTCCGTCCGTCGTCCACAATTCACATTTTCGACTTCTTCTCAAAAACCGTCAGCCAGATTCACTTCAAACTTGGAGGAGATGTGCCTTGGGTGGGTCTCCACCAAGTTTGTTCGAATGGTCACGGTCCAGTGATTTTTGGATTTTTAATGAATTTTTTTTGTCCTTTTTTGGGTAAATCTTAAAAAATCTTCTCCGAAACCACTCACTCAATTGCTTTGATATCACACAGGAACACTCTCTGGGACACTTAGTTCTTAATTTGTTCACCAGGTGGCACTGCAATTTTTTTCCTAATTTTTTATGAATTTTTGTGTGTTATAGCTATTTTCGACTTCTTCTCCAGAACCATCACTCAGATTAAGCTGAAACTTGGTGAATATGTTCCTTGTAGAAGGGTCAAACAAAGTTGTTCACTATGTGGGAATGCTGCGGATTCCTGATTTTTAAGGATTTTTTCAATTCTGGTACTTGTCGGTCAATGCAGCTTTCCTATTGATTACTATGGAAGTCAATGGGCATTCTAATGCTAATTCACATTTTTGACTTCTTCTCCAAAACCGTCATCCAGATTAACTTCAAACTTGGTGGCAATGTACCTTGGGTGGGTTTCTACCAATTATGTTCACGTGGTCATGCTCCAGTGATTTTTGGATTTTTAATGATTTTTTTTTTTTTTTTTTTTTTTTGGACAAATCTTAAAAAATCTTCTTCCCTGAAACTGCTTACCTTAATGCTTTTATGTCACACAGGAAGACATCTAGGGACTCCTTGTTGTTAATTTGTTCACCAGGTGGCGCTGCAGTTTTTTTCTAATTTTTTTGTGAATTTTTGTGTGCTATAGTTATTTTCGACTTCTTCTCCAGAACCGTCGCTCAGATTAAGCTTACACTTGGTGGATATGTTCCTAATGGAAGGGCCAAACAAAGTTGTTCACTGTGTGGGAATGCTGCGGATTCCTGATTTTTAATGATTTTTTCAAGTCAGCTCCTTTGGGGTAAATGCACCTTTCCTCTTGATTATCATGTAAGTCAATGGTCATTCTAATGCTAATTTACATTTTCGACTTCTTCTCCAAATCCATCATCCAGATTAACTTCAAACTTGGTGGCAATGTACCTTGGGTGGATGTCTACCAGGTTTGTTCCAATGGTCATGTTCCAATGAATTTGGATTTTTTTGTGATTTTTTTTTCACAAATCACTACAAAAGTTTTAATAGGAAAACTTAACATAGGAATTTCTTGTAATGGTCATAACTTTAATAATATTGACCAGATTTACTTCAAACTTGGTGGGGATGTGCCTTGGGTGGATCTTTACCAAGTGTGTTCAAATGGTCAAGCTCTATCGATTTTTGGATTTTTTATGAATTTTGTTGTTTTTGGGGGGGGGGGGGCAAACCTTCAAAATTCTTCTCTGAAACCGCTCACCCAATTGCTTTGATATCGTTCATGGACACTCCCGGGAACACCTTGTTCCCAATATGTTCACCAGGTGGCGCTGCAATTTTTTTTAATTAATTTTTTGTATGGATTTGCTATTTTTCACTTGTTCTCAGAACCATCCCTCAGATTAAGCTGAAATGTGATGGATATATTGTTGTGGAAGGGTCAAACAGTTGTTTACTAGGTGGCACTGCTTTGGATTCCTGATTTTTAAGGATTTTCAATTCGGGTACTTATCGTTCAATGCAGCTTTCCTATTGATTACTATGTAAGTCAATGGGCATTCTAATGCTAATTCACAGGACAACTGACACGAAATTTACTGTTTACTTGATGTCTTGAGATCTGTTTTGAGTTAGCTACACATGTTAATTATTGTGTATGAAGGTCATGCTGAGACAGTACATGAATGACCTTGACCTCGTTTGTGGGGTCACAGTGCAACATACATGAATTTTACTCTTCATTATAACTTGAGAATTACTTGAACTTTGATGCTGCACGTATGGGTGTTCTTCTATAAAGGTCAGACTTACTCAGAACATGGTGTCCTTGATCCTTTCCCAAGTTCATAGAGCTGCAAGTGTGATGAATGTCAAGATCAGCTGAGGCACGGGCTGTTCACACAGCCCTCTTTTTTAAGGTCCATCTTCCTGCATACCCTTGGAATGGAAAATGACAACCTGTATGTATTAAATGTACAGGGTGGCCTTTTACAGATCAAGGGTAGAAACTAAACCAGAGGAGAAGCACTTCCAGTGATGAGGGGGCTAACAGTTCTGTTTCTATTTTGCACCACCTGATTAAAGTGTACTGGAGCTCAAATGAAATAATACAGTGAAAACTCAAAGTGACACTCAGTTATCTGACATATTCATTATAATGACACAAATTTGAAGGGACTGAAGTTGTTGTTCCTTTGTTTTTTGACTCATTAATCTGAAATATTCAGATATCTGACTCATTTTCTTGGAAAAAAATAGTGTCATTCTTACAAGTTTTCATTGTGCCTGCTATGTGTTGACCCTGACAAACATTAAAAATGTAGCAATCAATAAAGCAGACTTAGTGACATACAATAACAACTCAGTATAAGACTTCAAAACACACATCAAGTTTAATTTGTGAGCAATGCGCCGATATTCAAAAGCATGTGCTGATGGTGAATGACATCGCCATAATGTTCATGTGATGGTCAACATGGCAATGACCGCGTAGATACCACATTGATGCGATGACACCGCAAGTGGCAGGGAACCTGTCAAATTTTATACAAACACATCTTCGCTCGTGTAATATGTACAAGGTAAAACAACGAAATATGAAAAACACGCACTTACTTGTGAAACTACTGAGTAATCCTCAGGTATTCTTCTAGTTCCACCTCTTCGCAGTGGCTTCAGCAACAGGTCTTTTCATACGTCACTGTGGTTGCTTTACATATGTCATAACACATTATGCGTGCGCATAAACGATCTCCAAAATACGCTCACTCCCACCCTAGAAATAAATTTTTGTTTGATCATACACAAACCTACATGTATTGAAATGTTAACAAAATATTCATATTAAGCCCGGTAAATTAAGGTCTTACAGATATTACTATCATAGCCATGAATATTAACTCGTAAATGTACCCAAATTTCATATACATGTATATGTATATTATACATGTAAACATATGTTCATGCCCTAATGAAAACAAAGGAAAAACAACAAAAAGCCCCACCTCCAGGCTTTAAGCCTTGTTTTTAAAGCCTGAGTTCTGTCCATGCAAGGAGCAGATTCCACTGTCCATGTTGTCCGTCCAAGACCATAAAAAGTATGGTCAGATTTAAAAAGAACAGACCAGGTAGGTCTATAATTTGATGATAAATTTAAATGTATTTGTTTACAATGCAAACTGGCAGTTCCTTTCTTCCTGTGGAAATATTGGAAATGTCTCCTCAGCATTTGTGACATTTTGGTGTCAACTTCAGTGTGAAACCAAGCTTGTAGCTACTTGTTATTTCAGCGCTGACATCACAAGCAGCTTGTTGAATATTATAGTCCACAGTTTGGATGCCATGCATTGATCACTGTTGGTGATTGCTTGCTAGAACCAAGCCTTGTGCAGATTGCAAACCATCCTTTGGAGCAGATCATCTCTTACTGGTTTTGTCCCACAAATACATTAATTTTTTTTTTCAAAAAGTGTTCTTAAAAACTCAAATCCAGGCTAGAAGTGCTTAAATTCAACAATGTATAATGTTGTAGTAGCTATAGTAATAGATTTCCATATTTCGCAGGTAAACAGGTAAATCAGGCACTGGATGATGCTGTCACTGGCATTGCTGATTTTCGCAGTAATGATGGTGGATAATTTAATAAATTCCTGTGACCGAGTAGGTCAACAGACATTGTTAGTACTTGTTCAGATTTGTGCATGTGCACAAGAATGCTTTTTCCTATATGTCAATGCTAGAGGTCATTGTGACAGCCACAGCCTGAACCTGGTTATCCAGTTAATATGTGGACCTAACCAATGCCACAAAAAAAAAAAAAAAAAAAAAAAAAAAAAAGAGTCGGGGGTAACACCAATTTGGGGCTCCTAAAATCTGCTATACTGACCTTCTGTTCCTTGGCTCTACCTACAGTAAAACAAAAGAAAACATGAGAATGGCAATAGTGGTCTTTTAAATGTTGAATTCTTGCACATAAAACCCTGAATTGAAAAATTAAGTTTGCATGGAAATTGCAGTCTTGGCTTTCCAGTCTGTGGCAGATTCAGATGTAAAATTTGAATTTATGCTAATTAGACATACATGTACTTCCAAACTTTAAATGAATGTTGGATATCTTCAAGTGTATAGTAAATAGAGGTATCAATAGCAACATCAGTTTAGTGGTTTGTGGTACAGGTGTGTCAGGTGATATAAAAACAAAGTTGTAAAATTTAAAATTTTGCTAATTACAGGCACTAAAAAGGTTTTGGTGGTGACCACTTTAAACCTATTAAAGATGAAGATATGGCAAGCTGTTTTAATATTTAATCATTATGTTGAGTGTCTAAATATATATTTACAATTTTGATATAAAAAATCAATGTTGGATGTGAAGAATTCAAATTTTGACATCCAAAAATCAATTTCTGGTTTAAAAAAAAGCAATTTTTGGATATCTGATTTTTTTTTAAAATTTAGAATTCATTTATTGATATTACAAATTTAGGCATGACTTGGTGAATTGATATAAAAAATTTGTGTCAAAAAATTCATTTGTGGTATCCAAAATCTGAAATCACTGTAGGATATAAAAAAAAACAATTTTTTATATCCAAAAAAAAAACAAAAAAAAAAAAAAAAAAAAAAAAAAATGAGCTGTAAGCTTTTGGCTATCAGGAAATCGGCTTGGGATATCCAAAAATGAGGAAGTGAGCATCTGTGATAAGGAACTGCCCCTTTTGTGCTGTGTTGGTGTCCATGAAATTTGAGAAAACATGGCTGGTCTGGATGATGCCCATGTTCCTGCCACAGTCCTAGAGGGGATGGCCCTGCATCATAAGATAGATGAGGTCCCTGATGTGAGTTTGTCTGGCGTACACTTCCGGTTTGTGCACTGTCACTTCTTGGTCTGTCAAGTATGTTTTTTATCAATAAATTGCTAAATTCTCATTTCTGGGACAGTCATGTAGAATTTTTTCTTCCTTTCCTTTTTGGTGAATTGAGAAACAAAATATTGGTTTTAAATTGTCTAACGGGTCAAAATGAATCCGCTATCACAATTGTACAGGGAGCATAACTTCTTCAAAACATTAACATTTAACCCTGAATTTTTTATATCAAGAATTCATTTATTGATACCCAAAAATGATTTTTGGATATCTATGGGGCACCATTTTGCTGTTTATCCAGTATTTCTTGATATTGTGAATCCCATTTTTTTTCAAGGGCATTCATTTTCACGATTTTTGCATTTTGAACCCCTCACTGAGACTTTAAATTTACTATTTTAGTTTTACTTCCAATCAATGCCATGTTAAAACCTTTTTTTCAGTGTTTTGTTAATTTCATGGTTAAGAAGGATCATGCCAAATAGGAGAAAAAAGGAACAGCAAAATTAAGTGAATTCACGGAATCAAGAATGGAATTCTGCCACAATTGACCTTTCTATAAATCTAAGTGAATCATCCCTGCCAGAATCAGTGGCCTCAGGTTCAGCTGACATGTTGTTGGTGGAAAGATTGATTGATAATCCAGCACACTTGATGTTAGAAAATATTGTTATTATTATCAGTAGCAGTAGTATCAAAAGTGTCATGTTGCTCCATAGATTTTTCTCTCTGTAAGTGTATGAGTATTTCTGTTTTAGGATTTCTAGACTTGCATTGAGTAAGGAATGCTCTGGAAATATTCAAGGGAGCAGTCAGTAATTTAAACAACAAACTATCAACTTTTTTATATCAAAAAAGGTCGAATTCTTTATATCAAGAAGTTGACTTTTTGATATCAAGAAGTCCCTTATTGATATGAAGAAATACTGAATAAATAGCAAAAGGGTGCCCCATAGATATCAAGAAATCAAAGTGTTGATATCAATGAAAATAAAGGATTTTTTGATGTCAAGAAATTGATTTATTGAGATCAATAATTTGAATTATTGATTTAAAAAATGATTTCTTTGATGTAAAAATTGAATTATTGATATTGCTAAATCATATGATATCAATAAAGGGAAAGAATTTCTTGATAGTAAGAAACTGATTTATTGATCCCAATAATTCAAATTATTGACATCAACGAATCACGAATAAATAGTAAAAGTACAACCCATAGATATGCATAAATAGTAAGAAGGTGTCCCATGGATATCAAGAAGTTGACTTTTTGATATCAAGTCAATTCTTGATGTCAGGAAATACTGAATAAGTAGTAAAACGGAATCCAATCATGGACGTCCAAAATCCCGATGTGGAGGAGCTAAAATGCTCCTCCCCCCCCCCCAAAAAAAGATTTTTAGCTCAGCTGACTTGTCAGTAGCTGAGCTTATCTTATTGTCCTTTGTCCGTCGTCAACAATCGACCTCTTCTCCAAAACCGTCAGCCAGATTCACTTCAGACTTGGTGGCAATGTACTTTGGGTGGGTCTCTACCAGGTTTGTTCAATTGGTCAGGCTCCATTGATTTTTGGATTTTTTATGAATTTTGTTTTAGCTCAGCTGACTTGTCAGTAGCTGAGCTTATCTTATGTCTTTCGTCCGTTGTCGAGAATCGACTTCTCCAAAACGGTCAGCCAGATTCACTTCTAGCTTGGTGGCAATGTACCTTGAGTGGGTCCCTACCAAGTTTGTTCAATTGGTCAGGTTCCCTTGATTTTTAGATTTTTTATGAATTTTTTTAGCTCAGCTGACTTGTCAGTCAGCTGAGCTTTTGTGAGGGTCCATCGTGCGACCACCCATTGCCTGTTCGTCCTTCCATCCGTTGTCTGTCCACAATTCACATTTTCGACTTTTTCTCCAAAATCGTCAGCTAGATTTACTTCAAACTTGGTGGGGATGTACCTTGGGTGGGACTCTACCAAGTTTGTTCAACTGGTCTTGCTCCAGTGATTTTTTTTTTTATTGAATTTTTTGGTTCTTTTTCGGGGCATACCTGAAAAAATCTTCACCAAAACTGCTCACCCAATTGGATTGATTTCACACAAGAACACTCTTAGGGACTTTAAGTTCTGAATTTGATAACCAGGTGGTGTTGCAATTTTTTTTTGCTAATTTTTAGCTCAGGTGATCGATATTACCTGAGCTTGTACCATAGCCCCAAGATCCTCTGTCTGTTCGTCAGTCGTCATTCATCGTAAACAATTCACTTTTTCTCCTAAACCGTCATCCAAATTCACTTCATACTTGGTGGGAATATTCCTCTAGTCGATCTCCACCAAGTTTTGTTGGGGTCTAAAAATCTTCTCTGAAACCGCTTATCCAATTGCTTTGAAATCACACAGGGACACTTCTGGGGACCCTTTATTAATTTGTTCACCAGGTGGTGCTGCCAGGTGTTTTTTTTCCAATTTTTGATGGATTTATGTCTCCCGCTGGAAGCCGGGGGACATATTGTTTTAGTGCCCGTTTCTTGCGCTTGTTGTTGTTGTTGTTGTTGTTCAGTTTCTTCAACACTTAGTTTCCGTGCGATAAGTCTTGAAGGACTTGACAGAATTTGATGAAACTTAGTAGGATTATGTATCTAGGCAAGACCTAGGTTGGGATTGTATTTGATTGACCTTGACCTAATTTTCAAGGTCACAGTGTCACTTATGTGAAATTGGTTTCCGTTCGATAAGTCCTGAAGAACTTGATGGAATTTGATGAAATGTAGTAGGATTATGTATCTAGGCAAGAGCTAGTTTGGGATTGTATTTGGATGACCTTGAGCAAATTCTCAAGGTCACAGGGTCACTTATGTGAAATTGGTTTCTGTGCGATAAGTCTTGAAAAACTTGATGGAATCTGATGAAACTTGGTAGGATTATGTATCTAGGCAAGAGCTAGCTTGGGATTGTATTTGGATGACCTTGAGCAAATTCTCAAGGTCACAGGGTCACTTATGTTAAATTGGTTTCCGTTCGATAAGTCCTGAAGAACAGGTTGGAATTTGATGAAACTTGGTAGGATTATGTGTCAAGGTAAGACCAAGGGTGGGATTCTATTTGGATGACCTTGACCTAATTTTCAAGGTCACAGGGTCATTTGTGTGAAATTGGTTTCTCTGCTATAAGTCTTGAAGAACTTGATGAAAATTGCTAGAGTAATGTATCTAGGTGAGAGCTAAAATAGGATTGTAATTTTCAAGGAAACTTGGTCATTTGTAATTTGTTATCACCTGCAGGTTATTCAGAGACGTAGGTGTTCCACCGGGAGACATTTGATTTTCTGTTGGAAAATCAGTCTGTTCTAGTTTTGTATGTTTTTGTAATTTTCAACTTCTTATCCAAAACCATGACTCAGATTTTGCTGAAATGCTGCAGGAATGTTCCTTGTGGAAGGCCCAAACAAGTTTGTTCACTGAGTGGTGTTTCTATGGAATCCTGATTTTTGACGATTTTTTTGGTACTTGTCGGTAAATACATACATCCCCATTGTTTACCATGTATATCAATAGGCTTCTAATGGAAATCCACATTTTTTGACCTCTCCCAAACTATCAGCCAGATTCACTTCATACTTGCTGTCAATGTTCCTGTGGTGGGTCTACACAAAGTTTGTTCAAATGGTCATGGTTAAATGAATTTTGTATTTCTTTATGAATTTTTTTTCTTTCTTTTTTTTTTTTTTTTTTTTTTTGCCAAACCTTAAAAAATTGTCTTCTCCAAGACCGCCCACCCAATTGCTCGAAATCAAACAGGGACACTTCTGGGGATGCCCAGTTGTTAATTTGTTCATCAGGTGGTGCTGGGAATTTTTTCCAATTTTCTATGAATTTATGTGTTTTCACCATTTTAGAATTCTTCTCCATAACAAAGACTCAGATTTAGCTGAAATGCTGCAGGAATGTTTCTTGAGGAAGGCCCAAATAAATTTGTTTGCTAAGTGGTGTTACTGTGGAATCCTGATTTTTTACGAATTTTTGATTTTGGGTACTTGTCAGTAAATGCATACATTCCTATTGTTTACTATGTAAATCAATTGGCCTCTACTACAGATTCACATTTTCAACTTCTGCTCCAAAACTGTCAGCCAGATTTACCTCATACATGGTGGCTATATTCCTCTAGTGGGTTTCCACCAACTTTGTTCAAACCATCAGCTTATGATTCACCTGAGGACAGGATCAGACCTGATCCTCTAGTTTGTGATTTTTTTGTGTGTTTTTGCTATTTTCTTCTCCAGAAGCATCACACAGATTAAGCTGAAACTGTTGATATGATCTTTGTAAAAGGGTGAAACAAACCTATTCACCAGGTGGCACTGCTGCTGATTCCTGATTTGACATCTTCTCTGAAACCGTCATGCAGATTGACTTTAAGCTTGATGGCAATGTATCATGGGTGGGTCTCGAGCAGATTTTTTCAAATGGACAAGCTCCATTGATTTATGGATTTTTTCTTATTAATTTCTTTTGTTCTCTTCTGGGGCAAATCTTAAAAAATCACTAGGGTATATGTACATATCAGCTGAGTACAGGGCTGTCACAGTCCTCTTGTTGGATATCAAAAATTTGTCTTTTTGAATGTCAAAAAAATTTTTTTTTTAATTTTTGATATCCAAATATCATTGATTGATATCAACAAATGAACTTTTGATCTAAATAATTATGTTTGGATATCCTTTAATAATTTTGATATCAAGAATTATTTATTGATATCAAAATAATCTTTATGGATATCCATATAAATGATTAAATGTTTAAAATGCTTGCCATATGAAGGGACAATTTCAACTGGAAAGATTGTAAATCTGGGATCATTCTAATAGTACTATTGTGGGTTATGCTGGAAGTTTTCCAGTGCTCCCCTGTATAAAGTATGAAGTATATACATGACACACAGGACAAGACAAGAGAAGGATCAAGCCTGTTAGTCATTCAACTGTGAAGAAATACACTAGTAGATAATCCCTCATATTAGAATATAAAACAGTTGGATTATTTTATGCAATGTTACACCGCATTGAGAAGTTCTTCATTTATGTTGTCTACCAGGTCCATATTTCTTTTTGTTAAATGCATTAATTTATTAATAGATCATTTGCCAAATTTACAAGTAATGATGGATTTATTTCACTGCCAATGTATGAGCTGATGAATACAACATATGTTTTCTTTGGCATGGGGAAAAACACAATTTTTAACTAGTCTCTTAGCATACATTTGTGGTAGTTGCTGTGATACCATGTGGCACAAGCTTACTAAAGTAAGCTGGTGTAATAATATGGACCATTTTTTATAATAGAATTGGATAGAACAATTGTCAAAAAGGACATATCAGCATTTGAGTATAGGTTGTATCATAGTTATGAAACTTGAATGAGAGCTTTCCTGGATAAATATGTAAGCTGTTTAAACAGGGCAATTCACGTGCTGGTTTTATTGATGATTCTGCTGATGTGAGCATGGCATGACGTGTTATTGGAATATTTATGCCTGGATAAGTATCACTTTTTCACATCCAGACATACCAGCTTTTCAGTATGTGAACCTCCTGTCCATTACTAGGAATAGCAAAAAAATTTGCCTGGTTGTACCAGTATTTTTGGTGTCACATTCATCCAAAATTGAATTATGGATATGCCAATATTGAATTTTGGATATACATAAATATGATTAAATGTTAAAATGTTGATTTTAGCATGTCCTGTTTGTGATAAACAGTGATTTGCTCCCAATGAAGCAGCAAGCTGTTTTAACATTTAATGTTAAAATTTTAGCCTGTCCTGTTTGTGATATGTTGCTCCCAATGAAACAGCAAGCTGTTTTAATATTTTATCAGATTTATGGGAATCCAAAATTAAATTTTGTATATCCAAAATTCAAGTTTGGATATCCATAAATCTGATTAAATGTTAAAACGGCTCGCCATAGATCTCTTTAAAGTCAACCTCATTGCACAACCTACATTTTCTTGTACCTACCTCACTGAAGATCTGCAATACTTTTTGTTCTTTTGTCCAAAGTATTTAACTTACAGAATTAAACTATCTCAACTCCATCAGGCACAAGACGCTTCATATTTTAGTTCTGTTTTGCATAAGCAGTTATGTCTATTTAATTAGTCGCTGATTTACATAAAATTATTTCTTAAACGTCCTTTATGAATTTTCCTATCGCTAGTCCATATTGTGAACAGGGAGGTATATGTATACATCCTACCTGTAGTGAACTAGTTTGCTTTGGTTTACAGTTTGGTGACTTGAATTGTTTTGATTTTTGTATATGGCATACATATCGGAAACATGTATAGCTTCTCTGGTAATTTGGTAACTTTGTTCTTGTTTTGATCTGTGTGTTTTGTAAATTTCAAATTTTATTAATATGATTTGTTCCTTTTATGAATTAATTTGCTATTATGATTTAGAACTATGCAGTTTTTCAGTAAATGGTACGGAATAGGACTTTGCCCTCTGAATATCGGACTTGATAGTGTTCAAACGATACATGGGCTTACAGAATTAGGTTTGTTAAGTTTGTTTTTGTATTAAATATACATTTTGTGTGTCACTCCATGTTCTGGAGGACCCCTGATTAGTGATATCTCGATGTGCTGCAGGGCAATTTAGTTGAAATAAATATTTTTGAACTAAATTAAAATGTTCTTTTTATTCAATTCTATACCCACTAAACTTAGAAGAACCAAAAAAAAAAAAAAAAAAAAAAAAAAGATACACTGTAAATCTGATCAGTATACGACATGCTGGGATCCATAGGCCTACATTTGTACATATTTAACATACAACCCAGGTCCACACTTTTATATGCATAGTACAAATACAAAGCCCATTAAACTTCCAGCACATTCTGGTCAGTTTTTGAAGTGTGTATGTAAGCAGTTTCAAAACTCACCAAAACAATCATGAAGTGATTATCACCGTCTAAATCCTGATTAATAATTTTCAATAAATGGAAGGTCAGAATAAATAGCAAAAGATTTCAAGTAAACTTTTCAAACTAAAAAAAACTAATGCTACAGCAGCCCAGTTAGCAATAAGTATCAACACTGAAAGCTCTGTAGCGCACAACTGGCAGAGGCACCTGAATAGATCTGTCCAGGTTGGCAGGGTTGAACAGTCTGGTCTCCTGACAAAATACAGTGTAAAATATTTAGGACGGAAAAAAAGTGTTTGGGAACTACATGTGTTCAACCTTTAGAGGTGTTCTGTAGGACAGGTTTTATGGATATGAAATATGCCTTTCTTGCTGCCAGTTTTAAAGACATGTCACCAGCATATTCACACCAAAAGCAGTTTGATAAGCATTTTTCCTGCTCTGTTGCTGGCTTTCAATCACAATTATATCATCCTGAAATGAGCCCGCATGTTCTCCATGTATTTCACTAACCTTTCCTTCATTTGCATGATCCATTTTTGTATCTGCCATTCACCATTGGCAAATAGGAACTGTTACATTTCTAGATCTATCCATGATAATCCTAGAATTCTTTCATTCAAGTGGATTTTCTCATGCACATATTTGCGCTAAAATACCATCGTTTTGGCTTGATAATGTATGAGGAGAATAAAGGCCTAATGTCTGAAGAGCATATTACTATACGTTGTTTTCATAGTTGGCACACATTTGAAATATTTCTAATACAAGTTTTCCAATGCAACATAAATTTTAAAACTATAGAAAACACATGGCTTGTATTTTAAAACATCGTATTCTGCACCTGCTATTTTGTACATCAAAATATTTAATTGACTCATGATTATAACTAAGCTATTATTTTTGTAATGTGCATGTACTCTTCATAGTGCTGTTGTTGAGACTGAATGTTACAAGCAGGTTGTCACACAATACTGTCTCAAGTCATTCTGACTGGGTTGCAGAAGAAATGTCAAAGGTTTTGAAGTTATATATATATATATATATATATATATATATATATATATATATATATATATATATATATATATATATATATATGTATCATATTGAACTACCATCAACTAGTCCTTTTGTTACCTCCTGTCTCTGTGCATCCTGTCTGGGTTGATCCAAGAAAATGTTCTCATAACTCATTTTCATTCTTGTGTGATTATGCTTTTGTTATACTGCTTTTTCGTGTTCAAATGAGTTATGCAATAATTGTTAATAATTTTGTTTAATCTTAGCTGTATTTTTGGTTTTGCAGTTAATTAAGTTTTCTTGGAGAATGGTTTATACTGTGATGATACAGATTATATAAATATTTCTCAAAAATAAATCTTTACAATAAACATAAATGTAATCAATGTGTGTATGTGTTTGTTATTATTATAATTTTTTTGTTATTAAACTTAAATTGAAAAGAATGAACAATTTTTTGTTCATCAAAAAATTTAATTGATGCGTGATTATGAGTGAAACAAGTTAATTATTAGATTAATAAATATGCTGTTGAGACTTGATATTATTAGTAGATGGCTTCACTCAGATACTGTCATTCTATTTGGGTTGCATTATGAAAGGGCAAAGGTATTGATTCGAAGTAGGAAATTTCTTCATCTATAGACAATGTATGATCATGTGACCCAAACTATAGTCTGTTTCTTTACTGCTTGTGCATCAGTTCTTGCAAAATTACATGCTGCAATCCTGTCGGGATTGATCTGAGAAAATTTTGTTTCGGGGCAAGACTTACAGCGATGAATCATTCTATCTGAAGACATACAGCATTCAGTGATTCCATATGAAGATATGCAGCTCAGCTGAGGATGGGACATATTTTTGGAGCTTACCTTTCTCTTTTCTTCTTTTTTTTGTGCAGAAGAAATTGCTGTTGTAACCACAAGCTCTGAACTAATAGTGTTCAAACTCATCTTATATCGGCCAACAATTGTTACTAAACTTACCAAAAAGACCAGTGTGGTATTACTCTAATTTGCCATCCTTTTTTAACTTTTACTTAAAAAACATGTCCATAACACTATCACGAGAATGCTCTTTAATCAGAATTTGGTTAAAGCAGGTGTGTTTAATTGCTGGTGTGTGGAATGATGTCCCCTTCGTACCACCTTCCAGGTATGATTACACCATTGTTGCCAATCAGACGCAGGTTACAGAACATGTAGTTCCATAATATCTGTAGTTTTGAACTGTGACTCACATCTACCTGTTATTTTAATGTCATTTGAGCTAACATATGATGTGAGCTTATGGGACTGTTAGTAGTGGGAATTGTTTATTTAGTTGTTTACCCCCCCCCCCCGCCGTTGATTTTATTTTATAAAATGTTGTGTATGAAAGAAGGTATTTTGACTTGAAATACAACTTCCTGCATATTCTTGATTTTACTATGAGAAATAGACTTATATGCTAATATGAAAACGTAGAGTACAGATGATTTACAATGCAACCACCAGAAACTTCATATGAGTACCTGTCCCATTTGCTGGTAGATTTCATCAAAGGGGCAGGAAGCCTTCCTTTGCTTATACAGTGCCCCCTGTTTTCTTAAATGGAGAGTAAAAGATATTCTGAAAATTGTTCGCAGAGTTGGCATTTATAACATCTACTGATAAACTGTGCCACTCCTCTCTAACTCTTTGTGGCAAGAATAACTTTCTTATTTCTAAGCTAGCCTTTTGTTTGAAAGTTTTATATTCATGTCCTCTGGTCATGAGATTTGGATCCTTCGTTATGAAAAAGGTCCTCTTTTTGCAGACCTTCCAAGTTGGTCATTATTTAAAGAACCTCTATCAGGTCTGCCCTCTATCTTCTCAGTTCTAATGTCATTAAGTTTGTTCTTTTGAATTTTTGTTCATACTGTAGATGCATCGGTCCATTAATCATTTTGGATGCCCTCCTTCGGAATTTTTCTATGTTGTCAATGTCCTTTTGGAAATGTGGTGTCCATCTTTGTATGTAGTACTCTAAATGAGGCTTAACCAATGACTTGTAGAGCTGTATAATAGTCTCTTTGGATATATCACATGTCCTTATAATACCCAGTACTTCATTTGTTTTCTTCACAATATTTGCACAATGGGTGCTTGATTGCAATGAGTGATGTATGGTTACATATATATCTTTTTCTTCCGGGTAAGTTGTTGCAATTTCATTATCCAGCATGCAGTCTAGAATTTATATTGTTGTAGCCAAAGTGCAAACACTTGCACTTCTCAACATTGTGTAACATTTGCCATTCTATGGACTGCAAACATAAATTGTTTAAATCTTCTTGAAGAATAGTAGCAGCTTCTTCTGTATCGACACATGCATATATTTTGGTATCATCCGCAAACTTCAAAATCCCACTTCTCACTTTATCATCAAGGTTGTTAATATAGATCAGAAACAGGGTTGGCCCCAATACAGAACCTTGGGGAACTCCACAGAATATCTTTGTTCATTCTTAAGCCTGGCCATTCATCACCAATCTTTGATTTCTGTCATTCAGCAATTTATCAATCCACGCATGTATACTTCCCCCAATGCCACTTGCTTTGACTTCAGTGAGTAAATGTTTATGTGGCACATTGTCAAAAGCTTTACTAAAG
Organism: Hermodice carunculata; assembly: GCA_964020975.1. Taxonomy (NCBI): domain Eukaryota; kingdom Metazoa; phylum Annelida; class Polychaeta; order Eunicida; family Amphinomidae; genus Hermodice; species Hermodice carunculata. The sequence goes on along the minus strand of OZ026615.1, from coordinate 47,733,343 downwards.
TCGCGGTACACTACATCCACTGGTTTCCCCACCTCTACATATTTTGTCAGATCGTCTAAAACCTTTAGTAAATTAGTCAAGCAGGATCTGCCACTTGTGAATCCATGCTGCAATTTTTTCAAAAGATCATATTCCTTCAGATGTGTCACTATCGATTCCCTTATTGATTCCAGTAATATGTACACGTGTGATGTAAGGCTTACTGGTCTGTAATTAGAGGCCATTGATTTATAACCCCTCTTCAATATCGGTGTTGCATTGGCCTTTCTCCAATCACCAGGTACTTCCTTTTGCTGTAAATTTTTGTTGAACAAACTTGCAAGTGACTTTGCCATTACTTCTGCCATTTCCTTCAAAACTCTTGAGTACGTTATCTGTTCCTTGTGACTTATCTGGCTTTAATTTAAAAAACTTCTTGATGACGTCCTCTGATTGCACCTTATTGTTATTTAGTGCCATGTTCTCTTCCCCAGTAAATACTCTTTCTGGTTGAGGAATTTCATCAGTCCTTTCTGTGAATGCTGATGAGAAATGATAATTTAGCATATTAACGTTTTTCTTGTCATTTATTATTGTAGATCCATCTCGGTTTTTCAAGGGACGCACACATTCCTTTATACTCATTTTCCCTCTTGCATAACTGTAAAATGCCTTGGGATTCTTCTTGATATTAGTTGCCATTTTGTTTTCAAACTTCTTCTGGTGAAGACTTAAGTTACTTTATTCAATGCTTCCTAATTGTGTCATACATAATCATTATTTTTTTGTAATTGTCTTCCACTGTTCGTACTTATGCTTGCTAGCTTTTTATGTTTCTGTTCCACCACAGTGGGGAATTTTTGGCAATTTTCTACTTCTTTTGGGGACGAATTTTTAACTGCCTTAGACAATTTATCTTTAAATACTCCCCCACGTTCATTTTGTACCCATGTTTTCAAACAATAAAACCCAGTTTACATTTTTTTCATCCCATTAAAGTCTCAATGGCTTTAGTCATAGTATTCTTGTTTCTATTCTTTGATAGTCACCTCATGTATCAAGTAAAAAATATGACATCGTGGTCAATAGTACCATAATTTTCACGAACTGTCACTTCCTCTATCATGCTGTTACATGTAGATATACTAAGTCCAGCATATTTGTGTCTCTTGTAGCTTTTTCCACATACTGTTCAAAAAAAGAAAAAAAGAAAGAAAGAAAAAAAAAACATTCTAATTTTAAGTCCATGAATTTCTGACCGTCTGTCTCAGCATGTAATTTCTCCCAATCTATTGATATGTGGCTAAAGTCTCCACAAACCATAACAGTCTTACATTTATCAGAGGCAAGCTGGATTTATTTATGTGGTACATCTTGTTGCTCATCAGTAGCTGAAGTACTGTTGCAGCAGATTCCAACCAGTATTATGTTTGTATTTGTCATTAATTTACACCATACTGATTCAGATTGATTTGTTTCCATTAATGATTTCTCTGTTTCAGTGTTTACATTATCTTGAACACACAATACGGCCACCACCTCTATTATATTTGCGATCATTTCTCACTATGTTTATGTGTGTACTTTAATGGCAATTTTCGCATCTGTTATATCTTACTGTGCCCATGATTCTGTCATAAAAAGTATATCTAGTTAATATTCAGCTATATAACACTTAAATTCTGGCATTGCATCTTGTTTATCAAACTTGTTGTATTAATTAACACACATTTCAGTTTCTCTTGATTTTGATTGTCCTTAAATTCCACGGAGGTCCCCGAACTTTGAAGGTCCAGAGTTTCCCCTCTGTTTGTTTGTTTGTTTGTTTGTTTGTTTTTCTGGCTTCCTCTATCTTTTCCCTAATTTAGTGTGTGTGTGTCAACACACAATTTTCTGTTTTTCCTTAAATACTTTCTTTCTTTCTTTCTTTCTTTCTTTCTTTCTTTCTTTCTTTCTTTCTTTCTTTCTTTCTTTCTTTCTTTATCAGCGAATTTGTCTGACACTTTTCTCTGACATTACTACACATAGAAACTCCAAACCTGGCATGATTGTACCTCCATACAAGGAGTTGGACCTTTTTATACACAGCAATGAAGATCTGTCATTCCACATTCTACTCGGGGGTTATTGACCATTGCGCATGTGATGAATTTAAAACAAAAGTTGTAGCAATTAAAATTACGCTAATTAGCAGCATTTGAAGTTTTAAATCCTGAATATCTTCAAAACTATTATAGATAGGGATGTCATTTCAACTTCTACTTGGGGGTTATTGACCTTAGCACATGTAATGAATCTAAAACAAAAGCTACAATCGACAGAGATGCCATTCCAACTTCTACTCCTGGGTTATAGAATACTTGTACATTGCCATACCAATATGCTTTGAAGACACACACACTGATTTGCTATGCAGCAAATCATCTTCTCTAGTTTCTTGTACCTCCATACAAGGAGTTGGACCTTTTCTATACAGAGTAATGAAAATGTTTAAAATTATGCAAATTGGGGGCATTTGAAATTTTAAATCTTGAACATCTTCAAAAGTATAACAAATAGATAGAGATGCTCTTCCAACTTCTAATCCTATGTCATGGAATAGTTGTACATTGCCGTACCAATATCCTTTGAAGACACACACACTGATTTTCTATGTGGCAAATCATCTTTTCTAGTTTTCTCCCTTTTTTTTTGTCCAGAGTCAGATCATCAGAAATGATATTTTTAAATTTTACATCCACAGTCTTGAGTTTTGGTAGATTTGCTGTGAACTTGCGTTTGTCCTCCTTGTTATCCAAAGATATTTTCAATGGTTTTGGTTCCGACATACTGTCTCTGGGTTTGCCCAGAGGAATTACATTTTTCACCTTTACGTCAGAATTATCCATCCCTTCCTTGTATAGTGATTTGAGAAAGTCTGGATCATGTACTTTCTATCCATAGGATTTTTTGTTCTTTGCTTTCCTCTACCCTTTGTATGATAATATTTCCATCCCTTATTTATCTCTTCCTCTCTGTGTCCAATCATTGTTTCTTTAACACTTTTCTTGACAATATCCTGCTTCATTTTTTCACTTTCAACTTCCTTGTTTTCGACAACCTCTGCCCATGTTTTCGTAACTTTATCTTGAACCTCTATGATGTAAGTGCCATTTTTTTCTTCCAACCTTGTTTCTAGTTCAGTTCCCCGATGCAGTTCATGTTGTAGAATGCATAGCAAACAACACACACACACATAACTGTTAATGTTATATAGTTTGTTGAAATTCATGAGGATACAGGAACTTTATTGACGCAACTTTGGAGTGAAGATTGAAAGTAAACAAAGCCAATGGACCTCCTTGTCTCCTATTGTGTATACCCTTAATGTGGATGCTACTGACAGACTTTTCATATTCCTGTGGGTTCAGCCAACCAACTAGAAAAGACTTGCTACAAAACAAACCTGTCTGTGTGTCTCCAAAATTTGCATAAATTTAAATACTATACTTTTCGTTTGTGGTTCATTACATGCACCTACAGCACAAACTTATAAAAAATGAAACTGGAATGGCATCTATACCTATAACACTGTTGAAGATAGTCAAAATTCAAACTTTCAAAGTGTCCCTAAGTAGCATAAATAAAAATTTTGAAACATTTGCTTGTGATTCATTGGATGCAACTACATCACAGACATATAAATTGAAGTTGGAATTGCACCTATAATAGTTTTTAAGATATTCAACATTCAAACTTTTCACGTGCTTAGGTGGAGGTCCAGCGACAAGGGGAACGTCAGAAGAATGTTTTATCAATTAATTAGCATCAATTAAAATTTTGCTTGTGGTTTATTGGATGGATCTACATCAAGACCTGAAAAAAATAAGACGGAATGGCTTTTCTGCATATAATAGTTTTGAATATATTCAACATTTAAACATTTCAAGTGCCTCTAATAAGCATAAATTGAATTTCTTCAACTTTTGCTACTGGTTCATGGATGTGCCTATAGCACAAACCTGTAAAGAGAAGTTGGAATGGCACCATTACCTATAATACTTTTGAAAATAGTCGAGATTAAAATTTCAAAGGCCCCTAATTTGCATTATTTTTTCATACAGTCAACCGTATGTGTAAAAAGGCACGACTTATGTATGAATCTATCATCTTACCAAGTTCGGAGGTTCTAAGGGTAATAGTGTCGGAGAAAATTGTCGGAGAAAATTGCTGGTAAAGGGGCGGGGGGGGGAGAGAGAGAGAGAGAGAGAGAGAGAGAGAGAGAGAGAGAGAGAGAGAGAGAGAGAGAGAGAGAGAGAGAGAGAGAGAGAGAGAGAGAGAGAGAGAGAGAGAGAGAGAGAGAGAGAGAGAGAGAGAGAGAGAGAGAGAGAGAGAGAGAGAGAGAGAGAGAGAGAGAGAGAGAGAATGTCTGTGTTGCTACAGAGACATAACTAAAGAAATTTGATTTGCTTGTCAGCAGATCAGTCTGTGTACCAATGAAACTTTCAAGATTGCCTATTCAGTATTTATTTAACTCCTGCAAGAATTATATTTATTTGACTGTTCAAAAGAGACACAAACAATTGAGCTGTGTCACAAACCTATAAATTGAAGTTGGAATTGTTCCACTATCTTAAAAAGTTCTGAAGTTATTCAAGATATAAATTTTGTGTATTTGCTTAATTTGCATGAATCAACCAGCACAACTTTAATTCATTATTCATTGAACGCAGCTACTCCCAAACCTATCAATTGAGATTAGAAGGGCACCTGCAGCTATAACAGTTTTGATGTTGAATATTCAAGATTTCAATTTTGTGAATTTGCCTAATTTGCACACAACTTAAAATCCTTCTACAACTTTTGGTTGCAATCAATTTGATGTGCTCATAGCAGAAAAATGTGAATGGTACCTCTCCCTTAAATAGTAAGAAGATATTCAGTAAACTTTTCAAGTGCCCCTATTTAGCATAAATTATAATTCTACCAACTTTTGCTTGTACTAGTTCATTGGATGCGCCTATAGCACAAACCTATAAAAGTATAAATAGAAGTTTTGAAGATATGTAACATTTCATTTAAACTCCTCAAGTGCATCTAGCTGCACTGTAGGGGATCTTGTTTGCTTGGTCAGATCAAGCAAACAAGATTCCCTACAAAAAAAAAAAAAAAAAAAATCTAGAAAAGATTTGCTTCAAAGCAAATCTGTCATGTGTGCCTTCAAAAATTGTAAATTTTAAATGCTACAACTATTTATCCTTTGGTACTTCACATGACATTAAGCTTATGGCTGGATGCAAATTTCAAAGTCCAAATGACCTGTACCTTTGACCTTTACAGGTCACGTGTAAATTGCACAGTGTTGCAATATCCACAATTTAAGCCCAACATGAACGAAATCAGATGAAAGTTGATCAAGTTATGGCAAGAGGAAACGGTCAAAGGGCCAAATGACCTTGACCTTTGCCCCTTTGAGGTTACATATTCTTATAAAAATGTGCAGTGTTGCAATGTATCCTATAGAAGTAAAATTGTGCCAAGTTTGGAGTTTCTATCTGTAATACTTTTCAAATGAAATGTCGGACAAATATGCCTGTAAAGAAAGAAAGAAAGAAATGAAGAATTCCTAGAAAAACAATAATTATGTCTGTGTTGGCTGCAGCCTTGCTGGTAGCGCCACCTATGTAGCGGTAAGTAAATTAATTGCATTAATTTACTTCATTGCATAAAGCGTCCTCTAGGGGCTATGGCATGAAAAACAAAACCCAATGCTGGCATCCGACATCCAAGATCGCATGGTATGCATGAAGTGACCCATTTGCCATGCGCACTGTCAACATTCCGGATGGCGGCTGCAGTGGCCAGAAATTCACGACATATGAACTGCCTTAATCTAGCAAGCGTCGAGTAAAAGGGACAACAGAGAAGTTACAGCGGGATGATTTATTGTAATTGTAATTGACAGGATGATGTAGTGGTCAGTTTACTTCCCATGTGGGACGGGCTTAGGTGAGTAGATTGGCTCGGAGATTCAGTTGCTCGTAACCCTTGGAAATTGTGTAAACTGTCATGGCTGTTTATTGTGGGCTCAGTAAGTTTCCAGGTGCTTGTTTATTTTGCTGTTTGTGGTGTCATGATACGTATCATCGCAAGTTTTTAAAATTGTTATGACCGTTGTTATAGTACTTATACTACATTACAAAACGAAATATCCTATGTAAGGAAAATAATGCTGCAAACTTTCATCGCTGCAGAATAAAAAAATAATCCTTTTTGAGGTCCGAGACTAGCTGCACGCTGCAGACGTGATGTTGGAACAAAGGCCCAAATCCTAAAATCGAATTTGAAAGTGTTAACTTCCGAGTCACACTCACAAGCAGAACCACATGACTGTATTTTTCATGTTTGCGTGGTATTGGCTGGAGTGGATAAATCTGACTCCTGTCACGAGTCGAGAGCTCTGACTCGGAGGTGCAGCCTAGGCTAGGCCCTAGCAGATGCACTGGCATGGAATCACAAGAGTCAACTATATTTGAGGTATTATACTGTATACCTCTACAAATGTTGAGTCGACTGAGCCTGAATCTCGGGGGGGGGGGGGGGAATACTTCCCCAGAACTTTTGTGGGTGGGTGCGGCTCTACATTTCAAAAACCCACGCTTTGTTAAGGCACCTTTTTCACGAAAACCTTTGTTCAGGAATTTTTTAACAGAATTAGAAATTATGGTTCATGAAAAGAGCTCCTGGAAGAAAATTTTGTTCTTAGATTAGGAAATTACCCTCAAAAGAGGGGCCTTCAGAGCAGCACATACACTAATAGTACTAGTATAATACTATCCCTCCCATTAAGATTTGGTCCAACATTGTGATCAAGTCATTTGCACTTGCAAAAGGTCATGGTTTCAGACAATGGCAATTGGAAGAGTCAATGGTCACCTGAATGGTGAAATTTGTAGGAACTTAAGGTAATATCCAGCATAGCCTATATATATATATATATATATATATATATATATATATATATATATATACAGTGGTCCCCTTCTTACAAGGCCCCCTGAAGAGAGGCCACTTCTCCATGCAGCAAGTATGGGTCTATAATATACTCCCCCTAAAGTGAGGCCACCCCTTCTAGAAAGGCCACTTCTCCATGATGCAGCAAGTGTGGGATTTCCATAATATACTCCCCCTGAAGAGAGGCCAACCCTTTTATGAGGCCACATGTCTGGTGCATTTGGGGTGGCCTTATAAGAGGGGGACCACTGTGTATATATGTATTTGTAGGGAAAAAATTGTAAAATTATTGCATGGGGAGTGAAGGCTTCAAATGACCAAAATAAAGCAGGCCATGTGGGATGTGAGTTCTGAAATCAAAACTTTGGCAAGTGGCCAGGTCAAAATATTAGAGCACATAGAAATCAATAAATTAAAATGTTTTCTCATGCTCCATAAAGTATAGAAGTTTTGATTATGTTGCCTGTGACAGTCAGTAGACCTGTTCATACCGAGTTGTACTGAACTTTTCCGGACATTCATTAATTATGCATTCCATTGTTGGCCTGATTGTCCAATCAACAAGTAGCTGAGAGGAGCCCATGGTGTCATATGTTTACAACGGATGCCACAGCTAACGCTGGTGATTACAGCATGGATTGTGCTGAACAGGGCAAATCTTTGACCTAAAATGTCACATCAGTGGTGAAACATGCATTTATAGTTTGCTGATGTTTTCATTTTTTGTCAAAGACAAGCACATCCTGTGTTTCACTTTCTTGTTCTTCCACATGTAATCCAGCCAGCATGGTTGAGCACAAAATGTAAACAAAGCAGGGTGCCTTCCCAAAGTGAATCGAAAAAATCAAGTCTTATGAATTTGTCTATGATCAAACAGTGGTGCATCTGTATTGATAGTAGCAGAGTAGGCCCCACTGACTCTAAGACCTTTTTCTTTGAGCAATGGTCACTGAAAACCTGATGACTGCTGTTTGTTGTATCTTAAATTGTTTGTACTCTTTGAACTTGGGTTGTAAAGTTGTTCAAACTTAATTAATAAACATTTGAAGTTGAGATAAAACCAAGTGATGCAAATTATATAGACTGGAAACTCAATTACAACCAACCAGCTTGTGCTAACTACCAGGTCCAAGCTGTGACTGTCATTCTCACTAAGCCTCACAACATCAGAAAGTATTCTTGGAATTTTCATGTACAAATCTGAATAGGTGCTGAAAAGGACACAGATAATGGTCATGGTACTGGGTACTCACAGTGTTAGAAAGTATGTCACATTTTGTGTTTCCCTTTTCACATTAAACACAGATATATCATGCATATACTGAGAGCCCTAATTATACGTGTAGGTGGTCCACACATCTACCTGTATGCCTATGTTCTGGTCATCAACTGATTTGGTTTCCACTTCATCTTGCGATTTCTGCAGTTAGAGAATATGCCACACTTAAGTAAGCCATCTGTGTCACTCATTGTATGAAGATTTAGAAGTGACAAAACTTGAACTTTATTGATTAACATTAGTTTTTTGTTTTTGTTTTGTTTTTACAATTCTTGCTGTCAGGCCCTTGCCTGGTCGTTTTCACCAACATTACAGTTTTGTTTTGTCATCAGTGTATTTGTTTGTTCTGTGATTAGAACTACACACTTTTTCATCCAAATACATGTACATGTATCTTTTAAAAAATTACATGCATACAGAGAGGAACATTTTTCATCAAGTCAGCCAGAATATGAAGTTAAGATTATGTCAAATTTAAGTAGCCATTTGTGTCGCTCACTGTATAAAGATCTAGAAGTGACAAAACTTGAAATTTATTGATCAGCATAATAGTACTGTTTTGTTTGTCATCAGTTTATTTATTTGTTTTTGATGAACACTATGGATGATTTCACTTTTTCTTCCAAAATATGAAACTTTAAAAAAGTTAGATGCATACAGAGGAGAACATTTTTCATCACTTTAGCCAGAATATGAAGCTAAGATTGACTTAATTTTAATAGATGTTGTATTTGTTAGTGTTGTGTAACTTACCACTGTATGATATTAAGTGTTGAACAAGGAAAGGTTGACCTCTGATGGAAAATGTTGGATCCCTCTTCTCTAGCTGTCCAAACGTTTTAGCACGTTTGGACTCAGTTGTGTGAACATTGTAATATGAAAGAAATACCAGGCCAATATCTTTAGGTTCAGAAAGAATTAAGGCATAAAATATACATATTTCATGAAAACACGATGTGTGTACATGTACATGTACTGTTTCTTCACATCAAAATTACGAACTCCTCCATTAGTTCATTTGGGTCCTGTGGCTACCCAATGTTCCAGTGCAACAGGCCCAAACTCATTGTTAGGTAAGCTTTATGTCACTCACTCTATGAAGATTTAAAACTTAAAAGTGACAAAACTTGAACTTTATTGATTAACATGACAGTTTTGTTTCTCACTGGTGTGTTTTTGTTTGTTTTTTGATTAAAATTACACTTAATTTCTTTTTTTCTTCTAAACACATGTATCTTTTGAAATGGTGAAATGAATAAACCATATGTAGTACTTGGCAACTTAAAGCCACAGCATGGATGTATTTATGAGAGTCATCATGAAATAAGTCCTACTTTAAATCATAACTCATGCAATTCCATGGCAAAACCTTTTCTCCCAAACAGTAGATTCGATCTTCTTCAGCCATATTGGGAATGTACAATGTATGTGGACTTGATGTCCACCAAATTGTTCACTATATGGTGGTGCTGTCATTTTCTGATTTTTTTTTTTTTTTTTTTAGCAAATAATCAAAATTTGGAAAAATCAGTCATCAGATATGTTCTTGCCCGGAGCAGTGATGATGGTCTTAAACAAAGGTGACCTTGATATTATTTTAGAGTTCACAGGACCAATCCAGTCTGTGCATGCAAGGTCAGCTGAGCACAGGACCAGTCTTTCTGAAAACTTTTTTTCCTTACTGGAGATATTTGGGCCAGCAAACTTACAAGTATTGCTGATCCAAGACTAAATTTTACTCACCCAAATAATCTAGCTTTGTTTAGTAATTCAAAATTCTGAAGGACATTTCAGAAAAAAAAATCTGGTCCCCCAGAACTTGTACAAGATAATGGCCTTGGACCAGTGACTTCAGCAAGGCTGTAGGACTGTCACAGTCCTCTTGTTTTATCTTTATCTCTGTGTGTTTATAATTGTATGTCAATTCAGAACCACAGGGCATGAATGTTGTCTATAAAAAATATGAAAAAAAAACCTAAAGAAGAACAGAAATGAAATCAATGCAGCCTGCCAACACTTTAAATACCAAACTTATGTGTCATGTGATACAAAGATACAGAAATTAAAAAAAGAAAAGAAAATCTACATTTTTTCTCAAAACTAGTGCAGTAGGACATGCTATTTTTTAAGGTTTTAAAGTTGTTTATTGAAAAAATGGTTTGAACATGTTGTTTCAGGATTTACAAGGCAACTCCCACTGGAAGTATTTCTGTGCTCTACAAGATGGCTGAGTCACATGAACATAGGATGGCTGTAGTGTCCAGGGGCGAGCTGGACAACATTACCAAACCAGCAAGCAGTCGTAGCAGACCTGGCAGTAAAGTGTCACAAAGTAATCTCAGTGCCTCATCAAATACTAGGTCCAACAAAAATTTCACCTCCTCTCTAGAACTGTTGGCACCTGAACAAGTTCTAACGCAGGTATAAGAGTTTTAAAATGATTTTGCCATTGTTAGTATGTCTAAAGGTACTTTGGCAGGGGGTTTGTTTTTGTGTAAATGGCATATGCTTCAGGTATCATTTAGTTCAGTAATTTCATCATCAGTTGTAACTTCCTGCTGAATGGGTTAAGATCAGATACTTGTGTAGTTTGCAGTGATATACATTTAGAAAACTATTGTATGTAGAAATGCAATAACATGACTGTACTGGTGACCTTCAGTCATATCTCTATTAGAATAAAAAGGAGTCAACTGTTTCCCCTGGCAGTGGCAGGGTGCAATATGTCCAATCCACACTGAGAAAAGCTGTTGACCTGGAGTATGCTATTCAGTTAGGTTGTACAATTCAAATACAAAATATATGTTCTTCATTTTTTATTAACAAGAAACCAAAGTGAATATTTCAAAGATGACATGTTACATCCAGACTATTAATGGGAAAACAGTAGGCCATAGTTGAAATGTTCATCTATTGCTTAAAGTGTAAAATTTGGTCACTTAATTTTAAATACATGCAAAAGGGACCATCAGGATCCGCTCTATATGCTTGATTTTTTATTGTATTTTGTTTCTTTTTTAATAATTTCTATATTAATTATGGTCAAAAGGTGGAGCAGATGATGATGTTTGTGTCTTAAATGATCCCCCTCTGGCTGCTCCAAACAAATAACTTCCTCCCTATTGATACTCATTCATATTCTGGCTTTTCACAATATGTTAAAACATTTCTTGTAAGTAAATAGTTTGACACTTGCACTATAATTAACTGCTATACTTGTAATCTTTAACTTCTGTTCGCCATATGTTGCCTTGTGTTTGCACATAGTACCATACTCCAGTAATTTCTCTTACCTTAAGGTTCCCGGTATATACCATGTTCTGTAGTAAAAATTGTCACAATTTGCCCCCATGATAGTAGACTATAAACACATAGCAGGGGTTATCCTGGCTCTCTTATGTATGTAGTCCTGCCATTCATGTATGCAGAAGTATGATATATATATATATATATATATATATATATATATATATATATATATATATATATATATATTCCTCATTTTCTGTCACTTGCAGTATTACTTTTTTCATTACTTGTTGCGCTACATTTTGTATTGTTAGTCAAATAAACTGAATCTGAGCCCCCAACTCCCAAGGAACCAGAAGAAATGCTGTCAGCTCAGTGGCCATTAACATTTATTTGATTGTCCATCCACAGGTTCACAGTTCTCTTTCCCAAAGCCAAATACTTTTTTTGGGGTGGGGGGGGGGGTCCCTTTTGTTGCATTTTACTGATTTGCAGTTGTGAACTACCGTGCAAGTAAATATTAAATAAACAAACAAGTTAATTCTACATTGTAAGCCACTTAGCCTGGCTAGATCTGCATAGTGATTCCCATAACTTGCAAACTACTGTTCCTTTTGTCACTTATAATCCAGCAAGGTCAATCTCCAGTATATAAAATGGGATTCCCAATTTCCCAATCACAAGACCAGAGATTTGGTGTAGTATGATAAACTGGGTTGAGTTATTCTGTGGACATGTGGGGTTAAAATGAAGTAATGCTCTGACATTGCAGGATTTTGATTTGGAGCTGGAAGAGTTCGGATCATCAGAGTCAGAATACACTACTGATGAGGACTCTGAGGATGACATGTCAAACTTTGACACAGGACGATCCAGTGCAATGTTTGGCATCACAGAACCATTGGTTCCTGTCAAAGTTAAGAAGGAAGCTGATACGACAAAACACATTGTACGTGCAGAGACAAAGGAGTACCAGGCACCAGTCAATGGCCAGTCTTCAATGGAACTGGCTCTAGTGGGTAAGGATTTTTCTTATAAGTGTTATAGTGTAGCCAAAATCATGTTTCTTAGAAAGAAATTGTCACATAAGTTTGTGTTATCTGTCTTCTTTTTTTTTTTTCTGGGGTGAGGGCTGGGAGGGGGGCTGTAGTAGTATGCTAAAAAGAAATTATTTGCTGAAACTACATGTATTAGTTGTATACATGTAGTCATAATACTGATTACTGTTCTGTCATTTTACATGGATCAACATGCATGAAAAGCTACTACAATGTTTCCATAATGTAAGTGCATGCTCCTATTGATTACAATGTAAGCCAATGGGGATTGCAATGGTTATTCACATTTTCAACTTCTCCAAAAAACAAGCCAGATTCACTTCAAACTTGTGGGAATGAATCTTGGGTGGGTATCTGCTGAATATGTTCAAACAGTCACGCTTCAAGGATTTGTATTGAGAGATCACACACAATAAATCCAGTTGGCTGGCCTAGTCTTGCTGAAGACCCTTTCTTAGTTAATTTGTTATAAAACAAAACAGCTAATGAATATTATAAAAAATAAATAATGGGGCAGTCAAAGTGTGGAGCTGGAACAAGCCAGGTAGCAAAGTGGCCCTGGCAAGGATTGAGTGAAGAAATGGTCTTGTTGGGTTGACCGGGTTCCTGCCTCATCTGTCCGGTGGCGCTGCGGCGCATGTGAAACAACACAAGTCTCAACACCAGCCAACAGGAGACTGAAACACCCAGACTTTGGTACCACAGCTGCCAGCGCAGTTCAGGGTCCTCCAACACTACCTTGCCTGGCTGTAGCCATTCTGAAACAAGTGTTATGAAAAGTATACCTGCATGTTTTGGTCAGCTGTTGCCCAGTGTTAAGATGTGTGTTTTTTTCACATGCACCGCAGCACAGCTAAACAGATGTGGCCAGAACCCAACAAGACCCTTTAATCACTTGATCCTCGCCAGGGCCACTTCGCAGTCTGGCTTGTTCTAGCTCCATGCTATGACCACCCCGTCAGTTATATTTATAATATTCATTGGCCACTTTGCTTAATAACAAATTAACTAAGAAAGGGTCCTAAGCAAGACTATTGGCTGTCCTGCTTCTGTTATTTTTAAATAGAAACAACTTTTATGCTAACTTTGGGAATCTTATGGATAATCTTCGGAAACAGATTTCACTGAACATGTAAACTTTGGATTCAGATTTTCATGCTTATTTATTTCTTTCTTTTTCAACTTTTTGCAATTCAGGACCAATAGGGGAAGACGAATTTGATATAGACAGTGACGAAGAGCGAGACATAATAAAGGAAATCAAAGCAGAGATCACAAAAAAAGTAAAGGAGGAAATGAAGGGTGAGCTTGCTATCTACAAGAGCAAGAAGGATAGGGAAGCAGCCAATGATGCTGCCACGGCTGACGACCAGGATCTGGATGATATTGAACCTGATCTACGTGCTGCTATCATCAAGATGAGGAAACTTGATCGTATCTTGGCAAAACGCATAAAGAGAGAAAAAGCTGTCAAGCGTGAGAGGATTCTGCTGACCAGAAAGTAAGAGAACAGTCTTGTGAAACAATTTAAACTTGCACTCCCAAACTGTAAAAAGGGGATGGATGTTTCAAAGGTTTTCCACTGCATTGTTTTTTTTTTATGAAGAGTTTATTGTTACATGTATAATGAAAAAAATATTGAAAAACAAAAACCCCCAAAGAAAACCAAACATTGTCAATCAGAACTGTACTTGTCAGTGAAATGTGGCATGGTCTCAGTCAGCATGTTTCCATCACAAGGATAGGATGTTGAACCCATTGCAAGAAAATAATAATTGTTTAATTGTAGAGGAACTGATAAATTACACTTTTTGAAATGGTATATTTACAATTTCTCCTGACCCTAAACATGGCTTCCAGGTCAAACCTTTGGACCTGGATTTTCTTAGCCCAACCTATCTGGCACCGCCTGACCCTGGCTGGCCCATGCGATCACCTTCTATATTTGGAAGGATCATACATGTAGATTCATAGACAGGGTCTTAACACTTAATCCTTCTCTCAAAAATACTTTTGGATCTTGTTCCCTGTGAAAACAATGCCACAGAGATGCACAATGTTTTTGAACATCATCACACTCATGTACATTACTTGACAATGGCGAAGTTACTCAGGCATATGTAAAATGGGTGTCTTGGTGATTAGCATCTGTCCATCAAGATATTGCCTTGTCTTGTATGCCAATTGCAAGAAAAGTTGTCATATGTTGTTGGCACTGTCTACATTTAAAGGGAAATGGGTAAATGTGTTGTCCATAATTAGGAGTAGGGTCTTAACTTTCCATCTTGCTCTTTCAAAAGGTTTCAAGCAAAGATTGATTTTAAAAATGTGATTGCTAAAGTATGACGCCAAATTGAGCAAAAGATGTTGGCTATTAAGCACACATGTTCAGTTATGTAGTAGAATGTGTTGGCATATATCATTTTTTATGAACAAATACTGTGGGCTTGGAAGCTGAAAAGGATTTTTTTAATGGAGGGTTAATTTATCAAAAGGATTTGAAACGCGATCATTTAAGTCTGTATTTTGTTGACATGCAGGTTGAGAGAAGAGCTTGCCAACATCAAACCTGATGGTGAAGAGCGTAGAGATGTGAAGGCTAACACTGAGAAGTTCCTGGCACTGGCTCTGCCACCAAGTCATGATGAAGGTGGGTGTAAACTAATGCAGCTTTACCATTACACTTTATTATCAACTTTTTACAGTGTTCTGAAATGGTTCTCCCGAAGGTTGTTATTTTCAGATAAATCACATAGGAGAAAATAAATGGATTTTCAACATAAAGTATAACTTATAACATCCACCAACATCAACATGTGCTGCTATGTTTAAAGTTTTTTTGTTTTTTGTTTTGTTTGCAAAATATACTTGTGCGTTGGTCACTGTATTGTGCAGAAAATGACAATTCATGTCAGGTCACCCAAATTTGTTTGTGCATTGCCAGTGTTGGTAAACAAAACACCTATCCAGAGCTTAAACAGCTGACACTGGCTAAAATTTCATTCTAAAAAGTTCAAATCCAACATGGAAGTGATCTGTGCAATCATTATCGCATTTGACGGTTTTTACCTCAGCTGACTTGTCAGTCAGCTGAGGTTTTGTGAGGGTCCGTCGTCCGTCCGTCATCCACAATTCACATTTTCGACTTCTTCTCAAAAACTGTCAGCCAGATCCACTTCAAACTTGGTGGAGATGTGCCTTGGGTGGGTCTCTACCAAGTTTGTTCAAGTGGTGACGGTCCAGTGATTTTTGGATTTTAAATGAATTTTTTTGTTCTTTTTTGGGTAAATTGTAAAAAATCTTCTTCTCCAAAACGCTCACCCAATTGCTTTGATATCACACAGGAACACTCCCTGGGAGTCCTACTTCTTAATTTGTTCACCAGGTGGCGCTGCAATTTTTTCCTAATTTTTTATGAATTTTTGTGTATTATAGCTATTTTCGACTTCTTCTCCAGAACCGTCCCTTAGATTAAGCTGCAACATGGTGGATATGTTCCTTGTAGAAGGGTCAAACAAAGTTGTTCACTATGTGGGAATGCTGGTGATTCCTGATTTTTAACGATTTTTTCAATTCTGGTACTTGTCGGTCAATGCAGCTTTCCTGTTGATTACTATGGAAGTCAATGGGCATTCTAATGCTAATTCACATTTTCGACTTCTTCTCCAAAACCGTCCTCCAGATTAACTTCAAACTTGGTGTCAATGTACCTTGGGTGGGTTTCCACCAATTTTGTTCAAATGTTCCTGCTCCAGTGATTTTTGGATTTTTAATGAATTTTTTTGTGTTTTTTTTTTTGCACAAATCTTAAAAAATCTTCTTCTCCGAAACTGCTTACCCAATTGCTTTGATATCACACAGGAAGACACCTAGGGACTCCTTGTTGTTAATTTGTTCACCAGGTGGCGCTGCAGTTTTTTTTTCTAATTTTTTATGAATTTTTGTGTGTAATAGCTATTTTCGACTTCTTCTCCAGAACCGTCACTCAGATTAAGCTTACACGTTGTAGATATGTTCCTTATGGAAGGGCCAAACAAAGTTGTTGACTATGTGGGAATGCTGCAGATTCCTGATTTTTAATGATTTTTTCAAGTCTGCTCCTTTGGGGTAAATGCACCTTTCCTATTGATTACCATTTAAGTCAATGGGCATTCTAATGCTAATTTACATTTTCGACTTCTTCTCCAAAACCATCATCCAGATTTACTTCAAACTTGGTGGCAATGTACCTTGGGTGGGTTTCTACCAGGTTTGTTCCAATGGTCATGTTCCAATGAATGTTGGATTTTTTTATGATTTTTTTTTTTTTTTCAAAAATCTCTACAAAAGTTTTAATAGGAAAGTTTAACATGGGAATTTCTTGTAATGATCATAACTTTAATAAAATTGACCAGATTTACTTCAAACTTGGTGGGGATGTGCCTTGGGTGGATCTCTACCAAGTGCGTTCAAATGGTCACGCTCTATTGATTTTTTTGATTTTGTATGAATTTTTTTGTTCTTTTGGGGGGCAAACCTTAAAAATTCTTCTCCTCTGAAACCGCTCACCCAATTGCTTTGATATCGTACATAGAGACTCCCAGGGACACCTAGTTCCCAATTTGTTCACCAGGTGGCGCTGCAACTTTTTTATGAATTTTTTTGTAAGGTTTTGCTGAAATGTGATGGATATATTGTTGTGGAAGGGTCAAACAGTTGTTTACTAGGTGGCACTGCTTTGGATTCCTGATTTTTAAGGATTTTCATTTCGGGTACTTATCGTTCAGTGTAGCTTTCCTATTGATTACTATGTAAGTCAATGGGCAATCTAATGCTAATTCACAGGACAACTGACACAAAATTTACTGTTTACTTGATAACTTGAGATCTGTTTTGAGTTAGCTACACATGTTAATTATTCTGTATGAAGGTCATGCTGAGACAGTACATGAATGACCTTGACCTCGTTTGTGGGGTCACAGTGCAACATACATGAATTTTACTCTTCATTATAACTTGAGAACTACTTGAACTTTGATGTTGCACATGTAAGTGTTCTTCTATAAAGGTCAGTCTTACTCAGAACATGGTGTCCTTGATCCTTTCCCAAGTTCCTAGAGCTGCAAGTGTGATGAATGTCAAGATCAGCTGAGGCACGGGCAGTTCACACAGCCCTCTTGTCAGATTGATATGTTTGGTTCTTCTCAATGATACCCAGGAGGTGCACCCAACTAATGGTAAAGTCAGTCAAATTCTGTATATATGGTTGATATGAGCTAGATAAATGTACAAATATCAATGTTAAGTATTTGCAGAAGCTCCTCACTGAATAATTATAATGTGGTTAATTGTTACCCAGTCATAAGAGAAAATTGTGTGTGACAACTGAAGAGGAAATAACTTCTCATGTTGCATTCCACCATGTCTGTCAGGTATTAATTTTGTTTATTTGTGGAGGTACTTTTCCTGTTAATTTGTTCACCTACAAGCAAGAAAAATGCACTGTGTTTGTGTGGAAAGTAAAGTCAAATATGCATGCTAATAGACATGATGGCTGACTGTGCTACGATGAATCTCCGTCAGGCTTATGAATTAATGACTGATATGTATGTATCCTTAGTTAGGAGCAAGAAGTGAGGGGGTATGCACATCTTAACTCGCCTAAGGCCTAAACAAAGACATTCTTCTGAATAACGGCAGCAACCACATTTCAGCGGATCTATAGCTAGCTTCACACGATGGTCACCAGTGTCCTTTTCTCCTGTATACATCCCTGGTAATGGGCAATGAACAAGATGGTGAAACACATGTAATTGACATTACAAGAGAAGCAATGATATTTGCTCTTTTTACAATTTTAATTGAAATTAAAAACAAATGGATTTTTTTAGTACCTGACATAGACAAATTATGCTCTGTCATTGTGGTTCCCTTGCAGAATTATTACCCCTACCTGCTCCTCCTGTCTACACAGAGACATCTTTTGTGGATGAAGGTTTGAAAGAGTCAGATATAACTGTGCATTCATTGGTTGCCTGAAAATATGTGACACCCATTTTGGCATTCTCTTATACTAGTGTTGCTTTGTTTCTTCTTTTCACAAGCATTTCCAGAGAATGCCTGCAGCCAGGGCAATGTACAAACACATGAACACCTGCTATTGTACTTCTTTTATTTATGAGTATGCTCATTTACCTTGACCAAATGTCTCTTTTTACACATATATTTTATGAAAGTACAGAAGCAAACATGATTTAGAAATATATGGAGAAAACTGTGTTCTTTAACTATTTCAAATACATACTCCGTACTTATACTGCATAACCGTGTTGATATGGCACTCGCTAATAACTACCTCCATTGAACCATTCTTTTTTGAGAATGGGGATTTGGTCAAGTAGATATGTGCGTTTCCCATTTCAGCTAGGCGACTGGTGCCAAAGGCTGCATGTTCGAGTCCTGCTCGTTCCAAACATAAAATACATATTTTCGGCATTTCCTTAATGCTGGTGGATTTAAGTCCCCAATTCTGAAAATAAATGCCGACTCAGTACTTATACTGCATAACCGTGTTGATATGGCACTCGCTCATAACTACCTCCATTGAACCAAACTTTTTTGAGAATGGGGATTTGGTGGAGTGGATATGTGCATTTCCCATTTCAGCTAGGCGACTGGTGCCAAAGGTTGCAGGTTCGAGTCCTGCTCGTTCCAAACATATATTTGTGTATTGTTCAATGTGTAATATTTGTAAATCTGATGTCAGTCACTTTTGATTTTGTTTTACACAAAAGGAAATTTGTTTTAATTCATGGTATAAGTAACCAATGTGGAACAATCACTGAATGTGAGTGTCATTACCATTGAGTATGTCTCTAAACACTCCAGTATTATGGGCAAATGTGCATGTATTTGCTTTCTCTCTGCCACTTTTCTTATTTCAACACGGACAAGTTTCACCATACAGTCATCAATGCATGTGCCAATGCAGAAATGTTCAAAGTGTTTAGCAGTTACAATAATTCCAGTCAGGATGTGCATGATAAGTTATAGGGACACAGGTTGATTTGTTCCTGGAAAATTCCTTTATTAATTTAATTGCATGTTTGGCTATGATTTAAAAGAAGTGATGCATAAAAGCATGAGGAAAAATACATACTGGTCAGGGTTTCTGCAAGTCGTGGAGAAGTATTTCCACCAGGTTGTTTTTCCCAAAAATTGTACAAATTGAATGTGCTCATGTTATGGATGCACCACAGGGATAGAGTTTGTACGGCAAACAGACAGATGGCCAGAAGGGAAATCCTTGGTTCTACATATTATGCTTATAAAGTACATGTGGTGCCATCTGATGAGAGAGAAATTTATTCCCTTCCAGAGATAGTATTGACGCTGGCCTATCCCCCATCATGACGTCATTCAAGGCTGCATTCCTGCAGGCAGTGGATCTGATTTACACATATACCATAGGATTTCAGTGCCATCAAGCAGTTGTCAGGAACTGTTTCCCAACTGAAACCAAGGCCTTCAGTCCTGGCCAAGACTTTGTTGGATGAACTCCGTGGCTTTGTCACAGCCATTGACATTATCACATTCAATTTATACCATGATTTTGGGACAGAACAACCTGAGCGGAGGACTTCTCCAAGGCAATTGTCCAAAGCTGCAAATTTGTCAAATTGAAGCCCCAGCCACCTATTTTTTTGTGGTGGAGCGACAAATTTTAGAGCTAGTTTGAGGTGAAACACTGGAATTCTCAGGTTTCGGGGAAGCCCCCGAAGACCTATGTCAACTTCATACAATATCATGACTACTTTTGTTGACATTTAATTGCCCTCTTACAAACAGCTCCTGTGTGCTCATTGTGGATGTGTGCAGTGGAGAAATTATATATAGATGTATTTTGACATTCAAAGCAGCATGTGTGCTGTATAAATATGATGTATAATTTTAGACTTATAGTTTGTTGAAACAGCTGCTAACAAGGTTGTGACCCGTTTTGACTTTTGGCACTGTTTGTTCTGTGTATGTAAAAAAAAGACCTAAACTGCTTTATGAAATCAATGATTTTGAATTGAAGGATGTTGCTGAAGAATGGACATGCATTAATTTGATTTCAACAATGCCACTATTGCCCCACTAGAATACAAGGACATGTACATGTATTTCCATCGGAGGGTAGAGGGTGTTTCAGGTAGGACCATACTTTTCAATCAAATTGGAAAGCTTGTGTTTTATGGGACATTCCCACAGGATGACCAGCATTTGGTCAGCATGTATCTCTAGAGTGTCGTGCCACTGAGGGGCTGAATGTACTCACAGCATATTTTGCTGACAGGTGTATCACTGACCGTACAGGAAGAGACCAGTCCTGCAGTGACTCCTGTCTTCCAGACACAAGTACTAGATCAAGACTTAAACAGGCCTCCAAAGCAGGAGGAAGCTTCTGGACAAGAAGGTAAAGTTGATATGTAGTGTATGGTCCAGTGAAAGAGCAGTACTTACCCAAGAATTAGCTTTACTTATTCTGTAATGTTACATGTACACGTTTTTTGTTTTTTTTTTACCCTGTCATGAATTAAATTTTTTTTTAAGTGTGTGTCAAACTGATATGGACCTAAATTTAAAAAAAAAAAAAAAAAAAAAAATTGTCTACCTATTGATTATTATCAATTGATGCTTGTGAACTTGAGATTGGAAAATCTGGATTTGTCTTACTGGGTAGCTTAAATGGGGCAGCTTTATGAACCTAGAAAAATGATTTGTGAGTTTGAGATTGGAAAAGCTGGATTTAATTTATTGCCAGCTGGGTAGCTTAAATGGGGGCAACTTTCCAAACTTAGTAAAAATTTAGCTGAGGAGAATTTCTGAAGTTGAAACCCTTGATGGCTGGTAATGAAGTAGTCATAGCTATGACAGTCTGTAGTCCCGTATTGACTATGTGTGCTTACTGGTAGCAAAGAAACTAGTCTTGTTTAGTCTTATGGGGCCTGTGCAGTGGTCAGACATTTCACTAGTGATGTAGAATTTTTTACTGTGATCCCAGCAGATGAAGGTAGTCGGGCAACATCCCTGCAGAGTGATGGGACAGGGACCACAGGCACCAGCAGTATGTCTGGGCAAAGTAAGGAGGGCAAGAGGAGGAGGAAGAAAAATAAAAACTTTATAAAGAGAAATATGGAGGTGAGTGGATGTGTAGTGTTAATGAGGCACTCATTGTACATTTTCACGCAATTCTAACTCTAAATTTCAAATAAGATTCAACTTTGCTCTTGCTATTTCATTTTTGCTGAATGTGCGATGCATTACGCAGGTACACCTGAACCCGGCCAGGTGCAGAAAGTCAGAAAACTTCTTACTTACTTGATGTGATACACCAAAATGTAATGACATACATATGTACAGAGTTATATAGCAATTTTCTTTTAATGCTCCTTTTTTTCTACCACTGTGGATGTAAAAATATATAAACAGGTATCTGTATACAAGTGAATTTTTAATTTGGACTGGAAAAAAAAATCCAGGCAGGGAAATTTTACCCCTAATTTGAATTTTGGTATGAAATGGGTTGTCGCATAATTTGAAAAGGCAAACTGTGCATATTTGTAAAGAGGGTATTATGAGTGTACTAATGCTTACTTTGTCTGGCCATGGTGCTGCTAATAGCTGGCAGCGGATGCAGCCAATACCATAGCTATGACAGATGATGAGAAGAAAAGACTGGAGGACTTACTGGGAGACCTGGAAGCCCTACCAGAAATCCCTGAGGAGGAAGATGTCCAGGTGAGTACCTTATTAACCATATATTCCTGGCTGGTTCACTATGCTAGACTCCAATCAAGTGGGTAGGTGTTTTGGCTGATGATTGGGTGGCCCTTTTGCGCTGTTAATGATAATAAAGTATAGCTTGGTTGTCTGCTGACCTTGTTGTTGGTGATTTTTACTTTGAAAGTTGTAAAATAATGTCGAAGAAATAATGGTAGAGCAGCTTGAAATAATTTGGATTAAACATTAATATAGCCTGTGTTTTTCAAACTTAAAACCAGCTGCACCAAAAAGAAAAGGAAAAAAAAAGAAAAGAAAAGAAAAAAAAGAGGGATTAACACTATCAATACACTGATACAGTAACAATATATTTAAAACTTTTTTTAAAGTCCCCAGATCTGACGGTGGCTTTGGTGGTAAGTATGTGTACAGAAGTACCTGCTCTTTTGTGATCACATTTTGTATGAACCCAAACTGGTTATGTGGCAAGTAAAAGTACAAGAATTTTGGGTAGGAATTCTGTCTCCCAACAATGGACCACACAGCAGGTGGTCCTGTAATATCAGTCACCTGTTGGAACATATTTCAGCATCAGTTTGTGACACACACAGATTTATATACACAGATGCATGGTGATACGTGCATCAGGATACACATAGGTGAAAGTGATCACAGTTGGTAATTCACCTCACATGCACAGCACAATGCACAAACATGGCAAACGAGACTACAACAAACCTGGTTACATTTCATTGTGAATGAAATATTTTGGGAAAGGAACTGGTTGGTCGCTTGGTTGACCCAAGGCCCTTGCTTTTTCCAGCCCATAGTCATCACCCTTCGAAGAAAAGTTTGGCATTTAAAGGTCTAATTTTGATGCAGTGCAACAGAACTTTCCTTTCTCAAAGAACTTGGCATTGAAGGTCTAGCTTGCAGACCCATTTCTTTATAGTCAAGGCACTTGAATTATTACTTTATTTTACAAAAGTTTGTCTTTTTTGAAATTGTTATCAGTTCAAGTATGTTTATTTTATTTGCAAGTTAAAATGGGAAACATTGAGAACACAACCCATGTTTACATTGGTGCAAAGTTTTGCACTTTACAGAATCTGGTCTTATTTTTTATTGCATGACAAAGCATCTTGTCTATCTGTCTGTCTGTGTTCTATATTTTTGCTCTTTGCTTCCACACTGTTACATATACAGTGATCCCCTCCTCTTGTAAGGCTCCGGCGAAAAGATGCCACCCCCTCTAGAAAGGTCACTTCTGTGTGCAGCAGTGACATTTTCTTTACATTTACCCCCTCAACAGAAGCCACTCCTCTTAAAAGGCCACAAATCGGGTGCATTTAGTATGGCCTTATAAGAGAGGGACCACTGTGTACAGGATCTGTACAGTAATTCAGCAAACCAATACATATTTAAACTTGGGAGTCTTGAAGAAGCAAGTACTTTATGGACCTTGTTGAATGATTTCAGAGTTTGACTGAAAACAAAGGTGTTACAGTTTTGCTATAACAAGGTTATCATTAGGGGTGAATTGTATTTCAGATATGACAGAATCATAAAAATAATGTATGGTTAATCTGACTAGAACAGCGGTGAAGTACAGTACATTAAAGCCAGAAGATGTCTGCAGTGTTACATTGTCTTATCTTGCAGGAGACGTCCAATCCTTACCAGGTGTGTATGGTCCCTGGGGAGGGGTTCAGGCCACCCCAGGATGAGGCAGCACGCTTGACAGCCATCGATGCCAGACTGAAAGCTTTACTGCCTGCAGAGGACTATGAATCTATCTCAAGCACTCCACAAAACCCTCAATCTCTACAGGTACACCGCAAGTTATGCAAAACAAAAAGGCAAAGCTAGATGACTTTAACAATGCTAGTTCATGTGATGGTATAGATTAACATGTGGATTAAGATTTCATAACTTGTGCGGAATTTATGAGACAATAAATAATGGAACCTTCATCAAAAAAAAAAAAAATGTTTGCATTTATAATTAAGATTTATTGATGGTGTCTATTTACTATGTTTGGAGTTTTCAAGAAGGTGAATGTTCTCAGCAAAACTGGACTGCATGCACCTGGGACATTTGTGCTGATGTACTATGCTTTCAAGTAAAACCTGCAGTGATGATGTTTATGATTTTATTTATCATTGCATTTCAATATTTCAATGTTATTGCAATAAAATATTCATATAAAACTCCTTAAAATGATGTATGTTGTAGTTTGGATGGGCATTGGATGCTAGGAATAATAAAGATGAAAGCCAGGTTTGTTTGATGTGTAACCTAGGAACATGATAGTTATTCATTCTGTTGTTGAGGTTACCTTGGTGATTGGGATGTCTAGTTGTTTATATGATATGCCTTTTTATGCTGCATGCATTTTTAGAACTTATGTTTTGCACCTATACCTCGATCATATATGTTTTACAGTAAAAATCGCATCATCTCCATGCTCAGATATGAAAACTTATGTATTACATATATCTGGACTAATAATGTAAACATTTAGTAGTATTAAACTGAAGGTACTCCACTCAATTTTTTGCATAATTTAAATAAGAAACTGTCAAAACAGACATATATAAGTATGACTGAAGTACACAGGCATCAGATTACAATAGCAAAACTTGAGACTGAATTGTGAAAATGATAGATGCAGGTAAAATTTAGAATGTACACAAAAGTGAGTTCTTAAATTTCTGTAAATCAGTATTACAGTACATTATTTGTAAAACAGCATTAATATATGTTTGTGATTCCATACAATCTGATGGACATTGTGTAGCACCACTGTGTATTAAATGTGCTTAACCAACATGCATGCGGGTGTTAAACTGTATTACATAAATGTGTATAGTGCCAACCGGAAAGTTGTGTTTCGTATGTACTGTCAAATTGTATGATTGATTTTTATGTGGAAATGCTGGGTGATATTTTTTAACAGGAAAAAATAATCCATATATCACAAGAGCTTTTAATTTTCCAGTGCACTTTTCTAAATTTTTGTTAAATTCTAAGGTTATAAGGTTTAGGTTGAGAGTCAGACATTAAGCATGTGAGTGATCCATGTGTTAGTATGTGAGTGATCCATGTGTTAGTAGTCATGCAGTGACTTGTGTCACAATGTTTGAAGCTATGATCAGAATGCTGGGGTGTGAACTGATACAATTACAGATCAAATATTTAAAAGTTCTGGTTGGTCTTTCTGGCACTGTGTTAATTTTTTTCTGATTTGCTGATAAAGTGGCCCCAATTTAAGATGTACAGATAATTGCATATCTTAATTTTTCATTTCAATAGGAAAACAAAACAAAAAAAACTTTCAGTCCATCACAAAACATACCTTGTGGATACTCAGTGGTTTTGGCATTGCCTGGCAAGTCATGCTGTAGCTGTCCATGTCCCAGCAGCAGACTTGGTCGGCATTATGAAAACCACTTAGAAAACAATGGTTATTGAAGTATGAAAGTAGCTAAGGTACTGAGCAATTCTGCTTACATCTGAAGTGTATCTAATTACTTGCTGATTTGCTGCAGTTATTTTGGCGTTACTTTTTTTTTTCCATTGGTTACACATGAATTCTTAATCTTTACTCAGTCCATAATTGTATCAGACCAGCTTGCACTGTAAATGTGTGTGTAGTTAATATAATGTATGCATGAAAGAAGTATTCTTCCACATGTATGAAAAGCTTTATCTACTGGGTGTTACGTGTCACTGCTATTATATATGACCTATTATGTCATTGTATTCCTGTTTTGTTTGCGGCATTTGCTGCTGCATTTATCCACCAGCTTTCAGTTTTGGGAGATGCGCAATAAATAATTTCAAAAAGAGTTTCAGTGAATATGGGTTCAACAGCAATGTATGCAGGAAGATGCACATGAAATACACATAAAAGCAAAAATTTCTCCGTATTGTTTTTGCGGGGGGGGGGGGGGTGTAGCAGCAGGTTGCCACGCTATTTTGTCGATGGCCCTTTTTATTTAGTTTGATCACAAAGTCTGGATAAGAATCTGCTAATCCTATATCAAAACTTTTGTACATGTATGGCTATCTGTATTTTCAGAAAGAACATGAACTCAGTGAATGTGTTTATGATCAGAAAAATATAGTTGATAGGTTGGATATCATTTTATAATTTGATCATCTCTTGATGAAAACAACAGTCTAATTGTTGGCTGTACGAAATTAAAAATGGGGACACTCCAACTCTACACATGAGGGTGTTTTCTATGGCATTGGCTTTCAAACACGAAGTTGTTTCATCAGTGTCCTCAATGATATGTACCTTATTTTCTTTCTTGAGCATTACAAATACCAGCGATCACACCTGCACCAACAATGAATAAAACCGAGCATATGAAATGAATTGGAAGTAAAGTACAGATGAACAAGTCAGATAAAGTCCCTCAGCTCTGCAACATAAAATCAAGGAGTCCACAAAGCTGTAAGCTTCTTGATAGAGTAGATATTCTCTGAGTGAGAGAAAGTCCTGTTGGAAAGCTAATGTATATGTTAGGCATAATGCATTGAGGTACCAGTCTGGTCTTGAATTGCAGGTACAGTACTGTTGTACCCTTCTGCAGGGATTCCTCCATTAAGAGATCCCCCTTTGCTTTGGAGATCTATAGATCTATTGCACAGTCCCAATCTTGTTCATTCTTCATATGTGAGACTGCCTGTTTTAAAATATCGCACCCACCCTTTTTATTGGGGGGTGGGGGGTGGAAGACAGGAGAGGGTGCACTGTAGATGTGGTCTTTTAAGAAAGGGAACCGCCCTTGCCTTGGAGATCCATTGCACTGTCCTAATCATGTTCATTCTTCTGTGATATCACCTCTTTTGAAAGACACCCGCCTCCCACTTCTGTTTTTCTTTTTTTGTTGTCCACTGTGGATGGGTGGTCTTTCAAGATAGCAATATCTGTACAAGATGTTTCTCCTTGTTGTGGTTGTAGATCATAGGTTTGACTGTACCCATCTTTTTATCCCTGGCGTTCTTAAACTGGCCCAAACCAGCCAGATGTCAAATGTCATCTGCTTTTTTTTTCCTGTCTTGTTTTTGTTTTTGTTTTTATGTCATCATGTTTGAGAAATGTAGATGATGCCTATGAAAATAAGCATCTTTAGGTCAACAGCTTACCCTGGTGAAAGGGTTATACAGAGCTTTTTGATGCGATCAGATGTCCTGAGAAATCATATGTATGTTGAGACATTTGCATTCTACTCTGACCCCCTCCACCACCTGCATAAAGAAAATACAATCCAGCTTAGCTCTTTGTACAGTATATTAAAGTGTTTATTTCTGCAATCTGGTGCTCATAAATCCCGTGTTTAGACATAATGTGACCAAAATGTGTTGTGATATTTTGAAAATTATCTATTGCAATTTTTTACCTTTAAATGCTTGCAAGTGCGTGTAGAGAAGGGTAAGTGTACAAAGTACTGATCAGGATAAAAAGCTTACAGTCAATAACTTTTTGTTTTTATGCTTTGGGTAGGTGGGATTGTAATGCAAGAAGGAACATTACTCTGTCAGTATATAAATAGGTAGAATTGAAGACTACTTGTGTCAAGAAAAAATTACAAGAGTTTCCACAACCAGCCTCATATGAAGTTAAGAGATGTTGTTTATGTCCATGAGGTATGACTCAGAGTAAGAAAATGAATTATTCTTCTTGAGCCAGCAGTCAGACGCATTCACTCACGTGGACATACATTCGGCACTTGATGTTGACAAGCTGGGTGAGGGGGCACTGAGGGACGTGAAGGGGGAGCGGGCTCTTCAGGAGAGGCTGCACGACATTGAACAGGAGCTGGGACTTCTGACGTCTGCCGTGGAGATGGAGGTAATACAGCTACTTCTGGTGGCTTGACTATGGTTAACTGTAATGAAATTACAACTGAGGGTGCTGTGGTCTGGTGAAAATTATGTCGTGCTAACTTGACCAGAGGAACCACCACTTGGAGCATGGTCAGCTGTGGTTTAGAGCTATCCAAAATGGTAGTTAAGATAGAAGTGTTGAAGTGCATAGATGAAAACAAAATCTTGTGTTTGTTGAAAGAGAACTATGATCAAATATTTGAGCCCTGTTCATGAATTAATGTTCCATATTTTGGGTTAACAGGGCTTAAAGATGACTGTGATTGTGTCATGCTGCAACAAAACTTTTTTTTTTCAATCAACGTTGACCAGAGTGTGATGTGAACACAGTTGTAATGTATCTACATGCATTAGTAACAAATAGTAGAATCTGTTCCTATTGCAATACAGAGCTGTGCCAGAACAAAACTTGCTGTTGAACACCCTATCCATAATTCTTTACATAATAGCTCTCTGTAGACTGAATCTAAATTGCGTGTACAGTGTACCTACTTGTAGTTTGTATTTTTTCTCACTGTGCTTCATGACAGTGGGAATATCACCACATTCTGTATGTTGTTTCAGATTGAATCTCCCACACTGACAGAGGGACAGCTTCAGGACCTGCTTGATCAGTGTGCCAGGACCATGTCCCGTGCTACAGCAGAGACAGACACCCTGGCTCAGTCCAGCAGGTGAGTCTTGTGTACTCCAACAGGCAGACCTGCTGAAACACTTTTTTTTTTTTTTGGTGGTAATTTAACAATTTAAATGTAGTTGCAGACACAGGCAAATTTTGTGAAATCTGAACCACCCTATTCAGTAAAGAACTTTTAAGAGGAGATACATGTACATTGCAATTAGCAGAGCATCTTGATTGTGTTTGGCGAAATCAGAAAAGTGTACACTTTCTAGTTCCACTGGATGCCCTTTTGTGGAAATTAAAAAGAGAGAGAGAAAAAAAAAAGAAAGATGAAATTGTGCACTGTTTTGGACTTTCTATGAGTCTTTAATAGGTGAAACACGGACAGGGAGTCATAAATACATGATGTCAAATATATAATGGGAAACTACTTTTGCAAACACAGGTCATTGAAGAATTGTTGAGATGCTATAAATTTTGGAGTTTTCTTTTTTTTCCCAAACTGTAGAATCATGTTTAGCATATATCCCCAAAAATCAGGACAATTGGAAACTGTAGCAACATAGGATGTCCAGAGAGGTAAATTACATGTGACACCACTTCCAGTCAACAGCCAGTAAGCCAATCAGTGAGGTTAGATTTGTTTGACCACCAGGTGGCTCCACTTGTAAAGAGCTAGATACCAGGCCCTAAGTTACCAGTGGCACCATCTACAACACACATCCTACATAGGTTGCATCCAATAGGACGGACTGCCAGCAGCTCTTACCACCTGTCTGTAACTCTGAGCACTCAACATGTTCTATTTGTTCCAGATCTAGCACTACAGAGGTGTCCCGTGCCAGTATTTATGAAAACCCACCTCACCTTCCAAACGATGTGTTACAACAGCTGTTGGCTGAGGCCAGGAGCTCCATGTCTCACAGTCGAGCCACCTCTCAGCGGGAAGGGGAGACCACCAGAACAGAAAATAATGGTGCATGATTTTTTTAGTGACAGTTCTTGCAAAGATATGTGTTTTACCTTGAGTGGAAATATATATATACATGTATATACATATACATGCACACACACACACACACTTTGTATTTGCAAGTTAAGTACAAATATACATGTAGTCATTGTTTCTGAATTACAAGCCTGTAATAATAATAATGATAATGATAATGATAATAATAATAATAATAATAATAATAATAATAATAATAATAATAATAATAATAATAATAATAATAATAATAATAATAATAATAATAATAATAATAATAATAATAATAATAATAATAATAATAATAATAATAATATAATCAGTTTATCTCCTTCATTTAAAATGAAGATTTCACAAATTCAAAGTTGTCCAGATTGCAGCATGTTTTGGGTGCAATTTCTTTGTCCAATTAATATGTAGAAGTTGAACCTCACATTTTTTGAGAAATTGGTGGGAAAAGTTTAGGCTTCATGGCCTTTATAGAGTCTGTACCCTTGTAAAGTAGATCACATCCATCCGTCACAAAACATACGTATCATCATGATACTTTTAATAAATGATATTACTACTTTGTAGGAGACCTAGTTCTGGAATCGATAAATGAAGAAAAGATACAAGAGTTGCTGATGGACTCAAGAACCACTTCAAGGTCAGGATCTCGGGCAAGTGCTGGTGCACTGACAAATGGTGCCCCAGGGCAGATTTTGAACCGTGAACGGGCCTCGGTGCCCAGCGTTACTGGTAACAGAGGTATCTCTGTGTGGAAGTCAATGGATGATGATGAGGTAGAACGCAAACCATTTTTGCCTGAAATTAACCCTAAAGGCATGTTAACACAGAGACCAAATAACCAGAGACTGAATAATGAGGATGGACTGAGTTCAAGGTCAAGCACCCGTACCTCTGCCATAATGGTACGAAACAGCCTATCAGAGGCAGGGGATGCAGTGGACAGTCAGTCATGTGACCAGCCAGAGAATGCCACCACCCCTCATCCCCCTAATGGTGGAAAACGAACAAATAGTGGAGGTAAAAGCCGAACTTTCTCCCCCGCTTTCACAAAGAATTCCTTTGACTGAAAATGATAACTATTTGGGGGGAAAAAAGAAATAAAACTGCTAGTCATCATTATTCTCAGAATGCAAGAATGTTTCACTTTGTTTCTGCTTGTATTATTTCAGAAATGTCACTTTAACGTAAAGGCTTGTATTTGGATACATCAATACCATCTGATCTGTGATACAGTGTATGTGTACATACTTCTCTTTGAATTGCTGTTCCTCACAATCTGGTTTACATGGGTTGCACACTATTGGCCCTGGGAGAGCAAATCTTGTCTGAGACAAAATATCAGATAGAAAGATGTATTGCACAATATATGATAGAAATACAAATATGCACGTAGATATCAGTCAATAGGGAGGGTAAATATCACGTTTATTTAATAACACTCCATTATTATTGGCACCAGCAGCTAGTTACTTGTTACATGTATGTGCATAAGGAAAGCATCACAAGTGTTGATCTAGGTCCAAACTTCGGGTAAAAATTGTTTCATGCAGAGTAACTTAGTTTTTTAAATAAGCTGATCTGCTATGTGCACCCATGCTTAAAAAAATGCCCCATTTCTGATGTACAAGACCTTTTTTTGTTGTTGTCAAGATTACATGACATGGGAGTGCAGAAGAGAACACGTACAGAAGGACTTTCATGTGTTCATTATTATGAAGATAGTTTACAACAGATGGCGCCACTTATTTATACCAGGACTTATTGCAAGTGTAGCTGCATGGGGTTTATTTGCTCCTGGGGCTATTAGTGGACAAGAAACATGAGAAGGAGATGTAATGGAGTAGTTTAACCTTATGATTTAGTAGCGTCTCATATTTCCTGCTGTATTAACCTTTGTTTGCTGAAAATCAGAGCAGTAGTGCCCAACTAAATTATCATTTTAATTCCAATTTTAAAGTATTTGTAATGATTCTGTTTTCCTCAATTCTAGTATCAGCATATCTATAGCCATTTTTCTGACACAAAAGTTCTGAAATATTAAAAAAGTATGTATATTTCATAGTAATTTACCTGCTATTGCAACAGAAGTGTTCAGAATTTAGGTCTATCGCTAGGGGTGACTTCACTTAAATTATGTAAGTATAAGATAATACAGTACAAGAAGACATAAGAGATATGACTAAGTTTTCATGCGGGCAGATGATAATTGTTATATTATAGTTTCAGTGATGGGCAATCTCTGTGAAAACTCTTTTTATTGGTTAACCAGATATTGTACAATGCTGTCAAAAACATGATTCAGTTCAAAAACTGCTTGTATTAATACAAAGTGGAATGGATGGTTGCCTAATGTAAATATGAATGTATATGACAGAGTATTTGTAAATATTTTGCATTGTAAAAAAATGGTTTTAGTTTCAGAATTGAGGTAAATAATTATACTGAGTGTTGATTACAGTGGTTACAGTGGTCCCTGTCTCAAGAGACCCCCCCTAGGACAGGGAGCACTGTACTTGTTCATTGACATACTACATGTGATGACGTATCTCTGTGCTGACAGTAGGAATCTTTCAGTATCAGACTAGTGGGTTTACATGTTCAGTTGGGTGAAGTGAACATTTGTTGATGAAAACATTTCTTGCCTCTTAAAATTAGGGGTCCATTGCACAAACAAAAGAATGTTGAAAATGCCTCAATGTGTCATGTCTGTGTATTATATGGTATGATGAAATGCATGGAAAGTACATTCAAAACATTCCACTCAGCCAGAAGGTTCAACAGCAGACTGTGAGGGTCTTCTCAGGAATATTCTTTCTGGCCAAATCAACCAATAATGCCTAGATGTAAATTGTGTCTGATTGGATGGTAACACTTAATAGTTTGTTGATAGAAAACATTCTTGTGGTAATTGCCAAGAAGGCCTCTAATGACAGCATGTGGTAGGTCAACAGCTTTCTGTGGCATGGTTTGGGTGCATTGCACCCAAACCACACCAAGGGAAGGTGCTGGTTCAGTCTGGTTATAAACCAGGAAATGCTTCAGGATTGTTGCTTCATGTTGACATGAATTCTGAATCTTCACACTGATGATGACCTTTCATGCTCAGTCACTTATTTTCAGTTTGATTGGTTTTGTTCATATTGACTTATCAAAAATAAAAGGAATACAGTGTTCTTGCTATGCTTAAAAATTTGAGCATGCATTTGAAAGCTTTTACTCTAGCCAAAACCAGAGGTCCGCCAAGTTTTGGTTTTGCAACTGATGTATAATTATTACTTCACCATGAAATTAAATGTAGCCAAGGGTGCATTCACAACAGTAAGGTGAGTGTATCTGAGGCTTTGGTTTATGGCCTAAACTACAGTTGACATGTATGCATGCATTTTGAGTACATATAGGATAGTGTTTAGTGTAGAATTGCACAAGATTTATCCACTCTACAATATAAGATCTTTTCAAGTGGTCAACCTGTTACGGTTCATGGTATATTTAATTTTTAGACGAGTGACTTCAAGGGTTATTCTACTCTGTTCTTCAACCAATTTAGATACATAGTGTATCAAATCCATGTTTATTGCTTTGCACATCATCATGATCCCTGTATAAGTGTCTGTGAATTTTTTTTTAACAAGAAGAATGCCATTTATATTGAAATCCACATATGAAATAAGAGTGAAACCTGTATCTTGTACGTGTTCATTATATGCACAGAAACAGTTATAGGTGTACACCCGAAACATATCAGAGCTGCTGTACTTTTGTAACTTCAAGTATAAAGGAATGAACATGTACAGTACAGAAAGAACTTTTAAAAAGTTATTCATTAAAGCAAATCATGGTTATTAAATTTGAAACCTTCTCTGGATACAGATATTTGCTACTTTAATTTCTTTGGAGTTGAAAAATGCAAGACACATATTTGTGAACAATGATTGAAACATATACAGTGGTCCCTGTCTTCAGAGGTCACTCCAATGAGAGGCCATTTGGCTGAAAGGCCACTTTTGGCAGGTTCCTGTTGCTATCTTTTCCAGTTTATTGTACCTCTAATGAGAGATCACCTGTCTTGAAAGGCCACTTTTGAGCCCTCGTTTGAGGCGGCCTCTCAAGACGGGACTACTGTACTTGCAGGAAGAAAAAAAATATGTGAATGAACAGTGTTCCCTGCTTATAACACCAAATATGATTTTAATCTAGACACTTACATGGTTTGCTTACTTATTTACTTAGTGTGAACCAGATGAGGAGTTGAACTGGAATCAAGAAATCCTTGCATTGACCATTAGACATTGTGCATTTTCTGTTGTTATGGTGCTGATACTTTTATGTTGATGTCTTGTTCCTATAATTTGCTGGAGCAATGTAAGCTAGCTGATGCATTGTTCATATAATATTTTGTGTGTGTGTGTGAATTTTGCGCTGAAAGGTAAATAAAAGGACATGTATTAAAAGATATGTTCTTGTTCCTTTGTCAGACATGTAGCAGTGCATGCACGAGTCAAGCTAAATATTTGTAAAGCAAACTGCACCAAATGCATTCCTGCATTATATCTCCCCATGTACCCATGGCGGGATCTACTCTTTTGCACCCATTTCTCCTCCTCCTCCTCTTGGTCCTCCTCCTGAGCTAGGGCTTTCATATTGCACAGAATTAGAGCTTTCATATTGCACAGAATTAGAACCCTCTATAAGGGTTCAATTAAGTTTGAACATGAGTGACCTTGACCCTATTCTCAAGGTCACAGAGCCACATTAGTGAATTCTACAATACATCCATGTGAACGAGATAACTCTGGAAGTTTTGGAGCTGGGGATTTAAGTCATATTTCACAGGACCCTAAGGTTAACAACTGGCAAGGACACATGGGGAAACATAATTGATATTTTGTTGGAAAAATCAGCCTGTTGTCATCGCATGCATTAAAAGTACGAAATTTGAGTGCTTCTCTCCAAAGGAATGAAAAATACAAAACTAAGGCAAGGCTCCGTGAAGTGTAGAGTGAAATGTTCGACCAGTTTCGCCCAAGTGGGGCTCTTCAGGAACTGAAACTATAACAGCTGCAGCACCGTACTTCTCAAGACATGACAACTGTTGTAACGTCTTGCATTGTGCAGTTTGACATTTGTAACATGTTAATACCAAGAGTCATGTGCCAGCTTGGGTTGGTACATGTTATTTGAAAAATTGGTCCACCTGTCCTAGATGACAAGGTGTGCCACATGTGGAAGTTGCACTTGCAGCCTTTGGTACACCTGTCCCATGTTTGGGATCATGTACCTGAAGATCAAAACATAGGAAGTCCTAGTGATATCATAGCCCTGTCCCCATGTTTGGTGAAATAAAGCTTGGGAATGGGTAGGGGGTATGTGCAACTTTGAGTTGTACAGACCTTAATTGTTCCTGTGTGTGTGCACGTTACCAAATAAAAGAATAAGTGTGTGAATGTGGTGAACTGGGATGAATTTTCTTTCTTTCTTTCTTTCTTTCTTTCTTTCTTTCTTTCTTTCTTTCTTTCTTTCTTTCTTTCTCTGACACTATTAGATGTAGAAACTCCAAACTTGGCATGATTGTACCTCCATACAAGGAGTTTGATCGTCTTATGAAGAGGAATGAAGATGCTTAAAATTATGCAAATTACGGGCATTTGAAATTTTAAATCTTGAATTTCTTCAAAAGTATAATAGAGATGTCATTCCAACTGCTACTAGGGGCTTATTGACCATTGCACATCTAATGAATTTATAACAAAAGTTGTAGCAATTTAAATTGCTAATTAGCAGCATTTAAAATCTTAAAACTTTTACATCTTCAAAACCATCATAGATAGAGATGTCATTTCAACTTCTACCAGGGGGTTGTTGACCATTGCACACCTAAGGAATTTAAAATAAAAGTTGTAGCAATTTATATTGTACCAAATAGCACCAGTATAAATTTTAAATCTTGAATAACTTCAAAGGCCTTTTAATGTGATCAATTGCTGGTTCACCTCCAAAACTGCTAACTGGGGACTTTTGAGTGAGGGCAGTCAATATCCTGCTTTGATGATTATGGGTTATTCAATTTTTGGGCATCCATTTCTTCTGGAGAAATGCAAATACTTGAAGGTCTGGCCCAGCAGGCAATGCAGTTTATTGTTGGAAGACTAAATATAATGAGATCTCTCACAAGTATGTGGCTTAAATATGTGTGTGAACACCGCACTTAAGTTTTGCACAGACACTTTATATATATTCAAGAGCTCTAATGTGAAAGGACATATTTTGCAAATGTATTTATATTCTGTTGAATGCATGGCCCAATACACCAAACTGTTGTGGACTAGTGTGCTCCCATTGGAATAAATGTTAGAAAAACCAGGAGTTGATTGCTTACTTTTACAGGTGATACCACAATTTTTTGGCACCCTCATTGGAGGCCTTCAAGATTAGTTACTGGAAGCATTTAAAGACGTTTAATCCTAAACACATTTTATTGCATCGGCATTGTGGTCACTTTAGAATCACAATGGAATTTCGTGTACTTCTGTGTGTTGCATCCACAATATAACTTCCTCTCCAAAACCACTGGCCAGATTCACCTCAAACTTAGTGGGAATATACCTTGGGTGGGTCTCTACCAAGTTGGTTCAAATGTCTATGCTCTAGTGACTTTTGGATATTTTATTGAATTTTTTGTTCTTTTTTGGGCAAACCTTAAAAATCTTCTCCGAAACCACTCACCCAATTGCTTTGATATTGCACAGGAACACTCCCAGGGACTTTTATTTCTTAGTTGTTCACCAGGTGGGGCTGCAATTCGTTTCTAATCTTTTGTGATTTTTTTTGTCTGTTTCTGCTATTTTCGACTTCAGAACCATCACTCAGATTAAGCTGAAATTTGGTGGATATATTCCGTCTGAAAGGGTCAAACAAAATTGGTCAGTATGTGGCACTGCTGTGGATTACTGATTTTTTAAGATCTATTCAATTCAGGTACTCATCGATAAATGCACCTTTCCTATTGATTACTATGCAAGTCAATGGGCATTCTAATGCTAATTCACATTTTTTACTTCTTCTCTGAAACCATAAACCAGACTCACTTCAAACTAGGTAGCAGTGTACCTTGGGTGCATCTCTGTAAAGTTTGTTCAAATGGTCACACTCCAGTGACTTTTTATTTTATTTTATTTATTTATTTATTTTTTTTTGAACAAATCTTTAAAAAATTTATTTTCCAAAACCGCCAACCCATTTGCTTCGATATCACACAGGAACACTCCTGGGGACTCCTAGTTCTTAATTTGTTCACCAGGTGGTGCTGCACTTTTTGTCTGTTTTTTAATGATTTTTTGTGTGTTCTTGCTATTTTCGACTTCTCCAGAACCATAACTCAGATTAAACTGAAACTTGGTGGATATGTTTCTTGTGAAAAGGTCAAACAAAATTAGTCACCAGGTGGCACTGCTGTTTTTTAAAAATTTTTAATGATTTTTTCAATTCGGGTACTTACTGATAAATGCGCCATTCCTGTTGATTACTATGTAAGTCAATGCCTATTCTAATGCTAATTCACATTTTGGACTTTTCCAAAGAAACTCTCAGTCAGTTTGACTTCAAACTTAGTAGCAATGTACCTTGGGTGGGTCTCTACCAGATTCGTTCAAATGGTCATGTTCCAGTGATTTTTTAATTTTTTTATGACTTTATTTGTTGAAAATCTTTATAAAAAAGTTTCAATAGGTAAGTTCAACACAGGAATTTCTTAGTATGGTAATAACTTCAATAAGGGAAGTTCAACACAAGAATTTCTTAGTATGGTTATAACTTCAATAGTTTTGGCCAGATTTGTGTCAAACTTGGTAGGGATGTACTTTTGATAAGTGTCTACCTATATTTCGTCCGATCCCAAGTTCACAGAGCCACAAGTGTGATGAATCTCTAGGTCAGCTGAGCATGGGCTGTTCACACAAGCCCTCTTGTTTTTAATCGCGTGAGGCATCATCATCATTATCATCATCATCATCATCATCAAAGGCGACAAAACATCCAGCTTGACTTTACTAAATAAAATGAAAATTGTGGAGTCAAAAATGTTGGGGCAGGTGGTGCTGAGAAAAGGAATCTTTCACCGTGGAAGTAAAATTTTCAATGTAAGTATTATCAGGGCTATAAAGGCTTCTGTCCATGGCAGAATTTAACAACACAACAACACTTTTTATTTAAAGCACTACAAAATAAATTTTCCTGTTTGTCATCTTTTCAGAGACTATCAGGCAGGTGAGAGGATTTTGTATCTTTTCTTTTTTTTTACATCCCATAATGATTTTTTGTTAATCATCAAAGTGGACAAAACATCCAGTTTGACTTGACCAAATGAAACGGAAATAGCGGAGTAAAAAATGTCTGGGTAGGCGGTGATGAGAACAAGGACAGTCAAGGTAAATTATTTTATGGAGCCTGAATACTTTTCACCATAAAACTGTGAATAGAAAGTTCATAGTTCACTGGAAAAATTAGCCAAAAATACGTGCATCGTTTCATCATGGTTTTTTTTGTTTGTTTGTTTGTTTGTTTTAAATAATAGATGGCAGCACCTTACGGTGTAAAGCCTTGTTACTGAGTGGTTGCGTCTGTCAGCTGAAAATGTTCATGCATTAGTTATGGCGTATTGGAAAGAAACAGGAAGTGATGTGCGGACATGCGCTTCCACATAGCGCGAAAACACGAAATGGCGTCAAACTGGAAGATCCAGGCTTGATCAGTTTATTATAAAGATATTTTGGAAAGCATTGAGATTTAGTCAAATTTACGCTTTGTGTACATGAATAATAATTTTGTATCTTGACAATGCTTGGAAATCCAGAGGAGGAGTCTTCCGATGCCGCAAAATCAGAGGTAAGTTAAAGAAAACCTAAAGTCCGCCAAACTTAAACCAAACTTCAGCTGCTCATAGTCATAAACAATAGTCGCTGTCTCTGGCCGCCCAGTGATAACAATCACATCACACTGGCCTGGGGTTTCTTTATGCTAGTCATAAGATCGATGTGCCATGGACAGGAATTAATACCGCCTTTATAATATTGGCTTGGTCAGCTTCACAGTCCATGCAAAACATTTGTTCTCTCTTTTAAGAACGATCTCCAATTGACCCGGCCAAAATCCAACAGTAACACTAACAGTCAAGACTATAAATCAATACCATCAGCGGAAAGAAAAGACTTTGTAGCATGGTAGTTTATATCTATTCATGTATATAACTTTGTACCATACTGATATAACATTGGTTACGACTTATGTGCAATAAAGATTTCATGGTGTTGCAGCCTTTTTATTTAGTTCAAGTCTAACCACAAAATCTACATGGTGCGTGTATTTTCTCTTGATATTTTAATGACTAATAATGTCCAGGCATACGACATAAATCCTCCACTTTTTTCTTCATTTAAATTTTGGTTAATTTTCAACATAAGCGGGTAAAAGTAGGCTGTGTGCCACACTGATTCACATCAAATGCACCCAAGGATAATGAAGCAGGCTAACTTTAGAATATGTCTACCTCCAATTTTGACATTACCTTACAATTCCCCTGATAAATAACCTTAACTTTCTTTCATAAAGTTAATATGAGTACAGTGACATGCGTCATACAGTCTTATTTTTCTCCATTTCATGGATGAAATAACAAACTTACACAACAGTGAAAACCCTATTCCACTTTTTGGATGAAATTCAAAACTATGTACACAGAAATGAAACTGGCTTTAATGAATTCTGTGAAACTGATTTGGTTTCATGATTTTCTTTCCCAATTTGGTCCACAGAATCATGTAAGGGTTACAATTTCATTTGTCTGTGAAACCGATTCTGTTTTTAATGTTCTGCTGTTTGGCTGGAGGTAGAAGGCCTGCTTCGCAGACAATAATTTCATGAAAATTTGTTTAATTCTGTGAATTGTATATTAGAATTTAGTGGACAAAACTGATAAATTCATGGACAATTTGTTGACAGAATGGATATAGATTTTTTACAAAATCCTAAGTTTATTCAATTTCGTGGACAAAATCTGCAGACTTACAAGATTTTGTGAACAAAATTGGTAGGCTTACACAATTTTGTTGACAAAATTGGCAGCTCTACTCGATGTTACGGGTCTGTGTTACAGGATGTTCATGATAAAGTAAACTAAAATAGAGTGTCATCTACCTCAGATTTTTCCTTTGGCAAAACTTCATTGACATAAATATGGGCATCTATGCACACATGGTGTAGTGCCTGTATTTTTCTGTTTCAAAAAAACTAGAAATTCCGTTTCACCAGCCAGAAATTTCCAAATTCCATTTCAGTATTTCTCTTTGTATGTAAAACACATTAAGACAAAACAGCAAATTCTGTTTCAGAGGTGACAAAAATTCATTATTCCGTTCCGTTTCCATTTAAAACGGAAAAATACAGGCCCTATTGGTGGAATAAAGTATACATGTACAGCTTAATTCTGTTGTGATTGTGCCCATATAATGAGGTTGCATGTGTTTTTATTTTATTTTTTGTTTGTTTGTTTGTTTGTTTTTGTCACAGTATTATATCTGTAAATGGAATATGAGATGGAACAGTGGCGGGGGGGTGTAGGGGTCTACCCGTAACACCCACTGGGGAGTGAGGGGGATTGCGCCTCCCCCCCCCCCCAGCCTAGCCTTCGTGGAAAAAATAGTAGGCTATAATCCTAACCCCTTTGCAAGAGGGTAGATATATTCTAAATTTGCACCCTAGTTGTAAATGCTGTATCTTGATCTCACAGTTCTTATAATATGTTCAAAGAAGTTTGGTATTTCCTATGCAGTAGGTGTTAAGGATTTACAGTTTTGACTTTCTCTAACCAGGAATTCTGTTTAGCGCTCTTAATTTTGGGAAAATTTTGTTCTAAAGCCAAATTGGTCCGGGACATATCTATATATGTTAAGAAAGTTAACATTATTAGTTTAAGATGTTTTGAGCAACAGCTGGGCAACTGTCCTGAAAAATTGGTACTTTTGAAACCCTGATGATAAAGTCAATTTGAACCTTAATGTTGTAAACATGACCAAAGTAAAAAGGGAAAATAAGAGATTTACAAATTCTGAGCCATATAAGATATTTTATTAAATGAATTAACTACCACAGCTACAAGATTTGATATTACTCAATACACACCAACAGACAATTGTCCCTGCTTTCTGAAACAGCTGGCCATATTGAGTAAGAGATATGCTTCTTATTACTGAACATGAATTTCCCATATTTGTCATGCAAAATGACACAATAAATGCAGGGCTAGAATTTCGGCAAGAATCGGTGAAAATATTCTTGCAAAGATTCTCCTAAACTTGTCTTTCATTAAAAACAAAATCAACTGACAAAAATTCAAATAGATTTTCCCAAAATTTTTCAAAATTCTGGCCCTGAAATGTACAAATCTTTTGGAGAATTGAAGACTGCATGGATGCTAATGCACTTAGTTCAACAGCTGTTTATCTCCATACGTCTGACTCATAATCTGTGCTTTACTTTTCATAAAATAATTTCATATATTTCTCAACCAATGACGATTATGTTAATTGTTAATTATAAATGTATTTAACATCAACACAAATGCTAAAAATGTCTGGTGCTTACAAACAGAACAAGTGTCCTACTATGTTATCAAACAAAATAGGAGTAATCTGTATTATAATATGGGTCTTGCAAGCTGGTGGAATTGTCCATTTTCCATGTACAAAGTTGGGTCATGATTTCATGTCGGTAGCATAAATCTGACTTGAATATAGGTAACACTTGTGGCTATATTTCTTTCTGTATGACCATAAAGACATTAAAATGTGAAGAAACGCACTACAAATGGAAGAAATCGTGGAAAATGATGCTTCAATTTTGTTCAATTCAAGTCTGGTTAAAACTCATGGGTGATGTGAAAATCTTGGCCAGGGAATTTTACAAGTCTGTTTTATATAAATATGGGTCTCACTAGCTAGTGAGACTGACATTTTGTAGGTTATATCTAATAATAAAACAATGTCCCTTGGTGGCAGGAAAAGGACATGAATAATAAATAATTGTGGGTATTTTTTTAAAAAATTGATTTCCATTTTATCATGTTTATTTCCATGTGATGTTAAGTATACATGTGTGGCAAATTTTTGCATTCTGGGTTTCCTTTGACAATTTTGGTTTTGTTGCCAAATTTACAAAATTTTGTCAGAGTCCCCTCTATTCTATTAGTTACTTCAACGTTTTCTGGTGGTAATTTGGAGAGTGACAGTGGACACATATACATGTAATGAGATATCATTTTGGTGCAGTGATTTTTAACACATTTGACCCATCAAATCCACCTGCATTGTTGAAAGAGGATCCAACATTAAAACTTTAATGTTCATGGTCTACA
Source organism: Hermodice carunculata (assembly GCA_964020975.1). NCBI lineage: Eukaryota > Metazoa > Annelida > Polychaeta > Eunicida > Amphinomidae > Hermodice > Hermodice carunculata. The sequence goes on along the minus strand of OZ026615.1, from coordinate 47,691,115 downwards.
GATGTATGAAATGTTTTGTTGTTGATGGCACTGTGACTATAGGATACAGAGTAACCAAATTAAAAAAAAAAAAAAAAAACCTAACCCAAAATAATAATAACTTGTGGTGAAATAACTGTTATGACCTGTACATGTTTTCTTTGTAGGAAGCTGTAATGAAGGGAAAGCAGATGGACAATATTTCAATAACTGATGCTACAGACAACACCATAGCAAATGATGATTCTCAAAAATGCGTAAACATGATAAATATGGAAGATAGTGACAGTGATGATGAACCTCTAATTATAAGGAAAACTTCCACACAGATCTCCAAGAATAACCATGAACTGTGTGAGAGTGAAACTGGTGATAAACCCCAGATGTTGCAAGAACAAAGCCAGGTAGATGTTACAAATGAGGAAAACGATGAACATAAAAGTGACAGTGATGATGATGAGCCCATTATTATGAGGAGAAAAGGCAAGAAATCTAATATAACCGATAGTGCTTCTGTGGACAGTGAAGATGAAGATGCTCCCGCTCCAGTTTCTTCTCCCTTGACAGACAGTGAAGATGAAGACCAGAAATTACTTGTTAGTACCAAGAAAAAGGTGGGTCCCTTACAATCCATTGTGTGCACATTTTGCCCATGTGTATTTGATGACAGGTTTTCCCCAGATAATCCTAGCAGTGTAGTGGTATTTCCATATTTTACCAAATTTGAGCAAATTTTAAGAATTACAGGTGTATCCTCCTCTATCTTATAATGGGGGGGTCTAAGTCACAGCCCTAATTCCAGGATCACAGCCAGGTACACATTGTGGGGCTGTAAGGCTCTGGGGAGAACCAAGGATACGATAGGTGCTTTCCATACATGTTTGTAGAAATATATACCAGTTAGAACATCCAGAGATCAGTCTCTTAGTTTGTGAAATTTGATATCTGTGACATTGGTAATTGAAATGTAGATCTACAATCATTTTGTATGGTTCCACATGGGCTGTGCCTGCTTGAATAGAAAGATGACATGTAACTGGACATAAATGTCATCAAAGACTGAACTTGACATTTACCGATAAAATTTGTTTTTAAATATTGTAACTGTCCAAAAAACATTTAGTCCAGGCAACTATTAATGCAACTAGGGAGAAAAGTTGCTATGAATGGCTTCCTTAGAGTGTTTAAGTTATTGTTAAGCAGTCAACTTCCTGGTAAATTTTGCTGCCAGAATGAGAATATCCATATTTGAAGGTGCATGATATGTGTGAGCACTTGTCATGTTTCTCTCGTTTACTGAATTGTAGGGACGAAGGAGATGTGTATTGGAGGATGATAGTGATATGGAAGATGAGGCTGCAGACACAAAGACTGATCCATGTATATCTAATGTATCTAACAGTAATGGTAAGAGAAAGTACATGTTTTAAACCTTCCCAACCCAGTTTTGATTCTGACGTAACAGTTTACACCAGCTTTAAAGTGCACTTTGTTTGAAAACAACATGTGAAAACAAATATCTCGTAGTTGAGATTAATAGTAATCGCTCCTGAAGCAAAACTATTTTCAATTTTTGCAGCATCTACGTACATTTGGTGATTTGGATTGCACTTGGGAAACTAAAAGTTGTGGTGTTATTTGTTGAGGTTGATCAAAATCAGAGATTATAACTTTGTATGAAGCCCAAAGTAAAGGTGTGTCTTTTAACAGATATATAGATGTGTCTGGTGATAGAGAATTTATGCTACTTTCAAATGTGTAGGAATCTCTAATTCTGTTTTAATTCAACTTCCTTTTGTTCCTATTTTCTTTTGCTCTTTAATGATTGAGATTTTCCTTGGACTAAATTTCAAACTCCGTGTCTCGTGTTGAAAAAATTAAGTAAGAATTTAGCCAGCTAGTACCATTACTATGGTAGTGGCTGTCTGGAATTCCTTGGCCAGGGGTCAGAGTAGATGTAATGCAGAACTATTGGTGCAAAGTGAGGTTATAGCTTGGATCTTGAACAGGAAGTATCCAAATGTGAAACGAATAGACCAAAATTAAAGTATAAATTGAGTTGGGTCACGCTGATAATGAATTTGAATGGCAGGGTGTATATGCATACATGTATGTGTGTGTGTGTGTGTATACATATATATATATGTATATATATGTTTGTTTTAACAGTAATTTAATTTCATGGTATCTGCTTGTAGATCATAAAAATTCAACAGAAAGAATGGACACTGAAACAAAGGTAATAATGAGATATTGAGTGATAACCAGGATTTTGGGCTTGTATATTTATCAAGAATACAGTTATACAAACATCTTATTTTACAGTTTATATGTAAGGACAGGGTAGCATTTTTGAATTTCTTAAATGTGTAATGCTGTTATGCCTGGGCCAGTTGGAACAACTTTACTTTGTACAAATGTCTTTTGAAATGGTGCTTAGTACTATACTTTTAAAGTTGAAGCCCAGTGTTAGACTGGTATTGCACAGCCTGGCAAGTGCCATCTTGCAGTCCATGTAATTTTGTTCTTGTTTTTAGTACATTACATGTGTCATATGTTCCCAGTTTGATTTGTATATCCATCCACAGCTTTCCTAAATATTAATTTTGTAAAAGTGACCAGGATGATAAATGATAGTCAGTCATATATAAAATGGCTAGGTGCATTTGCTGTGCAAAAATAGTTTTCATTTTTCATTTGCAGGGGTCCACTCTGTTTAGTGGTGACCTGTTTGATGCAGAGGAAGATAGTGATGGTCACGAGGATTCAGAGCGAGAGAAAAAAGAAGGTATGACTCACCTCTGATAAGCCTGGAGCTTGCATGATGTTTAGTCAAAAAGTTTGTTGATAGTATGATAAAGGTGTTAAATTTAAAATAAGATAGTTAAAATATCGTAGATTTTGACATTTGCACAAAATTGACACACAAGATCTAGAATTTTTAAAAAAGTGCAGACAAATATCTAGCTCAAAACTTATGTTTTAGCTTTGTATGATTGTAAAACTGGCACATATATTAAAAGAAAAACAGAAAAAAGCCCCACTAGAGTCACTATTGTAAATAATTCAGTTAGTAATAGTATATATAGTAAGCACTCTTAAATTGTTCACTGTTTAAAAATTATTTCAACCTTTCTCCTATGTGGCAGTTACACTTCGCAATTTACTCCCATATTTGTGTATGTTAGAGCATTTCTGTTGCTCTTTATGTGACTATCACTCCAAAAACATGTTACATATTTTCTCTAACAATCAAATAATGCTTACTCTATTTCAAATGTGGAACGGAAAATTACAGGGCATCTGTTGTCGTCAACTTTCATGGGAATGTCATAGTGTTAGAGCAGAATTCCAGGAAATTGTTGACCCAGTTTTTCTATATTTGCTAATACATAAAATTGCCTGAAATCTATTGATTTGCTATGAAAAGCTGGGCATGTGGGGCCATATCAGACAGATTTAAATTTGAAGGATGTATGTGTAAAGAGTTTTGTCATCTGCAGAGGAAAATGAAGAGGGAGTCACCAGAGATGAGGGCTTTGGAGATTCAGATGATGAAGAGGAGGATGGTGAAAAGGCAAAAGATATGAGTGCAAAGCTTAAAAAATTGTTAGCCAAGGTAATGATTTATTTTCATATGATTGATATTGTTCATAATCATTTATTTTACATGCAACTAAATGGTGTAAAATTGCATTAGTGACGTTTGCATGAAACAGCAGTATATGTGTACACACATTGGCATCTCCCTGTTGAGACTACTTATGGGACTGAAAAAAAGTGGTCTGAATAAGGGTGTGGTCTTAATTGGAGACTCTACTCTGTGGGGGTATATATATATACACATATATATATATATATATATATATATATATATATATATATATATATATATATATATATATATATATATATATATATATATATATATATATACCCCTACACCTGCAGAATTAAACACACACACACACACACATATATATATTTGTGTGTGTGTGTGTGTGTGTGTGTGTGTGTGTGTGTGTGTGTGTGTGTGTGTGTGTGTGTGTTAATTCTGCAGGTGTAGGGGTTGAAGTCAGGCTTCCTCAGTATGGTACCTGCTGATGTATCCCAAGGATAAGTCTATTTTATGGAATTTGATAATGTAACTTGTTTACTACAATTTTTGTGGGTCCTTTGCAATTTTTGAAGAATTTACAGTCTTGGATCCAAGACCCACCCATAGCATGATCCCTGTTTGTTTGTTTGTTTGTTTTAAAGGAATGTTCTCTATCTTTATAATGTCATAATTAATTTTTGTCGTAAACCTTGATTGTCAGGTGCTTTACTTAAATTCCTGTTGTCCGTTGTTTTCAGGTAAAGTTGAGTTTGTGACAGTGTTTCTCAACTTTTGAAAAGGGCAGAGTTCTCATTTTATTGTTTCTTTCTCATATTATTTCTCTATTTTGGAAGTTTTGATTTCAGTGTCACAAGTGTGTTGACTGAACTGACCCCTTTTACACAATGTTATCACAAGTTTAACTCTACTGATGTTTATACAATGTACTGTATTTATATTTTTCCTTCAAAATTTTCAGTTAATTTTACTAAAGTAATCAATAGAAATTGCAAACCACTTACAGAGAAGCTGTTATTTTTTATCACTCAATCCAAATGTTTTATTTCAGGAAATATGTAGTTTATATGAGTGCAGACAAAAAGTTTGGTGTTTATATATAACATGTTTGAAACAGTTTCATTTTTTGGGATAAGTGCTGTAAAAGTGCATTTATTCCATAAATGATAAAGTGTGTGAAGCATAAAGTGACAAATCTGTTACTTTGGCTGCGTTTTCCAGGGTGCAGCAAAGAAGGAGAAGAGTGGGAGGGGTTCCGAGCCTCGTAAGAGCAAGCAAAATGCATTGATGGAGATCCATAGTGAAAGTCAAAGACTCATGAGAGGTATGTGGGCCATGTAGTTGTACGCAATATTTGTACCTTTTTGGTCTGTTGTGGCATCTTCAGTTTCAGCTTATTGTGTGCACATATTATCAATATCTTTCCTGTTGGAAGTGTGTTATCAAACATACTAATGCTGTATGCACTGAAAGAAGGGAAGAATTAAATGTGAGAAATAAATTTT